>VZQC01000756.1:1424842-1783042 GCA_009823505.1 Rhizomys pruinosus | reverse complement strand
GCATCAGCTATACTTACCTGCCTGGAAATACTTGCAGCAGTGGCAGCCACAAGTCTGTATATTTCAAATCTAATTGGCTATAGCTTCTCTCTTGGAGGAATAATTCACAGCTGATGCCACAAGCATACATCCTCTAGTGGTTAGGAGATGTTATAGCCACGTAAGACCTTGTCATCTTTTAAAAAAAAATATAATTCATGGGATTAGCATGCCATCCAAACATTGTGTCTATATCAGAGTAACCTACCACAATAATTAGTACTGTTTAAATACCTATATATCTAATTGCTTTTGCTTCATTAGTAGGATTGAAAGGCTATCCTGGACAAACTGTGAACCCATGAAAGGAAAGAGCCTGAACTGATCAGAGTCCAAACGACATCTCTCAGAGAAAACAGCTGTTTTGCTCTCGTCCACCGTGCCCCTTCTCTAAGCTGGGAAACAGCTGTGGAAGAGGGGGGATGGGTATAAGTAACGCTGTGTTGGGGTGACTGGTGAAACTACAGCCATTAGACTGGACACTTATGATCAATGGTACATAAAGCCCCTCCAGTTGGATTGTGGGAGCCTTGGGCTATGTGGGTTTGGGCTAGCTCTTGCAAAATGGTTGCATGAAGGATGCTTGACTCAAAAAAAAAAATAAAATGAAATAAACAATTTTAAGAAAAAATGTCAATTTTACCCAAATTGAAATACAGATTCAATGCAATCCCAATCAAAATCCCCATGAGCTTTTCACAGATGGGAAAAAAATCCTTAATTCATGGGAAAAAACAAAGATCCCAATAGCTAAAGCAACCCTGATTGAAAGATCTAATACAGGGGATTTCTCTACCAAGACACAGCTATATTAAAGGCCATAGTCAAAAAGAAGCCTGGTCTGGCACAAAAACACGACATTGACCAATGGAACAAAACTGAAGATCTAAACTTAGCCATACAATTCATCCACCCATATATTTGACAAAGGGGCAAAAAACTCCCTCAATGGAGGAAGGGTGCATCTTCAGCAAATGATACTGGCAAAACTGGAGTCACCATTGTAGAAGAACAAAAAAAAACCCCCTACCTCTTACCCTGTACAAAAATCAACTCCAGTGGATCAAAGATCTCAATGTGAAACCAAAACCTGAAGGTAAAGAAAAAAGTTGGAGCAACAACTTACAAGACTAGGCATAGGAAAAGACTTTCTAAATCAGACAGCAGCTTTCTAAATCAGGCAGCACTGCAAGGAAATAAGGGCAATAGTTGACAAAATGGACCTCATCAAACTCAACAACTTCCATACAGCAAAAAGAAACAAAAAGGAAGTTGAAAAAGAAAACCCACAGAGTGGGAGGAAATATTCACGGGTGATTCATCTGGCAGGCATTAATTCAAGAATATATAGATTACTTCAAAAAGCAAAGAAGTAAAAAACAAAGTGCTACTCAAAAGATGGAGTAAGCTGAACAGAGACTTCACTAGTGAGGATAAAGTGGCTGAGAAACATCTTAAAATTGTTCTACATCAATAATTAAGGAATGCAAATATAAACTACTCTCAAGCATATCTCACTCTGATACAACTGTCTAAGGTCAAGAACACACACACAACAAACAAAACCCAAATGCTGGCTTGTGAAGGGAATTTGTGCGGGAATGTAAACTTGTACAACCATTATGAAAAGCAGTGTGGAGAACCCTTACAAGACTCAAAATGAGCCTTACACCTGACCCATCATACCACTCTGGGTTATGTACCCAAAGATTCATCCTCCACAAGATACATGCACATCCATGTTTATTGCAGCTCTTTCACAAAAACCAAGAGCTGGAACCAACCCAAATGCACCTTTGTTTCACTTGGCATCCCTTTTGTTTAACTGGGCATCACTTTCAATCTCCCTCCCTCTCTCAGCTGGGGCAAATGCCTGGGTTGTTAACGGTCTGGCCGGAACAATCCAGGGGGCTTGCAGTCCCAGGGGCTGTGGGCTCTGGTCCAGAGTGGAAGAACACCCCATGGAAGGCTGGACAAACAAGACATCAATGGGTTATTGCTAAAGCTCTTGGTTTTCTCCAAGAATTAATAGATATGGCCCTACTGCTCTAGACAAGACATGCTTCAGACACAGGAATTGGAACAATGGATCAGGAACTACTGGAACCCTTCCAACTGAAGGTTTAGCTCTTACTAAACACACACACACACACACACACACACACACAACCTATATATATATAATATATATATATATATATATATATATTTCTAAGCGAGAAGTTCAAATAATGATACAACTCAGCTCTAAAGAAAGATGATCATAACCACCAGCACAGCAAGCTATCCCCGTTGGTGCAGTGGTTGCACTGTTATCCAGGGAGTAATCAACATCTACCTAAAAGGTCTTAAAGCACACTCAACAGGAGTTAACTCATGGGTGGCATGGTAATTGTATATAAATGCACATGGCTGGAGAGGACATACATCCTAGAGAAAACCCAAACTCTATCATACCTCCAGACATGATATATCTTACCATAATTTAAACATGGATCCTTATATTTACAGACAAGGATACTGTGCACCACACATCAAGGTAGCTTATTATTGCAGATACTGCAGAATTCACAACTTGTCAGACACAGAGAATATATGACTCAGAGATGTCCAGTCCTGAGTGACACATCTACAGTTGAACCTTTACATCTAAGGTTCACAGAACAAAGCAGAGTCATGGGTAGAGAGAAAATTAAATCAACCCTCACCAGTGAAACCTCCTTATACAACAAGGTGAAATGCACACAGAAGGGCACAACTGGCCAAGTTTTAGATAAGAAAATACTGCAGAGTATGTATCCCTGGGTAGGACTTCTGTACAGAAGCTCCCCTCCCCATTGCTCAGGGACCATTGTGGAAGAGGGGATGGAAAGATTGTAAGGGCCAGGGCTGGTTCCTGAACACAAGGGAGCAGATGATTTCAGGCCACCGGAAGCTTGCACATGTGAACTTTGGGCAATGTTGCATCTAGCACAGGAGACATGACAACTCAGTTACATAAAGATCCAGAGGGGAGGAGAGAAATGTGTGGTGGGCAGTCCCTAGACTGAGAAATATCAAAGACTGATTGTTATTGGGTGTGGATAGTACTCCTTACTTATCTCTAGATGGGCTGACTAGACTGCAGTGCATTAATTTTCACTTACAGAAATCTGGCTACAAATGCTAGATTGGATAGATCTCACTATGTATTGTGGAATACATGAGGTCTGGTAGGGGTGTTGAAGGGGCACAGATGGGGGGTGGAGATCTAAACTTGATTGAGAACTGTGCTTTGAAACCACAAAAGCTTAATGATAAGCTTTTAATTGTTCTTCCACTGTATATGCTAAAGCAGGGGCTTGCAATCATCCTCCATTGCTTGTCTGCTGTATACATTAATGCTGGGTCTTTCAATCAGACCTAGAGTTCCCTAATATGGCCGTTCTTGCTATCTGGATTGGTCTGTGGATCCCCTCTCTCTACATGGTCCCAGTTTCTAATTACATGTGGGTTAATGTGATCAACCATCATTTATGCGGGGTTCTGGGGAATCTAAACTCTAAATGCTTGGACAGGAAGCATTTTAGCCACTGGTCCAACTTTCCAGTTCTTTATGACAGCATCCTAAGGAGAAGTTTAATGTACAACTTTCATATATTCTCATGGTGACCTATAGGTAGCAATGTATTCAATGAATACCACTTTAATACTACTAGAAGAAATTTCAAGCTCAACCTCACACAGTGGTGATTTTTTTTGCTTATAATAAGTGCTTCGTACTGAAGTATAAAGTGTTTGATGTTGACATATACTACTGTGGTGGTGGATAATTAGTTTAAGACCACTGAGGAATGGATACTGGCTGCAGCCAATTTGGTTTGTAGTAGTTGTACAGATAGGCAGTTATAAAGTTAGATTTCATAAAAAAGTTTGCCTAGCTAGCTTCATAAGCCCATACATGTGCAGAAAACCCAGGGGATTAAAAACAAATTAAACACAAGCCAAACTTTTCTGGAGTCATTGGCTCTGACCTTCCATGAATTTAAAATTGTATCACCCTAAGCTCATAAATGTAGGCAACATGTGGAAGCTGTCAGGCTGATCACTCAATTAAAGTTATGTCACACTGTGACCTTGCCAGTTAACTTTCCTGGGAAGGTTTTCCCTCTTGAAATTCATACTTAACTTTCCCCTCAATAGTACTGACCAGTTCTAATATCAGGTGGGATTCCATTTGCTTTAGTGATCTAAACTGAGTTGATTGACATTCTGAGTTCATGTCTGTAATGGTTCAAGTCATTGTTACAATTCCTTGTAACTCACTTTTCAAGTAATGACAAAAGATATACTATCTGAAGAGAAAGAGAAACTAAAGTATAAGGAGTTACTTTTTCTTAAAAGGTAATAGAAATAGAGACCATTTATTAAGAAAGAGAAAGACAATCCTTAGAACAGTAGTGGGATTGTGAGCTGGGAAAAGTGTACCATTACAAACAAGGAGTCCTTTTTTAAAGGTTTTGACCTCATACTCTGAGACTGAACTTATTATCTGTGATACATCCATGTTCCCAGACACCATCACTCAATCACCTCTCCTTATCGTGAGTTCTTACCAATGTACAAAAACCTCTTTTCTATCAGGCATTTAAAAAAAACTTCACTAAGATTAGGATCACTTTTTCAACGTTTTTCTTTTCTTCTCCTATGTTCACTTTCTTTTCTCTGTTTCTCCTCATTTACCTTTTTATAAAAGATAAAAATACACAAGCACACATATACAAACCTGCAGAGAGAGACAAAGGCAGAGAGAGACAGAGAGAAATAGATTATGCAGGATGATCTAAATTCTTCCTCATGGAGAGTCAACTGATCTTGTGCCTGGGCAGTTCTATGAAGGCCTTCTCCAGATAAGTAATTAACATTGTTACAAGAAACATTCTACTTGCCACAGAGAGACACACTTTTCTTCTCTCTCTCTCTCTCTCTCTCTCTCTCTCTCTCTCTCTCTCTCTCTCCCTTTCTTTTTCCTTACATTTATTTATGGTGTCACTTTTGTGTGATCCACTGAATTTAACTTGGTTGGCTTATATGCCCAAGGGTGGGAAGTTATTTACTGGAGCACGGGCTGCTTTTCAGTGGACTCACCTTTGAGGAGAAAAGATCACTCCCTCAACCAGCAAAGTTACCTGCCAATAGTGTCTCAGGGATGGGGTGGGGCCTCATGTCTGTGATGAAAGGTTGATGGGTCCAAAATTATACAGGTGACCACAGCTCTAGTGACTTCATGAGTGCAAGGCCATACCAAGTCTAGAAGACATCTTTTTGCAGCATACTACCTTATACTCTGACACTTATATACTTGCACAGCCTCTTTGTCAGTGTACTTTGAGCCCTGGGGGGCTGATGTGGGTGTCGTATTTATACACAGGCACTCCAACATAACTTACTGCTAGCACAGAGAGTAGTTATGAGCCTCTGCATTAACCACTGCATACAGCTATAAGAAGCTTCTCTGAGAAGAGCTGGAGTAGCAGTAATCTAGGGCTACAGACAGGAATAATAGAAGGTAACTTAACAGCATGTCCATTTAGCAAAACAGTAGTAGTCAGTTCTTCTCTGGGGCCTATGGTCTCCCTAGCCATTGGCTCTTGAGCTGGTTTAGAGTAAATATGATTTATTTATTCCTCATATTACCTACCACCCGAGTTGGTAAGAAGTGATGGGGATTTTCTGTTCTAAATAAGGAAACCTGGTCCCCAGAGGGAGGATTCAATGCTTCTTACTTATAAGAGAGAGAGAAACAGGCAAAGCAAAATATTCTTGAGTTCTTCAATTGTAACCTGAAATACTTATTTTATTTATCATTTTTATTTTATGTGTGTAAGTGCTTTGCCTGCTTGTACATAAGTGCACCACATAGGTGAAATGAGAGGAGAGGCTCAAATAGGGTATCCGATTTCCTGGAATTGGAGTTATAGACAGTTGGCTACCATATGGGTGCTAGGAAACAAACCCAGGTACTATGGAAGAATATCAAGTGTTATTAAGCACTGAACCATCTCTCTAGACCCCATATCTGAAATATTTTTAATTTTTCTAAAATTACATTTATTTTTATGTATATTAGTGCATTGCCTACATGCATGTAAGTGCCCGTGGAGGTCAGCAAAAGGCACCGGCTCCCCTGGAACTGGAGTTTTGGACAGCTGTTAGTTGCCATGTGGGTGCTGAGAATCAAACCAGAGTCCTCTGCACGACCAGTCAGATATCTATATAGATAATCCTATATACATATTTTATATATATAGTATATATTATATATATATATCCTTAAATTTCTGTAATTCTAGCTGCTGATGTAATGGGAAAAAGTAAATGCTGTTGTGGGTCAATAAGATTTGAGTCAATACAATGAATATGAAATACTCAGTCCTCTTTTTTTTTTTTTTTTGAAGCAGAGCAGTAATTGTTGAGAAGAGGTGGAGGCCTGTCCCTTAGCCCACTCCTTTATTACTGGCACATTTTGGACCAGGTATAATACCATGGAAGTATCTCAGACAATGGTGAAATTGTGGTAATGATACAAAATAATATTGCATGATGCTGTGGCTTATGGATTCCTTTCTTATGCTCTAAAGGCAACTCAAGTTTGTGTCTTTCTCTTCATTCCCACTAAAAAAAATGGCACATACTTGACATTTAGTCCATTTACATACAGACATTACATATATAAATAGCCAAATGGCTTTGTAATCCTTGTTTTCATCTCTGCAATGAATAGAACTTTCCAAGTAACCAGAATTTTTAGTTTCTAGGTTACTCATTGCTAAATTGCCTATCATTGCAGAATAGTGAGTTGTCCATCAACAAATGATTCTCTGCTTTTGACTCATCGTTCCCACTTTCAGATGTCAGAATCAAACTTTTTATTCATGTTATGAGAATATAAACATGTTCATAATTTGTATACCTAAGGAAAATATGGTTAAGTAATTTATTTTACAATTTGTTAGCAATGAGTCATATAAAAATTATAGTAAAGTATTTGTGAAAGAAGAAAATAATATGCTCAATATATTACATAATCATGACCACTACAATTTCCTTATTGAATTTATAAACCATTAATTTAATAAACCAATTGTGAAATGAAAATTTTGTTATTTATGACCATTTCTCCAAGCCCTTGTATTGTGAATAATTTTTAGTGATAAAATTTTTCGAGGTTGCTTTATAAAAGTAACAGCTCAGGGCTGGAGAGATGGCTCAGCGGTTAAGAGTGCTGACTGCTCTTGGAGAGACCCAGGTTCAATACCCAGGACCCACATGGCAGCCAAGAACTGTCTTTAAGCCAGGTGTGCTGGCACATGCCTTTAATTCTAGCACTCTGGAGGCAGAGGCAGGTGGATCTCTGTGAGTTCAAGGCCAGCCTGGTCTACAGGGTGAGTTCCAGGCCAGCTGGCGCTATATGGAGACCTGGTCTCAAAAAAAGAAAGAAGTAGGAAAGAAAGAAAGAAAGAAAGAAACAAAGAAAGAAAGAAAGAAAGAAAGAAAGAAAGAAAGAAAGAAAGAAAGAGAAAGAAAGAAAGAAAGAAAGAAAGAGAAAGAAAGAAAGGAAGGAAGGAAGGAAGGAAGGAAGGAAGGAAGGAAGGAAGGGAGGGAAAGGAAGGAAGGAGGGAAGGAAGGAAGAAAGAATGAAAGAAAGAAAAAGCTCATCTAAATAGGTGACATGTTGCCCTGAAGAATTTTAGATATTTTTAAAAAAAATAAGGTCACTGTATTGCATTTTCTCAGAGTTATTGGAAACCTAGTATTTCATAATATAGGACTGAGAATAAAAAGGCAGATCTAAAAATAAGTCAGATCTCTGATAAACCAATGACCAGGTAAACAGACTTCATAAATATTCAGATGTTCTGTACTATAGATGTACTATAATAACACCATTTGCAAGTAGTTTTAACGTCCTGGACGTTGTTTTTAAGTCCTTTTTATTAGTTACTTTTCTCATCAGTTTGACAAAATATCTGACAGAAGCAACTTAAGTTGCTTCTGATTTTAGCTAGTGATTTCCTGAACTATCAACCCATCATTGCAGGGAAACAATGGTGGCAAGAGCAGGTCAATCCTTGCTGGAGAAGCGTGTGAAGGAGGCTCCTCACATCTGCATGGATCAGAAAACAGAAAACTCTGGCCATAGAGAAAAGCTGATAGCCCAGTCATGACCCACCCCAGCTATGCTTCCTTTAGCAAGGCCATAGTTCCAGAAGTTTCCCGACTTTCCAAGGCAGTAATGCCAGCTAAGACCGAGTGTTCAAAGACACAAACCTGTAGGGAACATTTTATATCCAAACCATGACATCACAGGTCTGGTTTTCTTCATTCATTAAAGTCTCAGAAGAATCCTGAAATGTGTCCTTTTATTTTTTCTATTTTAAAGATGAAGTAGAACGAGGACCAAATTCTCCAGAAATCCTGCCATAAGTAGCAAAATAACACATGAAATAAAATTTAAATGCCAATCACACTTGTATCAAAAGAAAAGACTCCACCTTCCCTCCTTCACTCCCTGCCCACCATCCTACTTTCTCAGACCCAGTTTGGGTAACAGAGTCTGCACACTCACCAGTTTGGTAAGTTCTCCAACTCCAGGATTCGCTGGGGGCAGCTCCCAGGTCTAATGCAGATTACTCTGCCTTCCTACCTGCTCAGCTTGGTGAATTCTGCAGAACCTTGTCTGTCCTTGTTGCCATCCCCACTCTGCCAGGCATTGCTGGTATTATGCAATCTGGTATGCATCTACACTGACCAAGATGAGATACATTTACACATTTTTTGAGTTACCATCAAATTCTAGCCACCTCCATGCCACCATCCAATCAAACATCAGTACCCATCTGTTTGTCTGCCTTCTCACATAGCAGCTACCCTGCCCACTCAACTTTCCTGGGGCCCTGAGGAATCTGTCATAGAATCTCAAGTTCAGAAGAATCTATTCCTATCTGAACTGAACACAGTTCTTACACCCCATTCGCACATCAATACACAGTGGCTATAAAACCAAACACTAAGCATCTCTTAGCTGGGCCACAGCAAGACATGTTGGCATAACAGAAAACAAAGATCCAAACATCCACTCAGTAAAAGTGAGCTCTTTAGAAAAGTTAAATGGAGATAAAACTTGAAACAAAAAGCTTTGGAAGGCAGCCAAAAAGCTCAGAATAAAGCTTCACTAATCAAGTGGATCAAGTGGAAGAGAGAATATCAGATCTCAAAGACAAGGTGAAGGAAATGGATTTCTCAGTGAAAGAAAATATTAAATTGAAAATTACCACCAGAAGCTGAACATGGGTTCAGCAAGGGTTCCTGGTCCACTATCAAATGACAACACCTATGAATCTTAGATAAAAACAGGAAGAAACCAAAGTCAAAAGCACAGAAAATATTAACAAAAACATAGAAGAGAATTTCCCAAATCTGGAGTACCTATCAATTAAAGTACATTGATAGGCACACAGAACACCAAGTATGCAGAACAAGAATAAACTCCCTACATCATACAATAGTCAAAACAATAAATGCATAGAATGAAAATATTAAAAGCTTCAAGAGAAAAAAAGGTTAAGTCACATATAAAGGCAGGTCCATTAGAATAACACCTGACTTACCAATAGACACTATGAAAGCCAATGGGCTTGGATTGGTTTCCTATAAGTCATGAAAGAACACAATTGCCAGCCCAGACTACTATATACAGCAACATTATTAGCCATAATAAAAGGAGTAAAAAGTCTTTCTACGATAACCCAGATTGAAGGAATTTATGTCTACTAAACCAGCTCTACAGAAGATACTAGATGGAATATTTTAGTCTAAAAAGATGGTCAAGCACACAGAGAGGGCACAAGGAATATAAACAATTGCAGAACAGTTAACCAAAAAGGTCTAAGCAAACAACACTGCAACCTTAACGCAACAGAGGATTTCTAAAGATTCATCAAGAATTCATCTAAATAAGCCAGGCATGGTTTGGGGCAGTTTTAATCCCTGCATTCAGGAGGCAGAGGCAGGTAGGTCTCTAAGAGATGGAGGCCAACCTGCTCTACATAGGAAGTTCCAGTCCAGTTGGGGAGACTGTGTTTCAACAACAACAGAAAACAACAAATAAACAATAGCAACAAAATCCTCTGAATAGTAACAATCTGAATTCTCCAAAACAGGATCTTTTTGCTGTTTCCAAGAAACACAACACGCTATTAATGATAGACAACAACTTGGGATAAAAGGATGAAAGGAGGATTTCCAAGTAAATGGAACTAAGAAGAAAATCTGCCTATTCTTAGTGTGAAAAAGTAGACTTCAGACTAAAATTAGTCACAGGAGTTATGGAAGAACATTTTATACTCATTAAAGGCAAAATCTACCAAAAAAATATTACAACTTTAACCACATAGTCACCAAACACAGAGTGGTTAATTTTATAAAGCAACACTATAAATCACAGGTTGATTTCAACACAGTGGTTGTGTATGTCTCTAATACCCCACGTCCAATAAAGAAGTCATCCAGATAAACACTACCCAGGAACCTTGAAAAGACATTGTAAATAAAATGGCACTAACAGATATTTTCAGAGTAGTCCACCAAAAAAAAAAAAAAAATTAATATGTTTTCTTTTCAGCAACCCAAGGAACTTTCTCTGCAGTTTACCACATATTAGAACATATGGCAAGTCTTAACAAATTTAGGAAAATTTAAATAACATCCTATATTCTTTTTGTTTGTTTTGACACAGTGTCTTACTAGGATCCCAGCTAACAAGGATCTCCTATTTAGACTAACCTAGCCTCAGTCTTACAGAGATCTGTCTTCCTCTGCCTCTGTCTCCTGAATGCAGAGATTAAAGGAATGAACCTCCACACCCAGTGTATACCTTGTCTTCTTACTGACCAAAAAAGAATAAAGCTGGATGTCAATAACAATAGAAATGGGAAAAAAGTACACAAACTCACAGAAACTTAACAACTCACTACTGAATGAAAAATGGGTCAAGGGTGAAATCAAGAAGGAAATTTAAAAAAATCCTAGAATTGAATGCAAATGAAAACACAAAATACCAAAATCCATGGAACACAATTTAAGCAGTCTTAAGGGAAAGTTTATAGCATTATGTGCCTACTTTAAATAACAGGAGAGATCTCACGTTGGTCATATTAAAACCTTAATGATGTACCTGAAGGCCTTGGAAAACAAGGAACAAACGGTAGCCAAAATAGTAGATGGAAAGATATGATCAAAATAATTGCTGAAAATAATGAACTAGAAATAAGAAATCAATAAAAAAGAATTCGTCATTTGAAAAGCATTAAAAGATTGAAAACGCTTTAGTCAAATTAACCAAAAGATAGAGAGGGGACCCCCCAAAAATTCAAAGAATCATAAGAACATACTTTCAAAAACCAGTAATACACTCTACCAGAAAATCTAAAAGAAATTAAACCAAGATAACGTGAATATTTAAATAGACCTATAATAACCAGTGAGATAAAACAGTAATTAAAAATCTCTAAACTTTTAAAAGCTCAGGACAAGATTTTCAGAGCACAGATTCCTACCAGAACTTCAAAGAACTAGTATTAATAATTGTCGACTAATTCCATTAAATAGAAAAAGAACTTCCAAATTCTTTTTATGAAGCCAGGTGTGCCCTGATTCTCAAAGCACACAATGATCAACAGGAGAAGAAAATTATAGGTCAATCTCTCTAGTAAATATAGATGCACAAGTTCTCAATAGAATATAACAAATTGAATGGAAAAGCATATTTAAAAATTGTCTATCATGATCAAATAGACTCCATCCCAAAGATGCAGTGATATTTTAGCATATGTAAATCAATAAGTAAAATCATATGAGCATATTATATTTAGAAAGAACTTTGACATCCATTCAGAGCAAAAGTCGCTGAGAATCAAGGGATAATGGTGACGTATCTCAACATAATAAAGGTAGTATCAAACAAGCCCAGAGCCAACATCGAAGTTAATGAAATCTCAAAGCATTTCCATTAAAATCAGGAAAGAGATAAGGTTATCCAATCTTTCCGTTACTTCTAAATCTAATGCTTGAAATTTTAGCTAGAGCAATAAAATCAATGAAGGAGATAGAGGGTATAGAAATCAGAAAGAAAGAACTCAAACTTATAGAATTTTGATTATGTATATAAAAGTCCCAAAGACGCCAGCAGAAACCTCCTAGACCTGGTAACACTCTCAGTAATGCAAAAGTTACAAAATTAATACACAAAAATCAGTAGTCTTTGTAAACAGTACCAACAAACACACTGAGAATGAAACTAGAAAATTACCCCATACAGGATAATGTGAAAAAAAGTATCATGATATAAATCTGACCAAATAAATTAAACACTTGCATAATATAAAGACTTTAAGACATTGAAGAAGGAAACTGAAAAAAGATACCAGAATACGGAAAGACCTCCTGTACTCCAGAATTGATATGATTAATATTGTGAAAACATGCATATCCTGCCGAAAATAAATTTACAGATTCAGTACAATCTTCATTAAAATTCCAAAACAATTCTTTGCAGAAATTGAGAAAATAATTTCAAATTTCGTATGGAAACACACACAAAAAAATCCAGGATAGCTGAAACAAACCCAAACAACAAAAGAAGAGCTCGAGGTACCATCATCCCTGATTTCAAATTATACTATTGAACTACGGTAATAAAAAGGATGGTACTGGAATAAAATAGCTACATTGATCAATGAAGTCAAATTGAAGTCCATGCACTTACAGCCACCTGAGTTTTGGCAAAGGGAGCCAAAACACATGGTCGAGGAAAGATAGCGTGCTCAACAGTTGGTGCTGGTCAAACTGGATATCTACATGTAGAATAATTAAACTAGATCCCTGACTTCCTCTGGCCAACTCCAAGAGGATCAAGGACCACAATGTAAGATCTGACACCTGAATCTGATAGAGGAGAAATTAGGGAATACTCTGGGAAATATAAACACAGTAAAGGCCTTTCTGAAAAGAACGCCAATAAATCAGGACTTAAGATCAATAATTGTCAAATGGGACCTTATGAATCTAGACAGCTTCTGTACAGCAAAAAACACCATTATTTGAATGAAGAGGCAGCCTACAGATTGGTAATACATCTTTACTAAATATGATTTGACACAGTGATAGTACTGAGAATATACAAAAAACTGTAAAAACTAAGCACAAACCAACCAAACGAATGACCTAATTAAAACTTGGGAACTGAACTAAACACAAAGTTCTCAAAAACTGAAACTCTAATGGCTGAGAAGTACTTAAAATTGGGGGGGGGTATCTTAAGCTATCAGAGAAGTGCAAATTAAAACCAATTTGAGATTCCATCTTATCCCAGTCAATGGTTTAAAAAAAAAAAGACAACAAATTCTGGCGTGGATGTGGAGAAAGGGGAACACATGCACTGCTGCTGGGATTTAAAATTGGTGCAGCCCCTACCGACCAGTGTGGAGGTTCTTTAAAAAGCTAGAGATTGATCTATGTGATCCAGCTATACCACTGTTGCAGACATACCCAAAGGACTCTATATCATACCTCAGTGATACCTGCTCATTCACATTCATTTTCGCCCTACTCACAAAAACTAGGAAATGGAAGCAATTTAGATGTTCATCAGTTGATGAATGGGAAGTGAAAATGTGGTCAATTAACACAATGGAATATTATTCAGCTGTTAAGAAAAATGCAATTATGAAATTTTCAGGTATATGGGTAGAGCTGGAAATATTCATCCCGATTGTGGAACCCTGAACCAGAAAGACAAATGTCACATGTTTTCTCTCATAAGTGGGTGCTACCTTTCACTATACAGATATGTGTGTTTCATCTCAAAAATCCATAGAGGTTAGGAAGCTAGTAAGTGGCCACAGGACCAGGACATCATGGGAGGGGATACAGAATGTAGTAATATGAGGTGGAAGTGTGAATAATGCAACAGGATGGGTTAAACAGGTTTGGGGATGGGAGGGCAGGATTGAGCAAGGGCTATGGGGAAGGTTAATAACACTAGAGATCTTTTCACAAACTTATATAGAAACCTATTACTGTAGAAGCTTCCTAAGTGATATACATATGCAATATAAAGAGTTTGAAGGAAATTGCTCTATAACCAGGAGGTAATGCTACTATTATATACCACGGGTATCAAATAAAAAAACCCAGTGCTAGAATTAGTGATTTTGACAGCATCCACAAAACCTGTACATCCTAAGATGTTAAAAAAAAAAAAAAACCCCAAGGATTAGGGAGGGAGGTGAATGAGAAGTCCTAACTTTAGCTGAAACATTATCAGCAACTGATATCTGCATGGAAGGGGGGAGTGTGTTTTCTTTAAGGGAGTGAGGCTTGGTGGGTTGACCAGGCTCTAGGCAATGAATGCACAGCCAGGAGCATTTGGGGAAGACCACTTAGAGTCTATATAAAACAATAATAGAACCCCAAAATGGGAGATGGTGATTGTACGATAGGGATACAAATGGACTGGGGGTTGTCTTTGGGAGTCTGATTATAATCAAAATACACCGTGAAGTTCTCAAAGAATCAATAATTATTTTTAAAGTAAAGAGGAAGACATTACTTATTTTGCCTAGTAGTATGTTGGGAAGGGCATATGCAGTAAGCGAGGTATATTTGATTTATGTCTCAAAGAATGAGAACCATCTTAACCAGTGATAAAAGAATGTTTCCAGAGTAAGCAGAGTCATGTGAGCATAATCACAAATGTGAGAAATGCTTGCTAGTCATAGGACAGAAAATAATTCAATAGCTTGTTGAAGGATACTGAACATGAGAGGCAAATATATTTTGCAATTTTGAATTTTTTTCCAGGTCTAAAATGATATTTTTAACTCCTGGAATGCTTTTAGTTTTAACAGTGTCTTTTTTTCAGCAATTATTCATATTTTCTGGTATCCAATTATATGCAAAATGCAAAAATCCCCCCATCTTGCAATTCTGAATGTGTAATGAATGAATGCATGGGTAGAAAGAGATATAGATTGGTAGTATACATGATCAACTTTGCTAAATAAAGTACTATTTTTCTCTGGATGCATATGAGTGAATTGAAAATACTAGCTTAGATAATAAGTAAACAAGGCTAACACATAATGAAATCATTTTCATCCTGGGTAAGCCCAACTTCCTCACTTCATTAGTTTTTAATTAAACCTCTGTCTGATTAAATTCTCTACCTCATTCCCACAACCTTTTGTTTATAAAATCTCCTTCATCCAGTCTTCAGCAGCCACCAAGTTCAGGAAAAATTGCTTACTCTCTGACTTCTTTATGTACATCATTCATTACTGTTTGCTTAAAAATATAATGTAAAAGAAATAACAAACGTTAAAATAAGAATGAATAGGGTATACAGAAGGTGCTCATATTGTGATGTTCCAGGATCTAGTTGACAGAGAATAGCACAGTATAGATCAGAACCATAGTGAGTACCTGGCCAGGTACCTGCTCTGAGCTGGACATCTGAAGGGGATTTTTCATTTGTTATTTTATTTTGAATGTATGAGTGTTTTGCCTGTATGCACCCACGGAGGTTGGAAGAAGGTGTCAGATGCGCAGGAACTGGAGTTATGGAAGGTCATGGACCACCATGTGGGTGCTAGGAATTGAACACAGATTCTAAGCAAAGCAGCCAGTGTTCTTAACTGCTGAGCCAATCTCTTCAGCTCCCAAGTCTTCTCTGTCAGATCACACTTCAGACCTCTGAGTTCTACCCCAAAGTATGCTTCCATAGCCTGGCCTAGTTTCTTCCCTGCATAGCCTCTCAAGTACCTTCAGTCACCAGTTTCCCACTACTTGGCCAGAAGAATATATCTGTCAAAAGGAAGCTGGGAGGAGAGCTGGTCAACAGTCAGGGCAGGAGCTTGTGACTCACTCTGCCTTGTCTCCTGTACCATGAATGTGGCTTCTCCTACTGAAGACTTTAGCTGTCAAGGAGAAAATGGGGAAATATGATGATTTTTTTGTATATTAATACATCTTTACCCAGGTCCTACAATTTTTATAATTATCAAACGAATACCCTAAGCTTTATTAAAAGAACTGACTATGGTTAGGGAAGAGGTCCAAACGAGTTGAGTGAGTTCATGGATGAGTTAGGAATGAGGTCCTGGAAGTGGGGGGAGGGCATACAGGTAACTCTTAAGGATTTTTTTTTTTTCCTTTCAACAGTTACGGAAGGCACTGAAATGCACTGGAGGATATGATTGCTCAGAAGGTTTTAAAATGGGAATTGACTTTGTTCAAAAGAAGTTAGATTCCAGGGGCAAGCTGTACAGTGCAAAGCATGAAGTATAATACTTGTCTTTATAGAGGACTCAAGCTTGTACAACATGTTTTATTTCAGTAACAAATTGTCTGGCTTCAGGCTTAGCAATAGGGCAAATTTTAGACAGCTAATCAATACAACAGTTCCATCCCTAGCCCCTCCTAATTATGTAATTATCCACAGAACTATTCCAGGAACAGCTAGGCTCTGATCTTTCCCCTTACTTCAGCTGGTGGAGTTCTATTCCCTAAGTAGACGTACCTTGCTCCCTAAATTTTAATTTGTTAACTGTTTCACCTGAAAGCAATCACCCTTGCAGTCAATTCCCCAAATAAAACATCTGCCTTTTCAATTCAGACAGCTATAAGTGAAGACATACACCAGGGGAGTAAAATTATGTTCTCTTTTGGAAAGTAGAGATGTTTACAAAGACAGGATTCTGACACCAGCCGCCTGGTCTGCATGGCGAATGAGCATGAAAGAACTGAGGACCATTAGCTTCCCATTCTCTGGTGCCCTGGGAAGATGTGGCTCAGCTCCTGCTTGTTAATCCTGCCTCCTGTATTAATTGACCTTTTACAGAGGCTACTTGAGACCTTCAAGCTCTGAGGTCATTAGTTCTCTCAGCGTTCTGTTTTTGGGTAGAATCTATTTGCATGACATTTGTGGCATTAACATGCTTTCAAGTAATTTCTCTCTTGAGGCCTTCAGCTGCCATTGTTGAGTCTGTTAGGGAGGCTTCAAAGGGTGATGACAGTCATGCTAACAGGACTGAATCTTTCTAAATACAGAGAATGAAAATGTTGGTGAATACCTTACGAGGTAGTATTTTTGTCTTTCCTAAGTGTACACAAGGTAGATACTGAAGATTTAGTCTACTACTAATGAATTTTTTTAATGTTTCAATCTTTCAGGGGTTAAGTTTTTACCCATTGCTGACAAACTTTGTAAAAGCTGGTAGAGATTTTGGAAAACAGAAACAACATAGAGATTCCCAGGCACTGCTTCTTTGCACATTTATACCCGACTGAGCACAGCCAACAGCCTTATATAGCTATTTGCAAATTATTACCTCTCAGAAAGGCAAAAATGCAGACACAGGTACTTGAGTGTCCCAGGAAGCTTTTTCTACCCACAGTGTGCATACTCACATTGGTAAGAGATTGAGCAGTGAACACATGGGGCCTATGAAAAATTGTACTTTTATGAGTAGTAAAAGAAAAAAATGACTGTAATGACTAATGCCTCAAACAGCCCGTATGATGGTGAGCAGGGTAAAGAACGTTGAAAAGCTTTCTGGAGCAAAGGTATTTCAGGGAGCATTAGTGAAAAGAGAGTAGAAAAACATTAACCAACAATGTCTGGATGGAGTTCTCTTATTCCCTCACATTAAGAAGCTGTAATTTGTAAATTGTCACAGGACTTAGTAGTAAAATAAATCTCACAAATTGACAGACTTCTTAGGTGTCAAGGTACTGGCTTTGCACTAATAGTATATTTTCTTATTGCAAAATTCAAACATAAATAAGATCAATTCCATATATAAGAAGTTATGTGAAGCATATGTACATTATGTGAAATTCTATTTAGGTACAAAATTTTATTATCTATCTATCTATCTATCATCTATCTATCATCTATCACCTATAGATATCTATAGATAGTGTTTCCGTTTGTATTTATATATCATGGTGTGTGCGTGTGTGTGTGTGTGTGTGTGTGTGTGTGTGTGTGTGTGATAGTATATGTGTGTGGAGGTCAGAGGACAACTTGAAGGAGTCAGTTACCTCCCTCCGCCATGTGGAACTCTTCATACTAGGTGGCAAGTTTCTTTACCTGCTGAGCCATTCAACTGGCCCCTGAAGCAACTAACTTATAAAGGGACTTTTTTAATATCTCACTTCTGAGAAGGACAGATGGTGCCATATCCTGACTGGAGAGTAGAGAAGCGAACGAGATACATCTCAGAGCAGAGAAGCAGAGAGGAAGAGACAAAGATCCCACAGTCCCCTTTGAAAACACACCCTCAAAGACATAATCCCTTGCTATGCTTTACCTCTTTAACAATCTGCTTGTCACCACTCTGGGTCCCAAGCCTGTACAAATGGATCTCTGAGGAATACTCAAATTATACTCAATTCTATAGCTGGAGCAGAGGCAAGCTCTAGTTTCCAAAACCAAAAGTAAGAAGAATAAGCAAATGAGCCCTTCCAAGTAATACACACTGAAAGTGGCTACCAGGAAAAACTGTGGAAGAAAGCACCAAACGCTATGATACAATAATATTTCAGTGACTGAAATTTTCAATTGAAATTCCTTCTATATATTCCTTGGGGATACAATGTCTCTGAATGTTTCATGAAATGTTAAGTCTATGTTGTGATTGTGCTAGTGTTCATTAACATTTTGCTCCATGAAAAAATACCTGATATAAACAACTTGGAGAAGGGCTTATTTTGCTTCACACTTTCAGGAAGGTCTGTACGTGAGTGGTTGGCTCCCACACTCTTGGACAGAAGCATATGGGAGAATGGGTCCTAAACCTGGTGCATAGGAAGCAGAAAGGAGGGTAGCAAGGGGCTAGGGCCAATATAACTGTAGCGAGCGTCCTCCACCACAAGGTGACAATTCTTTCAACTGTATCTTACACCCTAAAGTTTCTAGTGTCCCCAAATTGCATCAAAAGCTGGGTACCAAGTGTCCAAAATATGAGTCTGATGGCATTTCATCTTCCGATTATAAAATGCCATTTCTGGCCATCAAAGGCTCAAGGTCATTTCTTGATGCCAGAATTCACATAGTGTTAACAGCTTCATGATTGCCAAGTCCCAACTCTTCTCAGAGACTGAAAGCTACCCTCACTTGTAAGTATCCTTAAAACCTTTTTCACATACTTCTAAAATACAATGACATGAAGGGAGCATTCACATTCCAAGAAGAAAGGGACAGGGAAGTAGCAAGGGAACACCAGGTCAAACAAAGATCAAGATCTATCAGGTTAAACGTTACATCTCATGGTGCCATGTCTGCAATCTAAGGCATCTGATGCCATCATGTGAGCTCTAAAGGCCTTGAGCATCATTACCCCATGGTCCTGCTGTTTGCAGCTCACACAGCCGTCTTTTGAACTGACTCCACTCATGGGCTATGGCTCCCCTCAGCAAATACTGTATTTCCTGGCATCTCTAATATTATGGGATCTCTGGGCAAATTTGGGATCACATATGTCCTCTTAGGGGATCCACACAGGGAATCTAAGCCTGTCTCACAGTATCTGGCCTTCCAGGCTTTCCTTTGGAATCTTCATGGAAGCCCCTATGACTGCATGTCTCTTGTATTCTAAATTCCTGAAAAATTAATATAGCGTGGATGATGTCAAGGGCTGCTGCAATATTTAGCAGGACCTGGGAGTTCTATAAACCACAGCTGTATTAGTCTTGTCTTCAACTTTCAACTCATTCTTTCTGGTCAGACTGAATATTTTCCATGCCTTTCTGCTTTGTTTTTTTTGCCTCAGATTTTCACTATAAACCTGGGCAAAATCTGCTAGCAATACTCATGTTATAGTCTGAAGTCTAGGCTATCCTGAAATTTCCTTCATCAAATGATTTAGCCTATAATGTTTAAATTCAGCCTCTGGGACTGTTTCGGGAGAGACACAATGTAAACAAAATCATTCCCAGAGGGTACCACCCATGGCCTCTAGTCCAAATCCCAATCAAATTCTTGGTCTCATTGGAAGCCTGATTTCCAAATTTCTCTCAGTAGTCTATCCTTCTGCATTTGCACTAGACTTGTCCATTAAACTGAGTTTATAGCATTCTAGCATGTCACTGATCTGAATCTCTGAACCTTTCAAGTTCTTCCCGCAAACCAAGCTGAAAAGTCACATAGCCCACTATTGTCACAGAAATGGCCTCTTCCTTAGAACCAAAGTTCTATAGAATGTACTCTTCTCATTTCCATGAGCAAATATGTGACAGAAATAACTTAAAGGAGGGAAATTTTATTTTGACTCATGGTCTCAAAGGATTAGCTAAGTTTGTTGGTCTCAAGTGCTTGTAAATAATATCATGGCTGTTGAGTCATGTACTGGAGCAGATAATTTACTTCTTGATGAGAAGGCAGCAGACAGGGAGACAGGAAGACGCCAAGGATGATACTTCCTCAAGGACTCTCCCAACCTATCTCCAGGTAGATTCTGCTGCAAAAAGTTTCTACAACCTCTCCATATAACCCACTTCTTGACTAAGCATTCCACACATGAGCCTATGGGACACACTTAATGACTAAATTGTAACAGTGTATAATAGGAACAGTTCACTAGTGAAAACAAACAAAACAAAACAAAACAAAACAAAAAAACAACTCTGAGAGAAAGGTTTTGCTTTACTGCAACTGAATTCATAAAAATCAACCAAGTTCTGAAAGTTGTAGTAAATGACAGAACACAGCCTGATTTAATCTTACTTGCTACACTTGCCCCAAATTGATTACCAAGGAGTAGGCAATTTGTTTAGCATCCTGGATCATAAATATTCTTTAGACTTCAGATTTCTCATCAACCCAGAGAAGGTAATTTACAAAACATTACCTGAATAAACAACATTTTTCATAGTTTCCTTTTAATTAAAGACTTCTGCCTCTGATCTCATAACCCCCAAGAAGCAGATTATACTATTCTACCTCCGTGTGAATAGTTGTTACATCACATCCTCTTCAGGGTGTAGGGGATGCTTCTTCAGGTAATAATTTTGCAATGGAGTACCAGTCCTTTAATCGTCTTCCATCACTTCATCTGCATTAAGAAATAGCACATTCAGATGAAATATCCATTAGGAACAGAAGCAAGTTTGGCTTAGTACTTGGGAGGAATTTTGGAATTCAAACTCAAATCAAGTTACTGATTTAGTTTGTAGGAATTGTTGGTAGCTTTCTGGAAAGTTACACTGTTTTTTTCCTCTACTTGCAAATTTCTTTTTTACCTTCAAGAACATCAGATTCCTCTTGCATTATTCTTCTGTTTACTACAATCAGGCATCCATATCTCTGAATGAAAATTCCATGTTTACTCTCTTCAACCCTTAAGATTTTAAGTTCCATGAAGGCAGAACATCATTTTATTATTTGCTTTTGATCCCATTTCATCTAGCATGGTTTGATGTCCTCAACAATTAATGAATTACACTGAAAGAATGACTCTTCCAAAGTCTTTTGTATGTGTTCATGAATTTAGCTATACTTTTTCTCCTAAAGAATTAAGCTGGAATTCTAGTTAAGATACCACTGCATATCATGATTCTCTTATTTTGATTTAAGAGTGCATCAGACCACTCCAGAAGTCCCCACAGAATACATACGGAGATTTCTAAATTGATTGCCTGGATGGGGAAATAAAATTTCTATTAAACAATCTATCTCTTGTACTGAGATCAAAGTCCCAAGTCACATGTTTCCTATAGGGTGAGAAGACTAAAGAGTGGAAAATCTATCCAATTACTCAATATTTAGTTTTAAAAAGTTACACAAACACACACAGGGAAGAGTGTTTGCATCTAGACTATACAAAGAATTGAAATCCTAATTGTTATTTTTTTAATTTTTATTTGTTCTTGTATGTGTATAAATGTACTGTCTGCATGTAGGTTTGTGCACCCGTGTCATGCAATGCCGCGGAGATCAGAAGAGGGCATTGGATTCCCCTGGAACTGGAGTTACAGATGGTTCTCGGCCGCCATGTGGGTACTGGGGATCGAATCTGGGTCCTCTGCAAGAGCAGTCGGTGCTCTTAACCGCTAGGCCATTTCCCCAGCCTGAAATCCTAATTATTAAGAAAATAAATAATCCAATTAATAAATTGAAGCAAGGACATAGGCAGGTTATGCAATGCGGTTGGAGTATACACTGATGCAGAAATGAAGGACATTATACATCTGCCACAAGACCTAGCTATAACATAATGTTGTTAGGTAAAAGGTCTCTATAGCTTATTACAGAGATCATTACTCATCCATTTTCATCACTGTGCTGCTTTATACACAATAGCCAGGAAAAAGAAACAACCTAGATGTCCATCAACTGAAGAATGGATAATGAAAATGTAATGCATTGGCACAATGGAATATTTTTCAGCTGTTATGAAAATGAAATGATGAAGTCGAGAAAAAAAATGGATGGAGATGGAAATAATCATCCTGGGCCGGTAACTAGGACTTTGAAAGACAAACATCCCATGTTTTCTCTTGTATATGGACACTAGGTTTTGATCTTGAGATATTTGTGTCTCATTTGGAAAACTCATAGAGGTCAGAGATCTTGTAAAGAGCCATGGGGGGGGTACTTCATGGGAGGGGAGATTGAATGCAGTGATATAAAAGAGGAAGAAGATAAACAACGGAATAGGAAGGGTTAAATGGGTGGTTAAAGGAGGGCAGGATAGAGGAGGTAGTTTGGGGAAGGATAACTAACACTGAGACCTTTTGAAAAAGTCAAATGCTGTAAGAGCTTCCTAAAATATATTCATATACACACATACAATGAGTTTAAATGGAATTACCCTATGTTGGGGTGACAGTGTGGGCCTACTGGGTGCCACAAGGTAACAAATAAAATGCCCTGAGCCAGGGAGAGGCTACTCCTTTTGGAGTTGTTGGCCTCTCAGTACTATAGATCTCCAGACATTGCTGGATATTGTCAGGGCTCTTGGTGACTCACCAGAACTTGACTATTAGACTCTATGGCTGAAGACCATACAGATTTGAATCATAGAACATGGAAAAAATCAAACTTGCACTACTACTGGTTAAGTTTCACAGTGTCCTTCTGACACTGTGAAACTTAACCAGTAGACCATGAGATAAGAAAAGTAGTACTCAGCCCTTTTCTAGGTGTGGAACCTGTGAGCTACAATAAAGACTGACCTGGGAAGAAATGCTCACTGGTACAATAGTGGAGTGAATATTATGGGAGTGACCAAATTTCTCTCATTCAATGAAGGTCCTCCCCGCAAGATGGAACTCACTCATACTTAACACCACTATTAGGACTAAGAACCTTTGGATAGATAGTTCATACACCCTAATGTAGAACCTACTACAATTATCCTGCTAAATAACTATATACCTATTGTTTAGTACACCTCTCATCTCTGACCAGATTGAGATGGTGATTAAAACAGAAACTCATGCTGGCCGATGTGCAGAGAATGAGACTGTGGAGTAATCAGTTCTAAATGGACATCCATACCCAAACTTAATTTTGTATATACTTTTCTGGATGATCTGAACACTCTTGTTTTAATTAATTAAACTTTTGATAAGGTATTATAGCCTAAGCTGGGTTTGAACTCCCTAAGGAGTTAAGGAGGGCTTCGAGAACTTCTGATTTACCTGTCTCTCCCTCCTAAACCCTAGGATTACAGGTATGTGTACCATACCCCACCCAGTTTATTCAAAGGTAGACTTGAACCCAAGGCTCTACTTATGCTAGCTCTATACCCCTAAACATGATCTGAGTACTTTTAATAAAATATGAATGCTTTTACTTATTTACAAATATTTTATTTATTTACAAATATCATTAAAAACAGAGTTAATAATTTGTCCCTTTCAGATAGGTATTTAATGAGAATTAGAGTTGACTAAGTCTTGGTGGCCACAGGTCCTGACCAAATCCTCAGTCTTGATGAGTCAGGATGTGTCCTTCACTTCTGATTTAACATGAGACTGCATCATGTCCAGGGCTCCCGTGTGTGCTCAAGTTCATCTATCTTAGTAATTCTGATCTTAGTAGTAACAAAGACTGGCCCTTTCAGAGCAGCCTGTCCTACCACTATGGGGGAGGAGAAGGATTTAGCGACTGATCTGACTGCCTCAGGCCTTATCTATCTCCATGTTGGGACATGCAGGTGAGGGAACTTGATGGAAGCAGTAGGTAGGCCCTGGGGCAGACCATCTGTATAGTCCCACTCCAACCCTTTCTGGTTATATGACTTCAGCCTGAGCCCCAGATTCCCTACTTGTAACATGCATAAAATATTCATTCTTACTGCAAAGGGCTGATGTAAGCTTTGATGGGTCTGTGCACATAAAATGCTTAAAACAGTGCTTGGCATACTAAATGCATTGAATAAATCGTTACTGCTCTATTTATCTCTCCATATTGCATGCAGTTACAGGTCTCCATAGTCTAGCTTGGCTTGTTTCTATCACTGCTGTTGCTTCTGCATGGTCAAAGGGATCTTTTAAAAATCACATCCAGTTGATCTTTAGGGAAGTTGAAAAGGATCATACTTAACTGTGAGTATAGCAGCTACTATTTAAGGACAGGGACTAGACATAGGTAAGAAAGAGGTACAGATGGTAGCATGGTATTCATGAGCCCTGAACTTTGCCTTTTCAAATTCAGCATTTTGGACACCACTAGCATAAAAAGGGAAGACCCTAATCACTTCTTTGCTTTAAATAAAATACAGAAGCATCTTCCTTTTTAGATATTCTGTTCAGAAATTCCCATTTTTTTTGACTCTGTGAACTGTGTAGTCTTCGTGATATTTTTCCAGAAGTGAACTGGGGTTTGGGTCTAGCTTTCTATAATTCACTTCACAAAAAAGGCAGAAAACTGAAGGCAGACAGATGTTTTTACAATAACCAATGGTGGCATCTAGATTATTATTTAATGTCATGTTGGTTCTTATCAAGATAGGAGCTGGTACTCTTTTGTGCCTGCATCATGTTGGTCAAATTATTTCATTCCTCTGATCTTTAGTTTTCTTGTCTCAAATGATATCAATAATCATATGGTAGACAGAAATATATATATATATATATATATATATATATATATACTTAATATGGTCGAATCTCAATTCTCAGAAATTGCATATCAATCTTCCCAGAGCAGTACAAGGATATAGCTATGTAGACACTTAGATCTAGAATTCCTGACCTCAATAGATAAACGATAATAAATTTATATTGCTCTAAGCTGCAAAGCTTCTAAAAATGTATACAGTAAGAAAGGGAAACTGTTCCACACATCTACCTGGAAGTTTGTAGGAAAGAAAAGAGGCAGTATTTGTTGAGCTCACTGATTTTCAGTAAATAGCAGCATCAGATATACTGTGCACTTCTGAGTCTGTACATGGTGTTGTCTGGTTATAAAATCTAGCTATCTTTTATTAAACTAATTATAATATTAAGACAGGTAGTATGTTATAGTTTGTTAATCTACTTTTTGGACATTGTTGAATTGGGAACTTCTAAGGATATCAAGTGTAGATTGGAACTATAAACTAGAATTGTAAATTTGGAAATAAAGCTTTCCAGTTATTCTGTCTACCATATGGTAGACAATGTTCTCAGTTTAGGATACATATTTTTTCCCATTTGTGGCTAAAGCTTCCTTTTCCTTCCTTCCTTCCTTCCTTCTTTCCTTCCTTCCTTCCTTCCTTCCTTCCTTCCTTCCTTCCTTCCTTCCTTCCTTCCTTCCTTCCAACTTCTTTGTTGTGCATATGTGGGGGTGGGTGATATGTGTGAATATGGAGGCCAGAGGATAGCTATAGATACCATTCTTTAGGAATACTGTCTGCCTTGTTTTTGAAAGAGTCTCTCATTGGCCCTGGGCTTTCCTTTAAGTTAAACAAACTTTGAGAACCAGGTATCTACGTGTCTCCTCATCCCCTGTCCCAGGATTAGAAGTGCATGTCACCATGTTCAAGGAGAGAATTCAGGTCTTCCCGTGTAAGGGAAACACTTTACCAACTGGCCAATTGGCCTTTCTTCCTAGTTCCAAAGCTTCGTTTCTCTCTCTCTCTCTCTCTCTCTCTCTCTCTCTCTCTCTCTCTCTGAAGGTAAAAATTCAAGGAAAGGTTCAGCCTCCATTTCCTTCTTCCTCTTGACTCTATCCTAAGATTTTTAACCAAACAAGTTTTCTTAACTTTTGTTTACTTATAGAAGTATATTTTCACCTTTCTAAAAATTTGAAAAGAATATGCGTTGTTAATATTAACCCTTCACTAATAAATATCACATGGGGGGGGTAGCCAGCCTTAATGCATTCTGGCTTCTGACTTCCCTACCATAAGCACTCATAAAACAATTCCCTCACTCTGGCTAGGCTGCAGCCTCCCCTGGAAAGCGAATGTCATCACCATATTATTCTGAAAGGCTATTTTCAGAATAACAGCTTCAAATGGCTAGAAAGCTTTTGAAACATTCCTCTCCCATTAAATACATGTTTCAGATTCTGCTTCCAAATGTCCAGTGATTCAAAAAACCTTTAGGTAATATCCTCAAAGTAAATTCCTGCCACTGATTGACAGAAATGAACTCCTAAGGTGTTGAAATATACATCTACCCTTTATTGCCACAACCACTCAAGCACTTTACAATGTGGAGTCAAATCTGTTAGAATAGCCCTTTGGACATGTTTGTCTTGTTGGATGCAGAATGTATTCATTTCTGGCTGCCAAGGGTGTAGTTTGCATCTCTTTAGGGTGCTCGGTTTGTACTGACATCTGTTATGGATACTGCCTGACTAACGAAGCTGTTTTTATTTTCTTAAAGCATGATGTGGCCTCGGGGTAAGAAAAAGCAAAGAAAGCAAAGCAAAGGAAGACCAAGATTTCACAGCAAAATGAAATTTCAAAAGGATCCATGATGCATTATTTTCTTTAGAATTTAGGAGCGGGATGCAGACACACAGTTCTAATCATGCTTTGTCCAGGTGCAGCCCCATTAAGGGTCTCAGCTTTGTCCCCTTCAACAGGGAAGATCAAGGCTTGCTCTCATTCATGTATTTCCTCTGAGCGGGGATGTATCTCGCTATGCAGAATAAATTAAACAGCCTGAAAAATAAGAAGAAAAAAAAACTAACGTCATTTTGATAATTCCGTTTATCCTTGCAAGTTCCAGTTTTGAAGGAGCACATGAGGTGTGAAGTGAAAAGTCCATCCTCCCCAGCAAAGACTTCCTGAACTCACCAGATGACTGATTTCTGACCCATTCCCAAAGACACTTCTCCACTGTCTTATCTATGAGCTCTTTCCTTCTACACTCAGTTTTCAGAGTAAGGTCGACCACCATCGCTCCAAAGTTAAGAGGAATACCTGGAAATTGAAAGAGTTGAGTGTAAAACTCCTAACTGGCAGTTGTAAAGACCTTTTTTGTTTTTACTATTTTATTAAATTTTTGTGTATTTTATACATAACACGGTAATAAATCTTAATCACCATTATACCCCCTTCTCCACTGACATGCTCCCACAGCCACCCCCCCCCACACACACACACTGGAAATCATACATTCTTTCATTTGTGTTAAGGCCTATTGTGCAAATTAGTGTCCTGGGATGCTCCCCACTGCAAGTTTATCTACAGAGCTCTAGTCAATCCAGAAGACTAGCTCTTTACCCAACAGTAATCAGCTGCCAATATTTCTTCAGCTAAGATTGGGTTCTGCTGGTGTTGCTCCATCAATTGTTATTCTCCCTTACCAGCTTGCATAGTGTTCTTCAAATTTATGAGAGCTAGCCTTCAGCGGGGGTGGCTTCCGGGTCAGTTCCAGATGCATTGCTCCAACTCCAGTCCTTGAAGTATGTCCTGTCATTAGCAATAGGGTCTTACCTTTATGTTCTGGGACATAATCAAGGGCTGTGACAGTAGCCTGATACAGCACATCTTCATTTGTCATTCTCATAAATGAGACTTTTAAGGTTTAGAATAAACCTGTTGTGAAAATAACAATACTATGGATTAGAAATCTTAAGGACTTTTCTTGAAGTCACTAAACAGTAAGTAGAACAGGTGTAAAGTACTTTTACTCTGATTATTTTTCCCTATTCAACTACAAAATAATACCAAAACCATAAAATACTGGAGTAAAAACATTATTTCCTCTTCAATATTTCTCTATAAAAATATACTAAAATGACAATTTACCCCTTCTTCAGTGAGTTTTCCTTCCTGACATATAGTGCAACAGGTAAAACTGAAAAGTAGTTAAGACCCAACGTTATCATCCAACCATTGTTACAGGGTCATTATAACTTTTATTTATTTATTTTTTATTAATTTTATTTATTTCTGTATGTGTACGAATGTATTGTCTGCATGCAAGTCTGTGCACCCGTGTCGCGCAATGCCGCGGAGGTCAGAAGTGGGCGTCGGATTCCCCTGGAGCTGGAGTTCTCCTGGAGTTGGAGCCTCAGACGGTTCTCAGCCGCCATGTGGGTGCTGGGGATCGAACCCGGGTCCTCTGCAAGAGCGGTCGGCGCTCTTAACCGCTAGGCCATCTCTCCAGCCCCATAACTTTTATATATCCAAAATAATTTCCTCGAAGTGTCATAAATCCTGAAAACAGAGACTGAACCACATTTACATTGTTTTCCTCTTCTAATAATAAAGCCAGTAGGATAGTTGTAGTTTCTTTCTGAACCTCGGGAGTGATATCACTCACTTAGTGGCTTATAAAGGCTTTCAACAGGTTTGATTTCCCAGAGAAAAATTAACCCATAAAACATTCTAGTCTGAGGAGGAAATGCATATTTGAAATGGGGCTATGTTTACTGCATGAAACCTGGGAGTTCTATCACAGCCCTCTGATAGGGTTTCTGGTATGCCTATTGAAGTGAATAGACTCCACTCTATTGGTCACTTGGATCAAGCAGAAGATGGGAGGATAAAGGATAATACAATGGACCTCATCTAGAAATGACTCAGAAGTTCAGGCACTGAGACAGCCTAGACTATACAGGGAAAATGGCAGCAGTTAAAAATCTGGAATGAGCCGTGGGACGGGTAACTATATGGGCCACAAGTGTATAGTCTTGAAAACAACACAGAACCAGAAAGACAAATTTCAGTAACGTGACAAGTTATCCTCTATTTCGTTTTTGGTCATTCATGTGTAAAAACAGTATTTGCTTTAACCATTTTGAATCCAGTTGGTCCAAAACATAAGATTATAGGAGTGTTTGTTGAAAAAAAATACATAAAGGAAAACTGCTTTTGTTCTCTTTTTGCTAGTGAAACCAATATGCAAAATGATCAGACATAACTCTTATTTTAACAAGGCAGAGAAAGTGTACTTTTTAATAGGTTTAAAGAATAGCAACATGTTCTGATTGTTACTTTAGAATTTTTTTAGCAAAGTAATCATTGACTTGGGTGTTGGAGAAAGAATTTTGTTTTGACACAGAAGAAACATTAAACATAAAGACAGCCATTTGCTTTGAAAGAGAAAGTGAAGAATGTGAAACATGAGGGGTGAAGGGAGGTGGGATCTGTGGGATACCTCTTATTTCATCAGAGTATTGTTCTACTTAAGAGTTGGCTTAAAACAACAACAACAAATGATTGTAACAGTGTTACCTAGTATCTGGACCCACTGTCCTGTTTTTTGTATTGTTGAGTTTTAAATTACTTATACAATTGAAAAAAAATCATTTGCAAGAACGTTTGAACATATAGAACCTTATGAATTTACTTAAAAATTAAGTGGTTGGGCTGGAGAGATGGCCTATCGGTTAAGAGTGCCGACTTTTCTTGCAGAGGACCCGGGTTCGATCCCCAGCACCCACATGGCGGCCGAGAACCTTCCGAAACTCCAATTCCAGGAGAACTCCAGTCCCAGGGTAATCCAACGCCCTCTTCTGACCTCCGCGGCATTGCACGACACAGGTGCACAAAACTGCATACAGACAGTACATTCATACAGAAATAAATAAAATAAAAAAAAAAAAGAGTTGGCTTAAAAATTAAAGATATTTAAGAATTTTCTTACCTTAATAATATGCACATGTTTTGATGAGAATGAAAATTTAATATATAATACCAGGAAAATGATAGTATTTTTGGAAATGAAATTTTACTCGGTCTACTAGGATAGCATTCTGCATATTGATTTTTGTCTTCTACCAGTAGAGAGTCAAGCACTGACCACATCAGGGGTGGGCACTCTTATTTTGTTTCCAGTCTTCATCATCTTACACATTTATATTTACTCTACTATATCTGTAGACTGAAGGACAACTCCTAGCCAGAGATCATTCTTCTTAGTCAGTCCAATTACTTCAATTGTTTCATCTGAGAATTTTGTGTGTGCTTTTCTAAAATTCCTGGATGTTCACTTTGGGCATTATCATTTGCATTTATAATATGTGCAAGCATAACATCTGCCTCCAAGTGAGAGCTCCTGTGTTCACTATTCAGTGAAGCAGTGAAGCATGGGAAATGAGAAAGCATTTCTCAAATGTTGCTGCTAGTTAATAATTCTTCATGCTTGGAGTGTTGCATCTTTTGCACCCTGAGTCTATTAATCTTGAAAATAACATGAGTTACATGGTTCTCACTCAGAGCCCTTGGAGACGACAGCAGAAGAGTAGGTGAGAGGGGAAGGGAATGCAATTAGAGACTTCCTACTGTAGTCTTTCAGCAAATATTTGTGGGAATACTTGTAAGAGAGGGATAAATAATTTTACCAAAATTATATTTTATTCATTGGGTTAAAATTTAGATTGATATGCTAGTCTCAGAAACAAAGACAATAAGTAAAAGATAATTAACCAATAGAAAATTGGAACTAGCCAAAAACCACATGAAAAGATATTCATCCTCACTATATTATGAAATTAAAAATGTAGAAAAATCAAATGTCTTATTTTCTTTTTCACTTATTTGATTTCAAATATGAAACAGGAATATAATAGTTAATACTTGTTAGTAAAGAGTAAAAACAGAAATAAAATTTGCCATAAATTTTCATGAAAATAATTTAGCAACTTGTGCCAAAATTTTAATGAAAAATTACTTTCTTAGCAATTTCACTTCTCAGAATTTATCGTTAGACAGTAATGCACATCTATAAATATGTTTGATAAGAATTTTCAGTGTCAGATGACTAATATTTTGAAAAATTAGAAACTAAATTCTTACAGAACAAGAGTGAATTACGACATGGATGCATATAATAAATTTCCTGTAATCATTAAATATGAAATATGTATGAATATTTATTCAGTAGAAAGGGACATTTATAGTTAAGGAAGAATAAAACCCCAAATTTAAAAGATATTTGTTTTTACTTCATGTTGTAGGGATGTTTGTCTACATGTGTGTGTATGTTTGTCTACATTTGTGTATGTGTACCATTTGTCCTTGGTGCCCAAGGAGGCCAGAAAAGGGGATCAGATCCCCTTTAAATAGAGTTGCAGGCAATTTTGCTTCTCCATGTGGGTACTGGGAACTGAACCTGGGTCCCCTGCCAGAACAGTAAGTGCTTTTATCTGCTCTCTAATTCTCTCATCCAATCAATTGTTACTTGGAGATTATTTTACAGAAATAAAATCATTTAAAAACTATGTTTATGTAGAAGTTGGAGAGATGATTCAGTGGTTAGGAGCATTTTCTGGTATTTCAGGTGACCTGGGTTCAGTCCCTAGCATCCACATGGTGGATCACAACTTAACTCCAGTTTCAGGTGATCTGACCTCTTCTGGCCTCCACAGACATTGCATGCACGTGGTACTCTTACATGCAGGCAAAATATTCATACATACATATTAAAAACAATAAGAAAACTAAAAATTATATTTATGTATGTTTCAGGGAAAGTTTATAAATATGTACATCAATATCTTAAAACTGTTATTTTTGAGTAACGAGTTTTGGGGCTACTTAGATAAATTGTTCATCTGTGTTCTCTCAACTTTTTAAATTAACATGTATTATTTGTGTAATGAAAATATGGGAAACGTACAATAAGGCAAACACATGTGAATGTTACTCTACTTAATATTTTATTATATAAATATATTTGTAATTTAGCTGTGAGCATTTTTCAGGGTTTTTTTTTTCTCTACATTTCATTGAATAATCACTTCCATTCCCTATATACAAGGGATGTACTATGGTAGATTAAACATACTAAATGAGCAGATGTGGAGTAAAACTCAGTAATAAATTCCATGTGCAGATGCTATGGAGCAAATCTATAGTGGTGTATTGGCCAATTCAAGACTCAATTAACAGAAAATTTGCAATCTGGTCAAAATAAACATTCAAATAAAATGGAAACTAAAAATGAAATTTCATATAAAGCAAGCATAAAATAAAATTTCAACTTTTCTTCAACTCTTGGTAAAACCAGAGTATAATTTTACTTCCTGAATACAGCTGATATTTCACATAGAAATGGAATCTTGTTTCCATCCTGTAGTGAACAAAAGCCATGTGTCTGCACCCCTTGGTCTAGAAATCAGTCTTCAATTAACGCACTTATATTTGGCCATTTAACAAGCCTAGCTTGAAAGGGTCTGGCATGCATATGCTGTTTTAGATGTTAGAAGAAGTTAAATCAAAGTTCTGTTTATGGCTGTTTATGGCTGTTTTTACCAAAGTTAAGCAGTTACATAGTGATGAAGTCTGAATTTACATTGCTGGGGAACAACTTGGAAGAAGTAGGACTATTGATTAAGGACCCAAAATGAACAAGAGTGAGAGGTGCAGGACAAACGGCAGCACCATCACATAAAGAGTGACACATTTTCTGTCTAAAATACTTAGTTTAATTTTCTGGAATGTATATTGCAGAGAATATCAAATATAGATGATGCTTTATCTTCTCCTGGACGGTTGGATTGAGAAGAAGAGAAGGGATATTTAGGGATAAGGAAGAATGCAAATAATAAACTTTAAGATGCACACTACTGTATTCTCTTTTAATTCCTAAGCACATTTATTGAACGTGCCATGTCCCAACCATTTACTACAAAGGTATTGCAAAGGTGAATGGAAGAGTTTCCATCACCTGGAAATATAAAAAGTCTTGTTCTGATGAAATTTTTATGATTTTATTGATCTTTCACCCTAAATACATTTAAAATGCAATTTATTCTTAGCATAAAAGCTCATTATTATAAAATTAAAAATAAGAAAATCTTTTTATATAGCAATGTTTATCTGAGCCCACTATTTTTATTCATCTGAATATTTTAACTACTGTATATCATAGTGTGATGGCTATCAACTATTTTTTAAAACTAGAAATATATTTTAATCATTTAAATATTCATACACAAACACACACAGAAGCACACATATGAATCCAAATTCATCTGATATGAGCAAAAGATGAATTGGGATTGCAGAGTATGGAATTAAAAAGCATGGATTAGGGATATATTTTAATAGAACAACTTGAGATGACATGGAAAGAATGTATTTGTAATTAACACACACTATTCACTGAAACAAACTCTGATATCAATAAAAAGCCTAGTTGCAAAATAAAAATTTTCTCTTTTTTATTTGTTTATTATTTTTAAGGGATTCACAATATAAGAGCACAGTTGTTTACAGATCATATTGACATTGCTCAGTTTGCCATACAATAGGTGATTGGTGCTAACATCCACAGATGAGGGATACCATTCGTTGTTTGTTTTTCTGGGACTGTTACTTCACTCATCATGATGTCTTCTAGCTCCAGCCATTTACCTGCAAAGCTCATGATGTCATCTTTCTTTACTGCTGCATAGAACTCCATTGTGTAGATGTACCACATTTTCTCTATCCACTCAGTTGAGGGGCACTTGGGTTGGATCCAGCTCTTTGCTATTGTGAAGAGAGCTGCAATAAACATGGCTGTGCATGTATCTCTGAAGTAAGATGAGTCTTGTGGGTACGTACCCAGGAGTGGTATGGCTGGGTCAGGTGGCAAGTTCATTCCAAGTCTTCCAAGGGTTCTCCATACTGCTTTCCATAGTGGCTGTATGAGTTTACATTCCCACTAGCAGTGGATGAGTGTTCCCCTTTCCCCACAACCTCTCCAGCACTTGGTATCATTTGTTTTCATGATCCTAGCCAGTCTTATTGGAGTAAGATGATATCTTAAAGTGGTTTTAATTTCCTTAATTATTAGCGACGTTGAACACTTCTTAAGATGTTTCTCAGCCATCTCTAATTCCTCACTTTTGAAGTCTCTGTTTGGCTCTTTGCTCCATCTATTGAGTGGGTCATTTGTCTACTTTCTTATTTGTTTTTTGAGTAGTTTATATATTCTGGAAATCAATGCTTTGTCAGATGTATCTGAGGTGAAGGTTTCCTCTCACTTTGTGGGTTTTCTCTTCACTTCCTTGATTGTCTCTTTTGATGAACAGAAGCTTTTGAGTTTAATGAGGTCCCATTTGTCAATTGTCGACCTTAATTCTTGTGTAGCTGCTGTCTGATTTAGGAAGTCTTCTCCTATGGCTATGTCTTGTAGGCTGCTGCCAACTTTTTCTTCTATTGCCTTCAGAGTTTGGGGTTTCATGTTGAGGTCTTTGATCCATCTGGAGTTGACTTTTGTACAGGGCAAGAGATAGGGGTTTAATTTCATTCTTCTACAAGGGGTGATCCAGTTTTGCCAACAGCACTTGCTGTCTTTCCTCCATTGTGTCTTCTTGGCCCCCTTGTCAAATACGAGGTGGCTGAAATTGTATGTGCTCAGGTTTGGATCTTTGGTTTTGTTCCATTGGTCAACAGGTCTGTTTTTGTGCCAGTACTAAGGCATTTTTATGACTATAGCCCTGTAGTATAGTTTGAAGTCTGGTATAGAGATCCCCCCTGTGTAGCTTTTTTCACTCAGGGTTGTTTTGGCTATTTGGGGTCTTTTGTTTTTCCAAATGAAATTAAGGACATTTTTTCCCAAGCCTGTGAAGAAACTCTTAGGGATTTAATTGGGATTGCATTAAATCTATACAAGGGTTTGGGTAGAATGGACATTTTTACTATATTAATTTTTCCAATCCTTGAGCATGGGAGGTTTTTCCATCTTCTGATGTCTTCTTCAATTTCCTTCTTCAAGGGTTTAAAAATTTTTGTTATAGAGATCTTTGGTGTCTTTGGTTAGGTTTGTTCCTAGGTATTTTATTGTTTTTGAGGCTACTGTGAGTGGGAAGGTCTCCTTGAATTCCTTCTCCAGTTGCTTGTTGTTGGTGTAAAGAAAGCCTACTGATTTTTCTTGGTTAATTTTGTATCCTGCCACTTTACTGAAGCTCTTAATCATTTTTAGGAGTTTTCTGGTGGAGTTTTCAGTATCCCTTAAGTAAACAATCATATCATCATCAAAAAGGCATAGCTTGACTTCCTCTTTTCCAATTAGTACTCCTTTAATTTCCTTTTCTTGCCTTATTGCCCTAGCAAGTGTTTCAAGCACTGTATAGAAGAGGAGTGGTGACAGGTCAGCCATGCAGAGTTCCTAAAAATTTTCTTAATCTAAGTTGTGCTCATGGTCATTTTTATTAAAAATGAGCTGAGATCATGGGTCTGGATAACTATGATATTTTCTTCTGTCTCATTTGTGTTCTCCCTTTTCTATCAATATAGTGAAGTATTTACTATAAGGGCATTACAGAGTGATTACTAGTTGTATTAAAGCATGGTATGTACAAGAATCAGCCATAAGAAAACAATGTGAGACACAGGAAGAACAACATTAAATGCATGGACATTATTTCTTTTCCCCATTCTGTTTAGGGTTAACCATTTTGGATTGGGCAAATCATCAGGGAATTTATCCCCAGAGAAAACTGATTCTCTCCCTCTCAGCAGCCGCTATTGGCTGACTATAGATCTGAAGGTGGGATTGTGAAGTTTCCCCCATTTATGTTGGTATGTCAACTGGTGTTGTCATTGCACAGGTCTTGTTTGGGTAACCATATTGGTGAAATTTCTTGGGTGCAGCCTCCCTGCCAGGTCTAGAATATTCTACAACATAGCAGCAGATGTCCTGGTCCTCTGGTTCTTATAATTTCTATACCCCCATTTCTGGGATGTTCCCTGAGACACAGGTGAAGGGGTTACTTTGTGGAGGTATTGCTTAAGGCTCATTATTCCACAGTTACTTTCTCTCTGGATTTTGACCAGATGTAGATCTCTATAATAGTCTCCATTTGTTGCAGAAATAGGGTTCTTCAATAATCAGTGAGAATAACACTTATCTGAGAATATGTAGATAAATATTTAGAATATAGCTAGAAATTACATTGGTTCAGTAAAGTGGCTATACTAGGTTTTCCTCTAGCCTCTGTGATTACTACTGCCACAGGAAGTTGGCTAGGTGCACAGTTCCAGGTAGGACTTCCCCCTCTCTGAAGAAGGCCTTAAGTCCAATTAGACAGGTGTTTGTCGCCCCAAGATAATAGTTCCCTTATTGCACCATTAGGGATATTTTGTTGGGCTGGTCATTGTAATTTCTAGGATTTACATCTGGGTTGGAGTATTGAATACTTTTCTCCTTTGGCAACTTACATAGCACCTTCTGATGCTATTAGAGCTAGTATTCAGGGAAGTGTCTTCTGGGTCTGTTCCAGGTCAGTTTCTTCTGGTCCTATGTCTGAAGTGCATGGTGTCTTTAGTAACTGGGTCTTACTTTCTAGCTTTGGAGAGAAATCAAAGGCGTTCTTGCATCCTAGTAAAGTGCCTAGTACAGAGGAGAGACTAAGACTGATGGTGTGGTGGCATACACCTTTAATCTTAGCACTCTGGTGGTAGATCTCTTTAAGCTCAGGGGAAGTCTGTTCTATAAATTTCCAGGCCAACTAGGACTACATCATTAGAACACCTTGTCGAAATAAAAGAAAATTGCTAACCATGTTACTGTAGGGTGTAGATTTCACTAGAATGTGTAATCAGGTATGTGTGCATAGGATATTTCAGTTTAGAATCACTGGAAGAAACTCTTTATAATATTTTCTTCATTTGTATTACAATAGGATCTCAAATGATTAAGTAGAAAGCATATATATACATATATGTATATATATGTATATATATAAGCTACTTTTAGATTTATCTAAATATACCCAATTTGTTTTCATGAAAGTATATTAATATTTTGACATAGGTTTTATAGTAGTGGGTTATGGGTTATATTTTGGTTTTATTTTTCCTAACTGAAGGAATTAAAATTTAATTGTAACATTTTAATGTTTATGTTTATAACACATGTAACATAAATAAAACATATGTATTTATTTCTGTTCATTTTATAAACACATACATATGTATGCATTAATATATTCACCCTTTATTTTCATTAGTAAAACAGTTTCCACATTCTTTAAGAAAGAATAGTTCTATAGATCAACAGTGAGAAAAACTGCTTTACACAGCTCCTCTTACAAATAATTAAAATGTATGGTAAGAGGGAGATATGTCTCCGATGCTGTCCAATAGAGATCTAGTTCTATTTAACATATCGCCTTTTAAGGGAGTTGCCAAAAAAGGTCCTGGCTTTCGACATAATAGCCTTCTTCTTTATTTCCTAAACTGAACCTTTAAAAGAATTTATTGCTTCAATTTTTCTTTTGTTTTCCCTTCACTTTAAACATTTTACCTGCTTATATCCTTCAATTTGGAGTTTATTTGACTTCCATGGCCAAGGAAATGACCTTTTCTTACATTAAATCTTGGCAGTGACAGCCCATGTTAACAAATCCATTTCCTAGCTGACGGGGTGGGGCACGTGAATCAAACAATCAACAAGTGAGCCTGAACCAATGGAATCTTATGTTTCCTGTTTTTAGGTCCAGTAGTACAACGAAAAGGAAAAAGCTAGAGTTCTTGATAAGAAAACTAGTATCAGAAGGAATTCATTATAAATGAATGTTTCCTTGTGAGTAGGGAACAGGAGTCAGTCTACCGTGGTTATAAAGGAAGCCTTGCTTTGCATTCTAGCAAACATGCCAAGACTTCACAAGAGAAACAGGCTTCACCTTCTACCAGCCCACCCCACATGAAAGGAAGAAAGCAAGCTGAAAATTGGTAGAAGACTTGATTTCACTACATGTTTATGTTAATAGGGTATTTGACTTTTGAATGCTTCATAAACTTTGTTATGCTCTGTGCTATTTGAGGAGTAAAACAGCTGGAACACTGCCAGAAGCCTTAATTGGAACCAGCTTAGCAGGAGCTGACAAGGTTTCCTAGTGTTTAGTTTCAAACTTATTATAAAAATGCAAAATGATGTGCTATTTATTTTCTATTCCTCTTTGGTTCATCCCCATAAAGGTAAGACTTAGCAGCATTAGGAAATAACCTCATTTTTACCCTTGTTTGCCCCAGGCCAGTGCTTTGAATTGAGCAACTGGAGTATTGTCTCTTTTCATTAGCTATGGCCTCACTTCTCACGCAACAAAGAATGTCATGGAGACACTTTGCCCATGCATTTCAGTTTATTGGCTAAATGGTCGACAAAGGACCCAACTATGGTTGATTTACTGAGCTATGTGGTGAACTGGTTATCCATGTGAGCAAGGGCACAAAAATATGTTCCCAGATGGCTCTTGAGGCCTCTTATGTTTCCCAGTCAGTGTCATGTTTGCCAGTACTTGAAAACCACAGGCAGGCTTTGGCATCATTCTAGCCAGAATATAGGGATGGAGTTTTCACTGTCTGCCAAATTGTAGGGAATCATTGCTTTTAGTGTCTTTTCAGGTGGGATTTTTCAGCTTCAGTGTGTTCTATATTGACTGACTATATTACCTGGTGTATTGTGGCTTGAAACTGACAAAATAATTTGGTTCCTAAAGGGTCTGAAGTGGCCACTATTTTCCAGATGAAGTGCTAGATGCTAATGACAAAAATATATGTATGAAATGTGGTTCCTCGCTTAACATTGCTTCTCTCTGTTTGAGATGGGATAGAACTGAATAAATACAGCAATGAGTGAGCTTTGACTTGAAATATTTTCGGAATAGGAGGTTCTACTACACTGGGGTTCTACTACAGGTTTTACTCAGTATCTCTTAGTCACAGAAAATTAAAACCAAAGCAAAAGTGATGTAAATCTAGTGCTAAATTCTGGAAGAAATTTCTCATTAGCATTAGGTCAGTGATCTGGAAAATCCACTGGAAAAGTGCATGTTATTTTTAGATTAAAGCATATATCTTCTGTGATGGAAAAGCCACCACCTGAACTATGGCATATGCTTTACTTATTACTTATCATCTGTCCATAGGTCAGTAAGTTGCTGGATAAAATGACCAAGCTGGACATACTTGTCTTTTCCCTAATCTTTGCTTTGGTCTCTCACCATTAAGTATGATATTAGCTAGAGATTTTGTATAGATACCTTTCAGCAGATTAACAGGTTTCCTCTGTTTCTATTTTGCAGAGTATTTTTAAAAATCAGCAATGATGCCGGGCGTGGTGGCACACGCCTTTAATCCTAGCACTTGGGAGGCAGAGGCAGCTGGATCTTTGTGAGTTCAAGGCCAGCCTGGTCTACAGAGTGAGTTCCAGGACAGCTGGGACTACAGGGAGACCCTGTCTCGAAAAGACCAAAAAAAAAAAAAAATCAGCAATGAGTATTAAATTTTTGTTAAATGATTTCTTGCATTCCTAGAAATAAGGTTTTTTTAAACTCTTTTTGTATGATGATATAGGCTGATTGATTTTGGTGTGTTAAATCAACATCATATTCTGGCAATATCTTTTGCTATGAAACTGGGTTTTCTGGTATTTAAATATTTATTACAATTATTTATTGTTTGTTTGTATGAGGGGAGTGGCACATATGTGACAATCACAGGAAAATTCACAGGAGGTGGTTCTTTCTTAGGCCATCAGGCTTGACAGCAAGTGCCGTTATTCTCTTAGTCATTTTGCTGGCCTGAGTATTCTATTTTTAATATAGGCACAATAATCTGTTTTTATTGTTTATATCAGCATTATATATTTTTCCTGTCTTTTTATTCTAAAAATGGGAAGGGTATAAAGAGAAAAAGGAGAAATTGGTTTAGAATTTAATGAAAATTAAAACTTAAAATGTCCACATGTGTGAATAAGCCTATAATGGTACTTGGAAGAAAATGTATTAACTACTTCTATAAATATAAATATTGCCAATATGACTTTCCTTCAGGCATTATAATGATTTGTCCAATCCGAAGTGAATGAATGTATCATCTGATTTTGAGAAACTGATGTAAGATCTGCAGAATAAAAGCCTTGCCCTTGATACTAGTGTTCTTCTAGTATGACAGTTTTGGTGGCAGAGACTAGATCATTGTCAACAACTTTTATTTTACAGGTGTACAATAAGGATGAAGGATAACCAAAGCCACATTAATCAGTCTTCCTTCAAATTTGCAACTGGGAAGCTCCACTGGACATTAATTTTCCCATGTTAGTCATTCTCTCATGCTACAAATAATCACCCCAGGACTTTTCCATCATGGAAACTTCAGTGTGTTCTCCATCTTGGTCATCATATGATCCCTAATTATTTCCTATTTTGTTGAGGTGATTGAAACCTTAAAAAGGAATAAGCAGACAGTAGTCCAATGTCTACACAACCTGTTCTCGTATGTGCCATGTGACCAGCTGCCATAGTCCCACTGTGCTATACATCGAAAGTGAATCCTTCACTTACTCTACAGGTCTCATCATGCAAGAGAATTTAGAATTCTGGGGGCTGAAAAGATGGCTTGGCAGTTATGAGTACTGGTTGTTCTGCTAGAGGACCTGGGTTCGGTTCCCAGGACCCTCTGAGTAGCTAATCTGAAACTCTAGTTCCAAGAAATTTAATACCCTCTTCTGGTTTACACAGGTATTGCAGGACGGAGGTGCACTTGCTTGGAGGGAAAAACATTCACACATAAAATAAAGGATTTTTTTAAATGAAAATTCTCTTTACAGTCTGTGTGTATGTGTCCCTCTTTCTTATTCTTTCTTTACTCTCTGATGCTCCACCAATTCACAACAAATTACTTTTGATAAAACAAAAGTCCTGGATTGTTATCTTACCTGATGTCTCAGTGGCATGTCATACAAATCCTCATTCCTCCTTTCCTGATGCAGCACCACCATTTGGCTTCCAGAACGCTCTGCTCCTATCATTTGCCTCTTGTTTCGCCATGACTGCTTCTCATTCTCCTTTTCTGATTCCTACAATCTTTGCCTGCTTTATAATGCAGTTAACTGTAGGGTCAATCAGTCCTGTTCTCTTCAGTCTTTATATGAACTATCTCTACTTTTACTGAGTTTTGTGGCTGAAGATGCCATCTTTATTCTGATACGCCTCATAAATTTATCCCTGTAGTAAACACCTTGAACTCTAGTTTCACATACTCTGTAAAGGTCAGTGAGGGTGGGCTTCACCTGGGCTTTCAGTGACTTTACCTGATAGAACATTTTCTATTTGCAAATGAGAAATTTTGAAGGTCACATACTGTATTATATGCTTCACCCCAGAAAGGACACATAGAAACAACTGTATGGACCTATATAAAAAGGAGTCTGGGAAATGTGGCAGAATCCATGGGTGCCCCCTGTGATAAACTACCTCATCAGAGATTGGGCAACATTATTTTTATAAGGAAGGTAAATATGGCATATCAAGTTCTGTCTTTATAGGACCATCTTTAAGCAATCAAACTATATTTGTTTGAATGTATTCTTTTTTACGTGTTTCATAATAAACGTATTATGCTGCCTTATTTTATATAAATATTAATTTTGATTCTATAACTAAAAACAGCGTTTGAGGATTCAGAGTATGGCCATATAAATTAAGGCTTAACATGAAGGAGGAAATGAAAAGTTTTGAGGGAATGTAAACAGAATGGACAAAGTGCAACTCAAAATTTTCCAGAGAGGGAAATATGAGAACCATTGGTAAAAAGGAAATATTAAAAAGAAAGGAACCACTGTGAAGAAGACTCCGTATAGAGTCTCTGGTCTATAAACCCCAAGACTCTCTAATAAAGGATGGATTAAAACAAATCTGGGAAGCATATCTGAGAACTTCAGGTAAGAATGTCTTGACTCCTGGGAAAGACAGTGATGAATATAAGGAAATAGTGCACATGAGTGAAGAAGTGTTGATAAAGAGAAAATCATGGTTATTAAAAATGAGACTGCAGAGCCCAGCAAGGAGTGCATTGTATAGAAGATAAAATGTGTTGTGCTGTGAGTCTATACTGTAGGGAAAGCTAAGAATGGATATAATCTTAGTATTGTTAAGAAACAAATAAATGTATTGTGTATATTGGTACCCTTAGGAGATATATTGGGCAATCCTATAAAACACTGTATATTTAAGAGTAGAGCTATGAAGCAGCTTGCAAAAGAGATTAAACTGAGAACAGTGATATTTTTATCTGTAGGCGGAGATATTTTTAATGCCAAATTTGGAATTGATTCTCCTCTTACATCCAGAAAGAGTGGCTCGATCGTAACTTAGAGGTGAGGTGAAAGTACAAAGCTGAGGTGAAAACTTAGCCTGGATAAAAAGTCAGACCCTCAAGGTCCAACTCAGGGCGAAGCGTATTTGATTAACAGCAGAATTCTTGAATGAAGTTGCTAACATTGCTTGCATTTATGAATTTATGTGTATTCTTTAGTAACATAATCAACTAAGCAATTGACGAGTGGGATATATTAGGATGAGAAAAATGTTTTTCTCAAATTTGACTGTTCAGTTACAATTTTCAAATTACTTTCGAAATGGAAATATTTACTTATTTCTGCAAGAATTTCAAAAATGTATAGGATAGAAGCCACTTAGATGAGTTGGCTAAGGAGTGAGTAGGGAGATAATGCAGGAGTAACTAATTATATAAACTTTTCAAAACGCCCAGCCTCAAGAAAAGATGGGAGGTATGCTTCATAATCTCATAGCACACACACATGCACAGCTTAAAATTTTTCACGTGTATATTTCTTGATTTCCTTTAAGCTATTCGAAAAAGATAACGCACACACAAAAAAATGAAATTGCACAGTTCTTATTGACCCCGTTGTTAAAAGGGGGTTGATTTCTGATAGCACTTTCTTATGAATAACAAGATTTGAAACTTATATTATCCTCAAAACGCAGTGTACTAATAATGCTCAGTTGCTGTATCTTGAGCACGCATTTTGAAGATTGCACCACCATCCCAAGCCTTCCTCCTAACAATACAGAGACATCTTCGAGAGTTTCTGGCTAATACATTATTCTCCTATCATCTCACATCCTGTGAACTCCCCACCCCTTGTAGGTATCTGAGCATTTGATAAGGGCTTATTTCGCTTCTGATATCCAGTGTTTAGGTGATTGGATTTTGGCTAATCATATTCTCCTTCATTCATCTACCCTTGGTATTGTATTCTCAAGTTTCATATTTTCCAGAATGTTCTAAGATCAGCTGATAAGCTGACTGAGCATGATGCATGGCTAGCCAGTAATAAAATACAAGATCTACTGATTTCAGTCACTATGCTTACAGTAGTTATAACCAGACTCCATAGATGAATGATTAAACCACATCAAAAGTGTAAGGGAAAGCTCTATGGCAAACACAGGGAATTATTCAGCTGTCAAGAACTGATCTTAAAAGCAGAAAGGTCTTCCAAATTATTCTGACCATAAGAATCAAGAAGAGACAAAACAGAAAACAAATAAGAAATGGGGAGATTATTCTCTTCATTCTCTGAAAACTATTTTGTTGTTTTTGCCCTTTTAAAGAACACAAGCTGAAGGCTTCCTTACTAAGACCTTTGCCTGACATTGCCATTAAAGAAATGGATTATAAAAGAGCAGAAAACGCCAGCCCTGAAGGTTCTGTGAAAATGCTGGTCATAGGGAATAGGAATTGGAAAGCAAAGACTATGCGTGCTGAATTTATCTTCTTTGGTGCAAAGGCTCCCCCCTCCCTTTCTCTCCCCCTCAAGCCCATGGGTGGAAGCAATGAAATTCACTGACATAACTGGGCCAGTTGCTTTTTATTTCTAGTATGCTGTGAGGAATACTTGAAAGCAATCATCTGTGCTCAGTAATTGGCTGATAAAGCTCAATATCCTCGGCAATTACAGTCACTGTTCATTCAGGAAGTTCTCTATACATCATTTTAAAGGAGGGCAAAATTGTAAATTATTATAATACCAACCTGTGCAACGCTAGTAGAACATGCTGTTATACTGTTAGGAACAAAGATTTAGACACTGAATAGAAATTCAAGGCAGAGAAAACACAGGGCACTGCAGTTTCAAGGGGAATTGAGAAGGAGAAAGGCTTGTAACGCAGGGCCAATCATGATGACCTGGACTTGCTCCCCAAGCAAATTTGGTGTTAAGGAAAAGTCAGCCAAGAATGACACTGCAGGGTCAGGATGGGATTAGAGAACAAACCGGCCTGCCTGAGACCAAGACAGCCAAAGAATATTCCTATTACTCTAAGCATGCCCATCAGTCATAGCGTTGGGGAAGGAAAGGAGGTTGCTGGTGATGGGCCTGGGAACAGAGAAATAATCAATCATCGATAATTCTTAGCCTTTTAAGAAAAGAGCAACTGAACATGTGGGTATAAAGTACAGGAGTGAGGAACAGCTCATTTCCTATTGTGCTGGATGGCTTTACTTGTCTGCTTGACAGTCTAGGGAAGAGAGCACCTCAGTTTAGGAATTTCCTATATTGAATATGCCTGTGGCCATGTCAGTGAGACATTTTCTAGATTGTTGAGTCATGTGGGAGGGCCCAGCCCGGTGTGGGAGGTGCCATCCCTGGGCAGGTGGTTCTCCATTCTCTAAAAGGCAGGCTGAACACAGGCCAGAGGACCAAGCCAGTAAACAGTGTTCCTTGTATGTGCTTCAGTTCCTGCCCTGTTTAAGTTCTTCCCTTACCTTCCTCAGTGCTGGGCTGTCATTTGGAAGAGTAAGATGTAATAAGCCCTTTTCTCTCCACATTGGTTTTGGTCAGAACACTTTAGAATTGCAATCAAAAGCAAAGTAAAACAGACATGGAGACACATGGAACAGGAGCCATAACTAGCAAAAATTTAAAGTTACACAGCGTATAGTTAAATTCTCAGTGTTCAGTTTCTAATTGAAGTCTTAGGCATGAGAAGCTAAGTGATTTGTCCACCAAGCAGTGGTGGAGCTGAAGTTAAACCTTAGGTCTCCTGACCTCAAAATCAGCTATCATTGCAATATAACATGTAGCCTTCTTCTTCACCGTATCTCTATCTAATAGATTGCATTCTAATTCAGCAAGTGTCTACTCATTTGGGTCTAGGGTATCTGGATCTCTCTTGTAGCTAGCTAGTTTAATAGGTAGTTCATTGATGACTCCTGTTCTAGGCCCTGTCATCAACAGAGATCCTTAAATATTACATCATGGTGCACATTGTTTTGTCCCTGGAGTAGTTCTTTTTTGTTTAGTTAAGTGCTTGTTCTCTGCTATCCCAGAGTCAGTCTCACTGGTGGAATTACTCTTAGTCTAATTTCTACACCAACACTTGGCCTATGGAGAGAATAGAAAGTAGAATGCAGAACCAATTGAAGTAGATGCTGAGCCCAGAGCAGACATGTCAGAATCTTCACCTGTACTACATAATCAGAGGGAGTTGAGCATGGGTCTCTCTTACTTGCCTGAGGAAAAAGTTGTTTCAGATCACCTCAAAAGTGTGCCTCAGAAGGTGACAAGTCATATAAGTGAACCCCCAACACAAGATGAGTCAGATTTGTTAAATTAAAAATCTATGTGTAAGGAAAAAATAGAAAGTAGAGTTTCTCTGAAATGCATTCTTCCCTTAATATGTTTCTCAATGAATTAACAAAGGAAGGGAACTCTGTGCTATATGTGCATGTGCGTGTAGGTGATTTAACATTATATATCTACTGCTATATTCTTATTTACACAACCTGTATCCAGTATCTGTAACATGCCAAGAATGATCCGACACCTCAGTGGCACTAAATTTAACTCATTAATATGTGCAAGTTTTAGCCAACCAAGCAAGAGAACTGTCACGCTAAATAAATCAACCAGCATATTAAATCAAATAGCCATATAAATGAGCACATAATGGTAAATTTGATCAATAAATGCTCTGTTATCCTAGATCTGACTCTTAGAATTCACTTCCACACACATGTACTTCATTCATAAATGTCAATATTTAGTAATAAAATGAATTACTATAAATTAAGAAAGTCTTACTATTTTCTTGGTGTACAAGCTATTTGTTAATAGGTAGGATCTAGAGCTTCCCACTTTGAAGTATACTGACATGTAGATGTTGTTATGGGTCCACTGGGACCAAGTGGAGGGGATAATATAATGCATTTGAAGACTGTCCCTGGACAGGTGCTACAGCATGTTCAGGTGAGAAGCTGAAATCTGGAAGGCTAGGACTGGTGAATTGTTTCCACTTTCAAGATAGTCCTCCAAATTTCATGTTCTCAGTTTTCTTTTAATCTCCATTTCCAAGTCTGAAGGTTAGACGTCATTTTATGGAGGATTAATTAAATGTATTTTTGTGTGTGTATGTATTTCTGCTACCAGAATTTAAGTGCACAGATTAGATATAACTCAATTATGAATCAATGGCTGGCAGAGAGAAGGTAGTAAATAATCGTTAATTGAATAATGAAACCAAAGAGGGCTGTTTGACTTTTAAGTACTTTGGCAAATATCCACTGTTTATTATTCTGGAAATGCCTTATTTTATACTGTCTGCCTTGGTACTTACATTCTCTCCTCTCTCTCTCTCTCTCTCTCTCTCTCTCTCTCTCTCTCTCTCTCTCTCTCTCTCTCTCTGTCTCTCTCTCTTCTCTGTTCTGCTCCATTTATATGGGTCATTGATCTGCAGTGAGCTGACATTTATATTTATAATCTATACCAGTCATGACTGAAGGAGCTAACTCCCAGAATGAGTTCAACCTGGGACAAAAATGTATACCCAAGTGGGAAGATGTCATTGACTAGGATGTTCTTTTTTGGGGTGTTAGGACATCCTATTGATTGCAGAAATGTAAGCCTTACTCCTCAGTACTCCTGTGATGACCGAGACACCCTGCACTGGGTTTGTGATTTTAGTGTTACTTGTCAACTTGACAGATCCTAAGATTGCTTGGGGGATAGGCCTCTTGGCATGACTGTGGGGAGATTGTGTTGACTGCATTAATTAGGATGGGAAGACCTGTCTACTGTGGGTGGCACTAGACCCTGGTTGGTGTCTTAGGATGGGTAAGTGGAGGTAGGGAGCACAGTAGCAGCATGCATGTATTCATGGCTCTCTTCTGATTGCAATGGTAATATGCCCAGCTACCTGGATGTCCATGCCATGATGGACTGTACCTTCAACTGTGAGCTAAAGTAAATTGTTCCTTCATTATGTTGCTTTTGACAGGATATTTTATCACAACAGCAAAGAAACTGAGACATGGTCTATGTTAGTTGAATAGATTAGGCCCCACTGGAGTTCTTTAAGGTCCTGAAAGCTTCATTTTCATCATCCCAGGAGATACTGACATTAAGCGTCCAGACTTCATACTGCTGGAACTTAACTTGGATGAGTGACCATCAGTCTTCTGAGAAATATTTCTGAGGAGAAAAAGAGAATGTATCTTTCTGGGTGGTCCTGGTAGAGTCCAATGGAGTATGCCATATTGTATTAGTGAGTAGGTTTAGACATTGAAGTATAAGACTGTGGAGAAATGAAATACTTTAAAATAAAGATCCAAGATGCATTTTAGAAATAAATATCATAATAAATATAAATAATGAAACACACAAAAGAGAAGAATGAACCCCACTCAGCAACACAGCCTATAGCCCTAAAAACTCAGGAGGCCAAGGGGAAAACAGCTTGAGCTCAGGACAAATACTCTGTAACAAACTACATAATACTCTGTAACAAACTACATAAAAAAAAAAAAAAAAGGAAATGGAAAAAGGTATCTCAAACCCAGACAGGGTCCCCAGCTCGTTTCCCTTGTTCATCTAACAATAATAAACCGAGGACAAAAAAATCAAACAAAAATAAAAAAGACACCCCTAAATTCATGTGTTGGAAACTTAATCTCTGTGACAACAGTATGGATGCGTCAGCCTAATGGTAGATGTTTAGAGCACCCTGGCTTCCTTCTCACGAATGGGCTAAAGCACTCATACAAGGACTTGCATAATGAAGGAGACTATCCAGTTTTGCTTTTCCATCTCTGATATGTGAGGAAAAACATTTTTCTACTCTGGGACACACAATATTTAAGATGCCATTTGGGACACAGAATCTACCCTTTAGTTTTGAACTTTCCAGTTTCCATATCTTCACGAAAATTAATCTCTGATCTTTATAAATTTTCTGTTAGATATTCCATTACAGCAGCACAGAAAGATGACGACATTTGTATTTCTCATCTCCCTTGTACTGTTAGGAGGATTTTAGATGGCTATCTGGTCAAATAGATATAAGAGGATGAGAATGTTTTAGTGAAGTTTCTGGGAAATACTTAATTTTCTCTGTGACTAAAAGCAGAAAGCTCTGATCTTTGCTTCTCCTGCCAGCCTTCTTTATCAATTCCATTCTCCATTTTCTAACTTCAAATATCGTTGTGCTGCTTGGAATTGCAGAAGCCACTGTCAGATTATGAGATAACAAGTTTAAAGAATAGAGGAGTCTTGAAAGGATGTAAAGGGCATATTAACCACTAGCAAAAGCTTAACTTTAGTAATGACTTATTTACATCCATTTGGCTTCCTTCTTTTTTCCCCCTCCCTCTCTCCCTCCTTCCCTCCATCTGTCATTTGCTTCCTGCTTTAAAAAATCAGTAAATACACATGTTCTACCTTCTTGATTTCAGCAGCACACTCAAATCCCTTGTATCACAGTTTCTCTAATGATAAAGTGGACCTAATGCCTTCTTCACTAATATAAATAAAGTTGATGTGAGTAAAAGTGTTAGAGGGATATGAATTATCCTCACAAGAGCTTTAAATGTATCTGACATCAATATTCTAGTTTGAGAACTTAGGTTTCTTCCTTAATGCGAGTAACGTTCACATCTAGAAACTGGGACTTATGAGACATTATACATGCTCTTTCTATATGCACACTCAGGAAACTTTAGCAGTAATTTAACCTCTTTGACCTCTGTTACATTCCTTACTGATAAAATTAGATATTTTAATGATTTTTCTACCTATGTAATGGTGTTGTTGAACATCCAATTTGGTAGAATATTCACTAATTTAAAATATAGGCTATAATACGTAAATACAAATGTTAGCATATCATATTAGGTACTTAAATATGTCACTTGGCTGTCTCATCATTTAATATGGAGTTCAAATACTGAATCATTAAGGTGTAACTAATTGTAGATTTGAAATAATTTTTCATTTACCAGCAATTTATTTTTGTTTTTGTATTTTTAAATATCTGTTCTCAGACATTTAAGGGTAAGCACATTTAAAAATGTTAGGATATTCTGTTAATGTATTTAAAATATTTAGCACATGCTGTTAATAGAGTAGAAAGCTATTTTTTAAATTAATATCAAGTAAAAAAATCAGCATTAGCACACCCTTGGAGAATTTGAGATGTGTAAATAATATAAAACTAGGGAGATACCTGACAGAATGAAACATAACAAATTTGAAAAAAGTAAATTAGACTTATTTTTCTGAAATTAATTGTGCTACCAAACTGTTCAAAGAGTTACTCTAAGACAAAATATATACAAGTGTGTGCACATATATACAAACACATACAGATGTGGCTCAGACTACAGAGGGTGTTCTCTGGATGTTCCAGGTTCTTCTGTCCCAGAACAAGGACTTAGACCAGTGACATAGTGGTAGAAGCAGAGACAGTTCATTAAGGAAGAAAAGTGTTTCCTGAATGGAAGTGGGTCAGAGGTGGAAAAGACCAGTAGCTCAGTGTCACACATAGTAGGCAGCTTTGGGACACTGATTCAATCTGCATTTTGTCTGTGTATTTTCTGTGGTTATGGAGTGGGGACCCTTTTCAATCTGTCTCTATTGCTGATTTCTTTCATGCCAACCTTGATACTTCTCTCCCATCACTCATGTATTTGTAGAATATTAAAAAATACAAAATTGTATTTATATACATTAGATTACACACATGTGGATTCTCATCTTCATAAGTAACATTCTGCTTTTGCATACTAAGGACAGGTCAGGAGGTGAATTAGGGGATTAGAATTTCATTTCATTTCAAATGGATTCTCTACAGTAACTCCTCTATAGAGCACAATAGAATATGTACTGTACAGAGATGGAGTGACGTCCTGCACAGAGTCTTGGAATCTTTTGCTGCAGTTGGTATTTTCAGCAGCTCTCTGTGTGTGCTGCTGATGGTCTATAGGAGACTGACTCTCGCTGCTCTCTTTTCCCAAGCACTGTCCTTCCCAGATGGAGCCGTTCCTCCAGATTTAGCTGCCCTTCTCCCAGAGCTGACTGCCCTTGCTCTTCCCACAAGTGTTATTTTTAAGCCTCACTTTCTTCCTGTTACAAGTTTTGATAAGGTCTTGACCAGTAGGACAGTTACTGACTGTCGCTGCCTGTCTGCATCCTTATCAGACTGTTCTAGGAAGGTTTTTTTTTTTTTTACCTTTCTCATTACCTTTCTATCTGCCTGATTTTCAGTAAGTTTTGCCAATGTTGGAAACAAGAAGTTATTCTAGATAGAAAAACACTTATCCTGTCTAAAATCTAATCTAATTCAATCTGTAGAACACAGTGGTTACCATTGTTATAAGAGCTGCCAGAAACCAACTTCAAATACACATTAGAATTTAGAGGTTCTATTTGATGCTGCTTAGTAAATGCCAATATACACTGCTCTCTTCTTACTAGAGAGAAGTGAGTGAAATGCATCTGACCTCTTCCCATGTGATCTGGATCATTAGGTCCTGGCACCATCGTTCTCCCTTCTTAAACTGCCGTGTTGTTTTTTGATGATTATACTCCATTGCTTGTTTTTTTCCATTGCAATTTGATTCTGCCTGCCCCCCGAATCAACCAATTCAGGGCGTAAAAACAGGTGCAGTTAGCAACTAGCCAATATTCTTTAAACTCAGGCAGAAAACATCCTTTCTTCGTCTTGACCTTCAAGCCTTCTAGAGAAGTCATTGTAAGGGTCAAGCAGTGTTCAGATTGCACTAAACCACTGACTACTGTCTTCAGCGGTGGGCTATTTAAACTGGAAAATGATACTATGAAACCCCAATCTCCTGGTTTTTTTTCTGATTGTTCTCACCTTTAGTTATCATACTCATTCACTTCAGAAATGAGGTATTTTGCCAAAAAATAGCTAAGAGCAATTGACATCCTAAGACTCCTGTAGATTCTGCTTGCCAGTTCTTAGTGTGGCCTGCTTCACAGTTCACTGTTCACACTGCTGTGTGGGGAATTGTTCTAAATAACTCCTATAAATGTTAAAAGTAATTATTCATGGAAAGCCTATCAGTGGTAATGGGTGAATAAACCTCACAGTTTGTTAAGTAATGTAATATCTATTAGGGGAAGGTGATCTGGTTAATGTATGTATTAGGGTGGAGTTTATCTGAATCAAAACTCTTAATGGATTATTTATTTTATTCTTTGTATCAGTGAATCATAAGTCTTGGTGTGGGTGCCCTTAAATAAAGCAAACTACTTGTTTGTGCTCTTTGGGAATTTGAGGTAAAATAGTTTATTCAACTGCAAAAATATTTTTTTGTCATCTTCAAAAGCTCCTAAAGAAGACTGATAAAAGTCTCTTTATTAAGAGAGCTGAGAAGTGTACCTGGGAAAATGCCAAGTTTAGATGTGCTGTATTAACTTCACAACTGGAAGCAGTTTGTAGAAGATGTAACCATGAGGCCATGGATTAGAAATTATTGGTGTTAATTTTGTGCTTTATGGAGCTTAGTTTTAATTTTAATTTCCTATCCAATGAAGCACACTGCACATGCATGTAAGTTACTTTTCACAAGATTTATTACATACCATATATGCTTTCCTTAGACTGAACTGTTCATATGTGGAAAGAAACATGTAAGCAGGGTTCCTGAACTGGACCAAAAAAACCATGTTCCCTCCCCTTCAGTGACAATGGGAGGTGAATTTCCAGGTATTTTAATTTCCCATTCAGTGCTATTGGGTTGTAATTAGACTATTCCTGTTTGAGAACACTGACCATTTTCCCCATGTATAGTGGGAAAAGAACATAACTGAGACTACTTTCCTTGGAGGAAATTAGTTTTTAACTATAATATGCTGCTACCATTTTTAATACAAGTTGCCTTAAGACCCTTGGATATTAGCGGCCAAGTTTAAAATCAATTTCTCAGAAAAGGAAATGGTTCCAGTGTTGCTCTAATTTTCTTAGAGAGTGGAATAATATTTGAAACAACGCATGCAGAAAACAAATACAGCATTTTGTTTTATTTCATAAATAGATCTGTGTTTAAGTTTCACTTTTGTTAGGCAGGGGTATAAAGCGAGAGGAGCAAGATTCTGTTATTTCCTCCTTAAACCTTAGATTCTTCTGGAAATGATGAAGAGAACAAAAAAAAATCAAGTCAAAAATCTCAATATTGTATGAGCCTTGGAGACCTCTGCTATTCCAGGTCTCAGTGAGGAGAAATAAAACAGCTGATGAAGAAAGAGCAAGTGACTCACTGGGAGAAGGATAGTCCAACCACAATGTCTGCAGACAGAGATTGATGGGTCAGCAGGCAATTTACTCTATAGAATTAAAATGCAAGGGAGGAGGTGGGGGCTGGCAGCAAGGTATAAGAAATGGCTAGGTCTGTAAGCCTAACCTGCCTATGTTGTTAGCTCCCTCTGTTACACACTGGAATCCAGGGGACCGAGAAAAACAGTGGAGAAAATGGGAGCAATGACAAACTCTAACACAATTTAAGCAAAATTCTTGGAGCTGAGAAGTTTCATTTTTCAATGAAAAGTGTTCTCTAAATGCCAGCAAAATAAATGAAGGCAGACACAACCTAATATTGATCATCTGGAAATGTAATAAAATGTAGAAGTAAATAATACTCCTCAAAAATGATAGTACTAAAAGAAAATATAAAACAAGCAAGAAAAACAAAAATAAATGGGGGCAGGTATTAATTGGAGTACAGATAAGGGAAGAGGTCTAAATGTGATCAAAACAGCAGGAAAATGGCTGGAGCTAGAGGACATCATGCTGAGTGAAGTAACACAGTCCCAGAAAAGCAAACGATGAATGGTATCCCTCATCTGTGGATGCTAGTACCAATTACCAGTTGTAATTATTTCTTGTGTAGGGCCCCCTGAGCTTTTGTCCAAAGCAGTTGGGCGTAATGCATATTGGAAACAACAACAACAACAACAGAAAGGACTGCATCAAAGAACTGACTGAAACAGTGAACTTCTGCTCAAAACAGTCAACTTCCTCATGGAGAATATTGAGAAAGACTAAGAGATGAAAAGCGTGTTTGGCAGAATGCATGAACTCTAGCGGGGTGAGGGAATGGGCAGGAACACGGGTCTAGATTTGTTAAAAAAATAAAAATAAATTTATGTGAAAAAAAACGTGAAATTCATAAAACAAATCAGTAAAAAACTTAAAAATATCTTCAAATGTGGAAAATACTCTAGCCCATGCTATTTTAAAGAGTACATGACAAATTATAAATACTATTTGTACTTTATATCATATAACAATTTATATTCTGGGCTGGAGAGATGGCCTAGTGGTTAAGAGGACCGACTGCTCTTGCAGAGGACCCAGGTTCTATCCCCAGCACCCACATGGCAGCTGAGAACTGCCTGTAACTCCAAATTCCAGAAGAACTCCAGTTCCAGGGGAATCCGACACCCTCTTCTGACCTCTGTGGCATTGGACGACACCGGCGCACAAACCTACATGCAGACAGTACATTCATACACATACAAAAATAAAAAATAAAAAATAAAAAAATTAATAAAAAAAATTTATATTCTTAGCCTTTTTATATTCTTGCTGGGAACATGTGTTTTTAATTTATATTTTAATTGAATTTTTGAGGATTTCACATAATATATTTTTATCATATTTAGACACCTCTCCATCTGCATCCCTCTTACAGTGTCCAGGCTGGATTTCATGTTCTATGTCATGTATGTTAAGGCCTATTTAACCAAGTTCTTGTCTCCAAATGTCCTTCGGTGTGTATCCATCTACTGGAGACTATTTAACCTATCTAAGGGAGCAGAACTTCTTAATGCAAAATGGTCTGGCAGGCTGTGGTTCAAAGCTATTTTTGTTGTCAGTGAGGCCTCTGGACCCACAGAGGTTCTTCAAACTGAAAGTGTCCATGCCCCAAATGAAGTAGAATTTTGCTTAGGCAAGAGATGTGCTTATGTGTTTAAACAAAAAATAGCACAGTGGTTCTTGGTGGCAAACAGAAGAAAACCAGAGTGATCTGGAGAAAGAAGACCCCAGGGAAACCGTGGTATAATTCCTGCCAAATTTAGAAGCAACTTCCCTGCAGAGACCATTGACACAGAGGCCATTGGTACTGTCTTGGTGTGACACTGTACCTCTCATGGATTTAAACTAATGGAAACTAAATAAGTAAAAGTAGAAAAAAAAACCTTTATATTTGTACTGTACAAAGAAGTCATAGAAATACAAAAACAGAAGCATATGTTCTGGTTTGATCTTCCAACAATGGAAACAAACAAACAAAACCAAGTATCAGGTACAGAGACAACGTATCTTGTCATAAACAGTCACATGAAGGAAATACAGTGTTCAAATAGGAAAGAAGGCTCTGCTGGATTTGAAAAAAAGAGAGTTACATATTAGAATAATATTGTAATAAATAAAATAATATTGTGTATTTGAGCTTAGATATTAAAGCTATTGGAAGAAAGGTCTACTCACATAAATGTGATTGTCATTTAACTGGTACTCTCTTAGTAGGAATTATAAAAGAATATTCTTTTTTTTTTTAATTTTTTCTTTATTTCTGTATGTGTACCAATGTACTGTCTGCATGCAGGTCTGTGCACCCTTGTCGTGCAATGCCGCAGAGGTCAGAAGAGGGTCTTGGACTCCCCTGGAGCTGGAGTTCTCCTGGAATTGGAGTCTCAAACGGCTCTCGGCCGCCATGTGGGCGCTGGGGATCGAACCCGGGTCCTCTGTAAGAGCGATCGGTGCTCTTAACCGCAAGGCCATCTCTCCAGCCCCCTTTTGGTCTTTTTGAGACAAGGTCTGCTTGTAGCCCCAGCTGTCCTGGAACCCACTCTGTAGTCCAGGCTGGCCTTGAACTCACAAAGATCCGCCTGCCTCTGCCTCCCAAGTGCTAGGATTAAAGGCGTGTGCCACCACGCCCAGCAAGAATATTCTTAATATACCCTAACACCATTTGTGATTCCCTGGTTGAAACAACCAAAAAAGAATAGGAAAAAAAGATTTTGATAAAATTTAAGCATAAAAAGAATTTATCAGTAAAACATGGAACCATTATATCATTCAAGAAAAACTTCTGGGAAAGAAGGAGCAAAGCTTCTGAGCGGGTCTCCAGGGAAGGAAGCAATGGGCATCTTTTCAGGTTGGCACTGTCAGAATGAATTACTTCCAACCAATATGCACGCTATAGAATGCATCCAATTTATATTCCAGGGAGAAGTCCCTTCTGCTTAAATTGTAGCCTAAGCATTTGCATGACAGATGAGACCAAGTCCTCTAAAACTGCATACTAGGGGCATGGTTGGTAGCAAAAGAAACTGGGATATTGCTTTACAAAGAAGGGAATTGTGTGAGTGTGTGTGTGTGCGTGTGTGTGTGTGTGTGTGTGTGTGAGAGAGAGAGAGAGAGAGAGAGAGAGAGAGAGGAAGAGAGATAACACATTATTAAATCTTAAATATAGGACATCATAAACTAGTTGTGTGTCCTTGGATGAGGCCTTAGTCAATGTTTTCCAGTGCACCAGAGCCAATACAGTCTCTGTGTGTTTTGTGTGTGTGTGTGTGTGTGTGTGTGTGTTGTGTGTGTGTGCGTGTATGTGTGTGTGTGTTTTTTGTGTGTGTGTGTGTGTATGTGTGTGTCTGTGTCTGTGTGTGTGTGTCCACAAGCTGGAGGCCTAGGGAAGAGGGATGAGTTCAAGGTTCAAGTTCCAAATTCCCGCCAAGGCAAAAAGAGTTTCTAGCCATACCTTCAGGTGGAATCAGTCATATTATAAATGGCAGTCTACCTCACTCTCACTTAAATTTCCCTAGTTTAAACGTTAACTTTATTAAGAAGGATCCTCAGGAAAACATTCAGAGTAATACTTGACCATATATCTGGACACCATGGTCCAGGAGGCTGATACATAAAATTAACCATCTTTAATAAAGTCTTAGGTCCTGAAAGCCTCCCCCTTCTTTCCTAAAAGTTCTGGCTACAATTTTGCCAACCTTGCAGGGGATTGAAGTTATTAAATATAAAGCAAGCCATAAGAGTGTCTGTTCCTAGGAATAGCTCTATAAATGGTGTTTTCATTAGCGCTTATTTTTCTGCAGTAAAGCTATTAAATCATCACCTCAAAATTATGTTGGTGCTTCCAATATTGGGGTTTTCTTCAACAGTCTAGTTCCTGAATTCCTGATGGTTAGTCTAGTTTGTGTCAGTTTAAGGCTTCTTCTTATGAATGAGCCAAGAGATATGGGAACAAGCAGTTCAAAATCTCACTGAAGCCAAAATGCATCAAGGAAGCCTTACACCCTCTGCAGTATTTCACAGCATCACACACTCCCATGTTCCATGTACCTACATCCCTGGTAATAAGAAAGGGTGATCTAGGAGGCATGTGAGGCTGTCACTATTGAAAACTTTGCTTTCAGTTCAAATGACTTTGTATTCGTGAGGATTTTGTTTCTTAACAAGCCTTTGTGATTTCTGAAGCATGGCACTTGAGCACTACTGAGCACAGAGCACAAAGCACAGAGGACTTTGTCTTCGAAGTCCGGTCACATGGATATGACAAGAAATAGGAAAACATAAATGTTGGGCATTCCCATGTACCTTTGCTTAATCCACAGGGCCAGGAGAACTGGGGGCTGTCTGCTTGCCTGCTGAACCCAGGAAGAAAAGTGGGAGTAGTGGACAGAGCAGTGTCTATCTCAGGCCCTATTGTGCAGCCAGCACTCCAGAGCTGCTCTCTCAATTCTTACTCATTTTAGCTCCTTGAAAAGCTCTTAAAATTTAATTTTTATTTATTTATTTTTTTAATTTTTTATTGATGCTTTGTGTATTTCATACATCATTTTCCAATTCAGTTTAGGCATATTTCCCTTTCCCTTCCCCCCACCCCAACCCCACCCCATCCCAGATCATGCATTCTGCCATAACTGTCCTGCACTTCTTCTCTCATGTTTTTTTTTTCATTTTTAAACAATAAGTGATAAATTTTTAGTTACAAGCATCCTTCTGTAAAACACAATTTGCAAGCAGTTGTGCCCAAACACACACAAGCCCATGGGTCCCCACCATCCAGCGGGGGGGGGAGGTTTGTATGTTCAACCAACTTGATCAAATGAGTGTCCAGACTATATTGCTGTAGTTTCACCATTCACCCCAATCGCAGCCCTTACATTCTACCACGCCCCCTCTTCCGCAGATTGTTCCCCAGGCTTAGAACTAATGAAGCCTCTGGGTTCCAGGCATTCCATGTGTCTCTAGTCATTCACTTCTCCTTTTCAGTCTCTCTAGCCACACATTCACCAGAATATGCTCCTGAAACTGCCCTTGCCAGGGTCATAAACATGATTCAACTTTCTAGTGACCTATTTGGAATATCCATACCCTTGCCTCTCGGTGCAGTAATAGTGCACTCTCCTTTTATTCTCATCTGTTTCTCACATTTTTAAAGCTCTTCCTGTTGTACTGGGCCATAATAGGGAAATCTCGCTCTACCTATCCATCTCTCTATGTGTGAAATCACAGTAACTTCTTATGTAGTAACTCTGTACCATGCAGTGTGTTAGGTATTGATAAGATTGCATAATCTGTCAACAGCTCTATGGTGTAGGTACCATTATGTTCATTTAACAGAAGATGGATATGAAATATAAAAGTTTATATAACTTCATGAACACTAGATATTTCTAGAAAGTAGTGGATTCAGAATTTGAATCAAACTCCATTAGTCTCAAAAACACATTTACTTCCTTTAAATTCTTTTTTTTTCAGAAACAGTTTTGTGGAGATATTATATTAATATTAACTGTGTATAATATATACCTAATAAATCTTAGTGGATACAGATGAAATTGAATTCACTTATTATTCACTTACTGACAGTTACTAAATACTATGAAATCACCAGATCATCTTTGGCTGCTCTGTTCAATAATTCATAATTCTTTCCTCACACAAGGGCTCCAAACCTCTTGTCCTCCCTCTGTGTGAGCCTCCAGCATCAACCAGGCTGAGATCCTAATTGTTCTTCAGGGGAGTCTTCATACTGCACCTTTGCTGCCCAGTTCCTCTTACTAAATAGACTTCTCCCAGGATTTATCCAATCCCAATTTTTCTTATATCATATATTAAGTTGTTTGTATAGTTGGTAAGCAAAAATACCTGACGACAAGAAGTTAAAGAAGGAAGGGACTCTTGAGTGATAGTATAAGAGGATACAGTCCCTCAGGGCAGGGAAGGTGTGGCAGCTGGTCACAGTTCATCTAGGAAGCACAAAGTGATGAATGCTTGTTCACAGGTCACAGTCTCCATTTTCAGTCTGGTACTCTAGCCAATGGAATGGCATTGCTCACAGTTAGGGTGAATCTTTCCACCTGGATTAACCTAATCTGGACAATCCCTCAGGAACTCATCTAGAGATTTGTTTCTATGGTGATTCAAAATCCTATTAAGTCTATAATCAAGATTAAACCAACATGCCCAACCTAGAATCTAATGAGAACAAAAAAATAAAACCCCATTTCTATGGTTTTGATTTCTTATTGCTCTGCTCTGCACAAATACTGGACAGAAACACCTTAAGGGAGCAAAGGTTTCTTTTGACTCATAATTTCAGTTTGTAGTTGCTTACTCCCAGACACTTGAGCCAAACTTCACGGCACCAGAAGCATGTGGCCAAATAGCATCTTCACTTCATGATGGACCAGGAAGAGAGAGAAAAAGGGGAACCAAGTATAATCTAAAAGGCATGATTCAGTCCTCTCCTTCTTCCAGGTAGGCCCCATCTTCAAAGGTTTCCACAGCTTCTCCAAATAGAGCCATCACTAGAGGACCAAGCCTTTAAACATAAGTCTGCTAGAGATGGCTTCAATACAAATTGGAAATGATATTTATTGTATTTCTTTCTATAATAAGTACCTCATATTTCTACCTGGAAATTGTAACTGGTCAATAACTTTAACTAAACTGGACTCAAGTCAAGACAGTTTTCTTAGAGAATAGTTCCAGGCTGCTTGATTAACCCAAAAGACTTGTTAAGCTCTTGCAAAAAAAGAAAGACATTTCAAGCATATTGCTTATTTCTAAATATTTTTAAAAACAAATTAGAAAGAGTAAAACCAGGGTAGTGACCAGTTTCAGGCTAGAAAAATAAATCTGTCTAAAATTTAAATTGCCATACAAGGTCTTCTGCAATAGTTTAGCAGCAAATTTGAGGTTTTCCTGGTCTACTCACACACACACACGCACATGCCCTTCAAATGATCTTGCTGTATGTCTTAATCTTTTAATCTTAGAGAATTTCTCATAGAAATATTGTATCCTTTGAGCTAAAATATATAAAATTGAAGAATATATATCAAAGAATTTACTATTTTATTCATATAAATATAAGCCTTAGTTCTTTAGATTGCATCTATCTAAGAAAAGCTGTAAGAAAAATAAACTTGATATATGTATAATTTTTAAACCATAAATAGCCTTATAATTGCTTTGCTAGGATTTATGTAGTAAAAATAGGAAAGCAATTATTTTCAAAGGGCATTTGTTTTCCATAAATGTCATCAGAAAACAAACTTTAATATATGCATAATTTTACCAAGATTGAATTTATAGTCAGAATATAATTTCCCACATTCAGTTGAAAAGTTTTGAAGACAAATAGTAAAGAAAAAATATCAGGCAAATACACTGTAAGCATGACTTAGAAAGTGTTGAGAACTGGATGTGAGATCTCCCAAGACCAGCTGAAGCTCAGGAAGGTAGGTAGGAACTGGGTACTTCAGCAAGGCTGATTGTTGATTGACTTAATCTAGTTAATCCAGTTGTCTTGGTGGCTTAATTGGCTTTTGTGGCTGTGGGGGCAGAGTTATCCTCCCATCTGGTATAAAAGGTAGGGTTGTGTGAGTCTTGATATCTGAGATCTCCCAAAACCAGCTGAAGCGCAGGTACCAGAACCCCTGGCTAAAGAGTACCCCCCCCACCAACTGGGATTATGTAGGTAGGCATCTGATGGAGACAAGCAAAGCAAGCCTTCAGTACAGTGAAGAGGCATTTGGAACTCACATTGGAATACAGGCAAGGAGAAGCCCATATGTCAGGAACACGAAGAAGAGACAATACAGGAAAGGGGCAGGATAATTCCGCACCAAGCTCTACCAACCCTATGGAAGATTCCTACAGTGGGATCCCCCTGGGGATGGCCCAGGACACAAATATCAGAAACACAATTGTAAACATATTTAAAGAACTGAAAGATTATAAAGAACAAATCAAAGAACTAAGAAAAGAGAATGAAGAACTCAAGAAGGAACTAGAGAGAGAGAATGACAAACCCTGGAAGGAAGTAGAAACACTGAAAAGATCCCATGCTGGAAAGGATAAGGAAACAAACCAGTGAAGCAAAGAGCTACAGGAAGAGATTGAGAAGCTCCAAAAGGAAGTAGAAATACTAAAGAAATCAAAGAGGAAATGAAAAAGGAAATCAAACACTCATCCAATCAAGACGAAAGGAATGGAAAAAGCTGCAGAAGCAGAATGGAGGAAGCAGAACAAAGAATATCATACCTGGAAGATAACACAGAACAACTAAAAACCTCAAGTAAAGATTATGAAAAATTTAAAAACACACAAAAGTGGAACAACCAGAAACTGTGGGACACTATGCAAAGATCAAACCTCCACAACATAGGAATAGAGGAAGGAGAAAAATTGTAAGAGAATGGTATTGATCAGATCTTCAACAGAATAATAGATGAAAATTTCCCAAAACTAAAAAAAGACAAACCAATACAAATACAAGAAGCACATAGAACTCCAAACAGACAAGATCAGAAAAGAAACTCTCCACGCCACATCATAGTTAAAATGCTAGACACCCAAAACAAAGACAAAATCCTTAAAGCCACAAGAGAAAAACAAGTGACCTATAAGGGGAAACCTATCAGAATTACAACTGACTTCTCAATGCAAACTATGAAAGCAAGAAGAACCTGGAGCAAAGCATTCCCAGTGTTAAAGGACAATAGATGCCAACCCAGGTTACTATACCCAGCAAAAATGTCAATTATAGTTGAAGGAGAGAGAAAAACCTTCCATGACATAAACAAGTTGAAAGAATACATGTCCGGAAAACCAACCCTTCAGAGAATACTTGAAGCAATTCAAAGAACAGAAGAAAGGAGCAACCAACCCCAGGCACCTAGAAAGAGAAATCAATAAAAGCATAACTGCAGAAGTAGAAACCTAAACCAAAACCGCAAATGGATAATAAGGCAAAAGGAAGCAACACAAACCTATCAGTCATAACCTTAAATATTAATGGACTAAATTCCCCAATCAAAAGACATAGACTGGGAGACTGGATTAGGAAACAGAATCCATCGATATGCTGTCTACAAGAAACACATCTTACCTTCAAGGACAGGCACCACCTTAAAGTGAAGGGATGGAAAAAAATATTCCAAGCAAATGGTACCAAAAAGAAAGCAGGTGTTGCTATTTTAATATCGGATAAAATAGACTTCAAAGTAAAAGAAATCAGAAGAGACAAAGAAGGCCATTACATTTTCATCAAAGGAACAATCCACCAAGAAGATTTCACAATTATGAATATATATGCCCCAAATTCTGGTGCACCAAACTTTATAAAGACAATTCTCCAGGACCACAAGTCACAGACTAACCCCAGCACACTCATAGTGGGAGATTTCAATACCCCACTGAGTCCTTTGGATAGGTCAACAGGACAAAAAATAAACAGAGAGACATCTGAACTGAACGATATGATACACCAAATGGACCTCATAGACCTCTACCGAACATTCCATCCTAATACCAGAGAATACACTTTCTACTCAGCACCCCACGGAACATTCTCCAAAATCGACCACATCCTGGGACACAGAAGAAACCTCTACAAATACAAAAAGATTGAAATAATTTCATGCATCCTGTCAGACCACAGTGCAATGAAGCTCAACATCAACACCAGGACAAGCCCTCCTGCCTACAAGAACACATGGAGACTAAACAACACACTCTTGAATAATGAATGGGTCAAGGAAGAGATAAAGAAAGAAATAAAAACATTCCTGGAACTGAATGACAATGACAATACAACACAACAAAACCTATGGGATACCTTAAAAGCAGTCCTAAGAGGGAAATTTATAGCCCTGGGTGCCTACATTAGAAAAACAGAAAGAGCACAAGTGAATGATCTAACACTACAGCTAAAAGCACTTGAGAGGCAACAACAGATGAACCCTAAACGCAACAGACAGGAAGAAATAACAAAAATCAGAGCAGAAATCAATGAAATAGAAACAAAGAAAACAATACAAAAAATCAATGAAGCCAAAAGTTGGTTCTTTGAAAGAATAAACAAGATAGACAGACCTCTAGCCCAGTTAACAAAAAGAAAGAAGGAACAACTCCAAATCAATACAATCTGTGATGAAAAGGGAAATATCACAACGGACAAGGAAAAGATCAAGAAAATTATATGGGAATATTACAAGAACCTATATTCTACCAAGTTTGAAAATCTAGAAGAAATGGATGAATATCTGAAATCTTGGGAATCACCAAAGCTTGGCCAAGAGGAGACCAGCAGCTTAAACAGACCCATAACATATGAAGAAATAGAGGATGTAGTAAGAAGCCTCCCAACTAAAAAAAGCCCAGGCCCAGACGGTTTCACAGCAGAATTCTATAAAACATTTCAAAAAGACCTACAACCATTATTTCTGAAACTGTTTAGAAGTATACAATCAGAGGGAACTCTCCCAAATTCCTTCTATGAAGCCAACATCACTCTATTACCAAAACCAGGCAAAGATACAACTAAAAAGGAGAATTATAGACCCATCTCCCTCATGAACACAGATGCCAAAATTCTAAACAGAATACTGGCAAATCGCATACAGACCCACATCAAGAAGATCATCCATCATGACCAAGTTGGATTCATACCAGAGATGCAGGGATGGTTCAACATACGAAAATCAATAAACATCATCAAACACATAAACGGAATCAAAGACAAAAACCACACCATCATCTCAATTGATGCTGAAAAAGCCTTTGACAAAATCCAGCATCCCTTCATGCTTAAAGTCCTAGAAGGAATTGGATTGGAGGGATCATTCCTCAATGTAATCAAAGCCATATACAGGAAACCCACAGCCAATATCATCCTAAATGGGGAAATGACAGAAACATTCCCTTTAAAGGTAGGAACTCGGCAAGGCTGCCCCCTATCACCACTCCTCTTCAATATAGTGCTTGAAACACTTGCTAGAGCAATAAGGCAAGAAAAGGATATTAAAGGAGTACTAATTGGAAAAGAGGAAGTCAAACTATCCCTATTTGCTGATGATATGATTGTTTACTTAAGGGATGCAAAAAACTCCACCAGAAAACTCCTAGAAACGATTAACAGCTTCAGCAAAGTGGCAGGATACAAAATTAACCTTAGAAAATCAATGGCCTTTCTTTACACCAAGAACAAGCAACTGGAGAAAGAATTCAAAGAGACCTTCCCACTCACAATAGCCTCAAAAACAATAAGATACCTAGGAACAAACCTAACCAAAGACACCAAAGACCTCTACAACAAAAATTTTAAACCCTTAAAGAAAGAAATTGAAGAAGACCTCAGAAGATGGAAAAACCTCCCATGCTCATGGATTGGGAAAATTAACATTGTAAAAATGTCCATTTTACCAAAACTCTTGTATAGATTTAATGCAATCCCAATCAAAATCCCCAAGAGTTTCTTCACAGGCTTGGAAACAAAAGTTCTTAAATTCATTTGGAAAAACAAAAGACCCCGAATAGCCAAATCAATCCTGAGTGAAAAGAGCTACACAGGAGGGATCTCTATACCAGATTTTAAACTATACTACAGGGCTATAGTCATAAAAACAGCCTGGTACTGGCACAAAAACAGACCTGTTGACCAATGGAACAAAACCGAAGATCCAAATCTGAGCACATACAATTTCAGCCATCTCATATTTGACAAGGGGGCCAAGAAACCACAATGGAGAAAAGACAGCATCTTCAGCAAGTGGTGTTGGCAAAACTGGATCACCACTTGTAGAAGAATGAAATTAAACCCCTACCTCTCACCCTGTACAAAAGTCAACTCCAGATGGATTAAAGACCTCAACGTGAAACCCCAAACTCTGAAGGTGATAGAAGAAAAAGTTGGCAGCAGACTACAAGACATAGGCGTAGGAAAAGACTTCCTAAATCAGACAGCAGCTGCACAAGAATTAAGGTCGACAATTGACAAATGGGACCTCATCAAACTCAAAAGCTTCTGTACATCAAAAGAAACAATCAAGGAAGTGAAGAGAAATCCCACAGAGTGGGAGGAAACCTTCACTGCAGATACATCTGACAAAGCATTGATTTCCAGAATATATAAACTACTCAAAAAACAAAGAAAAAAGAAAACAAACGACCCGCTCAATAGATGGAGCAAAGAACTGAACAGAGACTTCACAAGCGAGGAATTAGAGATGTCTGAGAAACACCTCAAGAACTGCTCAACATCACTAATCATTAAGGAAATGCAAATCAAAACCACTTTAAGATATCATCTTACTCCAGTAAGACTGGCTAGGATCAAGAAAACAAATGATACCAAGTGCTGGAGAGGTTGTGGGGAAAGGGGAACACTCATCCACTGCTGGTGGGAATGTAAACTCGTACAGCCACTATGGAAAGCAGTGTGGAGAACCCTTGGAAGACTTGGAATGAACTTGCCACCCGACCCAGCCATACCACTCCTGGGCATGTACCCTCAAGACTTACGCCACCACAGAGATACATGCACGGCCATGTTTATTTCAGCTCTCTTCACAATAGCAAAGAGCTGGAACCAACCTAAATGCCCCTCAACTGACGAATGGATAGAGAAAATGTGGTACATCTACACAATGGAGTTCTATGCAGCAGTAAAGAAAGACGACATCACGAGCTTTGCAGGAAAATGGCTGGAGCTAGAGGACATCATGCTGAGTGAAGTAACACAGTCCCAGAAAAACAAACGAAGAATGGTATCCCTCATCTGTGGATGCTAGTGCCAATTACCTAGTTGTAAGTATTTCTTGTGCACGGCCCCTTGAGCTTTTGTCCAAGCAGTTGGGAGTGATGCATATTGGAACAACAACAACAACAGAAAGGACTACATCAATGAACTGACTGAAACAGTGAACTTCTGCTCAAAACAGTCAACTTCCCCATGGAGAATATTGAGAAAGACTGAGAAAGAGATGAATAGCATGTTTGGCAGAATGCATGAGCTCTGGTGGGGTGGGGGAATAGGGTGGGGGCACGGGTCTAGATTTGATAAAAAGTATATAAACAAACAAATAAATAAATAAATAAATAAAGTTTGCAATGATAATTGAAAAAAAACAAAGAAAATGTTGAGAACTTTAAAGCAGATGGCTATATGTGTTGCATTAGCAGCACTGGATTCACAGAGTGCCTGGATTGAGTAGAACACCAGAGATGAAGTCCCAGTGCATACCTTGAAAGGACCTGGGCCAGGGTCAATGCACTCCAACCAGCTCTGTGACTAGTAGTAAAAAAATGGAATTATGATTATTTCTCACTAACATTAAAAATACATATTTGAGGTTCTGTAATGACTGACAATGAATGCGAGATAATAATTTAGTTTTACTTTATAGGTTTCTTTCACTCATTTGCAAAATAAGTTGGTTAAACAAAGTGGTGTGCACTTTGTTTAATAATATTGACTTTCCAGGTCTGGGGCTACACATGCTTCCCTTGACTCATCTTAGGTCCCAAAATATGCATATGGTATCTAGAAGTAACTGACTATTTTTTTTTACTATCCACATTACTTTAATCATTAAGTACAGATATTAATTAACTTAAGCAATGAATTTGTGTTTTAGACTTCTGAGAAATACTACTTCTTCTCAAAAAGAATTGCAATTATCTAACAAGTCAACCAAACTTATCTAAGACATTTTTCATTAAGTGATTACATTTCCTTTTCAAAAGCAATGCATATGTGTGTATGGTTTTCTCCTGTTCTTGGCTGAGGTTACTGTTCATAGCTTTCCAGTTTGGGATCTGTGTGAATGCTTTGGTCATGTGTCTTTAACTCCTATCCCACAGGCCAAGAAATTTGCCAGTAATTCTGAAATGTTAGGACATTTTCTGTGTAATCTCTCCCTCTGGATCAGGGAGCAGGTCTGCATTGCAGGAGAGGTCGGCAGTGTGTTAGGGAAGAAGGAAAGTCAGCAGCAATAAAACGATTCCTACTGGTAAAGTGGTTCCCTGTTATTACCGAGTTAAGTAGAGAGAAGCTCTGATGAGCTGGCCCAGTGTTACATGAGCAGCTGGGGAGCACGACCAGGAACAACTTCCAGTCTCCTTTTAAAACATCAAATGGCTAGCTATCCCAATAGCACTCAGTACCTATTGCTCATACTTAGACATTTCAAAACCTAACTACTATCAAGGCCATAGGAGGCTGTATTTCTTCCCAGTCCAGAGGAAAGGCCTCTTAGGGAAAGGTTGAAAGGAAAAGTTAAGCTCTACTTTATGAAGGTCAAGCCATTTAACAGCTTTGTCAGGTGCAGGCGGATCCTAAACTTGCCTTTCAGAAGGTCTTGCAGGTGCAATGCAGTCAGTGCTGTTTGAGGTCAACAGGCTCTGGTGTTTTATAGAAGCAAAAGTACCTGCTTTCTGCACAGAGCACACAGAGTGCAGGCAACATAGACAATGAGGTTAACATTGTAATTTGTTAATTAGAGATAAATAGAAACTGATCTAAATATCAAAACCATGGTTGATGTCTTAAAAATTCAAATACCGTTATTCCGTAGAGAGTGGCAGCATCCCTTTGAAATTTTACTGGATAGCTAGAGGCTTTCGACCACTATGTTGACTTTGCTAGGACTACTTTTTCACTTCACATTAAATAAGGAAGTGGCATTTATGGATTTTTGACCTCTCTAATTCTGGCAAACTGTTACTACAATTCAAAAGCTATACAAGAAAGATGAAGGAACCATCACAGGAGGCAACATCTTCCTCATTAAATCTCATTTAAAAATGAAGGGGCTGGAGAGCCGGCACAGCAATTAAGAGCACTGGCTGCTCTTGCAAAAGAGGATTTGATGCCCAGCAGCTACATGGCGGCTAAGAACTGTCCATAACTCCAGTTCCAGTGGCTCCAGCACCCTCTTCTGACCTCCGTGGGAATTGCATGATACAGGTAAACTCATGTATGCAGGGAATACACTTTTACACACACACACACACACACACACACACACACACAAATAACAATAATAAATAAAATGTTAGAAGGTATTGGAGCTCTGATCCCATCTCATCATTTGTAAAATAAAGCTCTTTGTAGCAACTTGAAGATCTGTTGTAACAACCAATAGCGAGACTTACAAAGCTGTGGGAATGGAACTTTGTGAGTGGCTTGAAGCGAGAAATTGTTAAGACCTGTCCCGGGAGATCTCCAGTTATCTGATATCTCTGTGGGCTTCCGGAGTTATCTGTAGCCGGAAGATTCAGGATATTACAATGATTCTTGCTTTGCCCTATCTCTGCAAACTTCCAGGCCCCTTCCCTTGAGGCATTGAGCAGAATGTCACACCTCTAGTTACCTGTTGCACAAACTGGAGTTCTGCAGCCGCCCCCTGCCCCCCCGCAATTAGAACCAAGTTGGCTCATCCCTCCCTTCGGTCTGCTCCCCACTTCCTTGCCCAAAGCACAGTAGTTTTGAATATATAGACCTCACTGAGAGAAAATAAATGGAGTTCCCGTCCTCCCCAGCTCTCCACGCATGTGTGTGTGTGTGAGTTTGTTCCACTGGTGATCTCTGGCGGTATTTTCTCCCCCCCTTCTTGCGGGAGCAGAGCCCAGAGACTGCAGGAGGCAAGTCCTGGAGCTGAGCCAAGAAGGGAAGGACAGCGTGTGGAAGGCGGTCACGAAAGACTCAAAGACACTGACCTGACACAAAGCCATCTCCTTATCCCTCTTGATACATGATAACTTTTACCATATTCTACTTAACTAATTTTCTACACCAACAGAGATGCTCTACATTGAGGAAGAACCAGTTTTTGAACTGTAATACTCAGAATGTGGCAAGAGATTTTTAAAAAATTTTCCAACATAATATTTGGCTGACTCCTGGTTTCAAGAAATAAAGGCTGATGAAATAATGGAATGAATGAATGAATGAATGAATGAATGAATGAATGTTGTTTGTCTATATATACAAGCATCTGGATCTGGCCTTGATCGTTCAAGCAAAACCTCTTAGCAGATGCCATGCCCTAGTCAGATAGATTTATTTGTTGAAGCCCTTTTTTGTTCGTTTTTGGATTTTGGTTTTGGTCTTTATGAGACAGGGTCTTCTTGCAGACCCAGCTGGCTTGGAATTCTCTTTGTAAGTTAGGCTGACCTTGATCTTACAGAGATCCACCTGCCTCTGCCTCCTGAGTGCTAGAATTGAAGGTGTGTAATGATGTGTACATAAGTACACAGGGGGAAAACAAGCAAAGGACTTTGCGGGTCAGAGGAGAGATAACTTTCTGTGACATGATAAACTATCAATGGATATTTTCTTGTTTGCTGGTCTTTGCATGTTCCTTCAAGGAGAAGGCAAATTTTTAACAGGGAAAGAAGGGAGGACAAGAAAATTTAAATGAAGCATTGCAAATAGGATGGCAAAGATATATAGGTATGTAATATTCAGTCATTGATTTTATTTGGAACATGAAGTCCAAATTTGAGACTAGCCATTGTGGTTTGGAAAAGGTAATTGTGTACGCTTGAATTCCAGGCAGAAGAGTTTCAATTTTACTTGAAATAACACTTGTGAGATTTGATGCAGTGAATGAAACATGCTCAGAATGGTTTAAGAGGACTGATCTGGTTAAGTTGTAAAGAGTAGAAGGAATACAACAGAGATGGCTGGTGAGGAGAGACAAGCTGAGAAGCAGATGCAGAAATTTCGATGTTAAGAAAAGAGAGTGGACAACAGTTAAGCACTGGCTAGGAAAATCATGGCACTGCACATCTAACTCACATTGCATTGTTGTCCTAATGATCTAGTTAAGACATACTGACTCAGTTGTACAGATGAGGGGAGTTAAGTCTTAGAGATAAAATGGTCAAATGACCAGGAACAAGACAGAATTGGAATCTCAGGCTTTCTGGCTTTGAAGACCTTTGGATTAAGAAATATACTTGGTTGCCTGGGGCCTGATCCACAACAAATCCTGCAGAAGGACCAGAATTCAGTGGAGCTTAATGTCTCTGGAGCCAGCACTTCTTTCTAGAGCTGGGGTTATCTCCCTTTCCTCATATACCCAGTACTACCTACCAGCAACTATTATATAGTCACATCTAAATCTGTCGGCCTGTAGGAAAACAATGCATAATGTCTTACCAAAAATATCATGTGTAAAGAGTAATATTAACTAACTTACTTGCAACACTGAACTTTAGACCACTGAGCTCTGAGTAAGTAAGGATATCTGGTGTTGATGAGCTGAGTATAGCTCAGGCTCGCCTCTATGGCTAGATATCATGATCACACCTGATGATAAGGGACCTCCTTTGACAAATACATGGATAACAAGAAAGTTAATTTCTACAAAGAAAAAAAATGGGTGCATGCATTAGTAGCTACTATCAATATTGTCTTTCAATTAAAGCAATCACTTTGAAGTGAAGCATGTGACTTTATTAACATGACTGTAGTAGGACTTAAATGTGTGAGACAGATCCACTTATGAATAAATCTGAATCACTGAGTTAACCATAAACATTCCTAACTTTTTAAATAAATAATCTTATCCAAATAGATGCACTAATGTTAAAATGCCCTTTACCACTGTGTTGGAATTCCTGCTTTCATTTTATTATTTCATTTATTACAGAAGATATACATATAAAATAATTTACATTTTAATATGGCAATAACTGATAATTCATATTTCCATCTCAAAATGTTGTCATACATTGCAATCATTGAAAATCAAGGTTGGAGATTATTCTAGATCCTTAGTCAAAAGCATATACTTTCCCTTTTTGTTCCTAAGTATATGTTATTCTTTGAGGATAAATTTATAAAAGATAAATCAAAATATCCAAAATCTATTCATGTGGATAAAATGTGTTACCAAGGCAACTTAATGGTATATTCAAAATCTGTTTTGCTAAGAAGTTAAAACATTTATTTTTCATATTGCTTGATGATCTTTCCTTTATGTCTAGTGAGCTCTTTAATAATTATCAAACATGTCTACAGGATCTTATATTGTGCTGTAGTTTCACATACATTATTCCTATTAAGATTCACAGCTAAATTGTAAGAAAACTAGGGAGATTGTCTTATTTTCATTTCACATATAACCAAATATAACTGGAGGCTTAAGAGGGACAAACAGAACCAAAGATGAATCTGAAGGTGGAGTGTGTGTTGGGGAAATCTTGAAATGGCCATTTCTTTCCCATTTAGTTAAGAATGGCATGCCTCCTTTTAGCGGTAATCTTGTGGCTTTTGCTATGGGGGACAATGAGGGTGGAACTTCTAATGTAACCTCAGATTAACCATGTTCCTCTATCTAACATGCCTCCTTGACGAATGGGGTCATCATGCAAGGACAGGGATTACCTTGAAAGGACTAAATGGGCTAGAGGCTATATTAGAATCCATGAAAGTAACATCTGTGGGTCAGGATCACAGAAAGGCTGAAGTGGCAGTTGTGTGGCCATTTGTGGGTAATAAGATATGCCAATGAGTCTGAGCTATTTGCCCAGAAGGAACTTATCCACAGAAGGGAGTAATTACAAATAAGAAAAAGACATGTTGGTGCTATCATCATCAGTAGCCTTTGATGGGCACTGGAAGTGGGAATTGTTTTGGTACTAAAAGTTTTATTTCTTAGTTTGCAGAACATAAGAGAAAAAGAGTGCAAGTTAGATCTGTGCTAAAGAGGCCTTCATGGGATCCAAAAAGTTGGAACTCAAAATCCATTCAGCATGCAATGGAGCACTCATTAATGACCCAGTTCAGAAAAGTAAGATAATCAGGGAATATTCTGAAGCCACATATACATTGGGCAGTACTTTTAGCAAGAAATTAACTAGGCTCTCATGGCCTAGCTTATGAAGCTGTGAGGGGTGGGGGGGCAAATGGGATCCATTCCGAAGACTGGAGAAATAGGAAACTGAGTAATACAAGGATTTATCACTCTTTGAGATGAAGACAGGATAATCTGTGGTAATATGGGGAAAATCAGTGTCCGATGAAGTGGCTCATATGAGACTTTAGCAGCATTTTGTTATTGCTGGCTGAGGTCCCATGACTATTAGGGAATGGAACACATTAGAGCAAGGACATGCATTATTGGGAGAATTGTGCATGAGGCAGGCAGTGTCTGATGCCCATTCACTGGGCCAGAAAGTACTGTATTCCAAAAGAGAGTTAAGAAAGAAGTTGATTCATAGGAACCTTAGGACTACATGGGCCATTGATGGTTTTGTGAAGCTCCATTATGGAATGTGAACTTCATGGATCAGAAAGGGCTCTGCATGTCTGAAAGATTTAGACTAATATGTAAGTTGGGCTTGTAAGAGACTAAAGTACTCAGAAAGGGATGAACAAGCTCAGAAAGTGGAGAGTGGAGTCTGACCTTGCCATTTGAAAGCAAGGATTAATGAGAAGCTATAGTTTGTAGGGAAAAAATAGACAGGAAGCCAAATCCAGTGCTTGTGTACCTATGGGAAGCTTTAAAACCTCAACAGTTCACAAAAAAGATTGAACCACAGAGTGGTACAGGTGAAAATATTTAAGCTTATTCTTGGAGTGGGCACCTATCTCTACTCCCTGGACCTGCCAGAGTATGCTGTGTACAATTTCCCCCTGAAAGAGAGTACACTGGGACTGGCTATAGTGCTGGCCCAGAGCCTGTCAGAATTGGAGAACTGGTTCAAGTGGCAAGTGACCATGACCCAACTTCCCTTGTCCCTGAGCTAATCCCAAGAGCATGAGCCACTCTCCTGTGTCCTATTGGAGTGGAAATATGCATGGGAACATTACTTTAGTGTCCTAGATAATGAGGTCAAATGTTTCACAGAAAATGACTATGGATTATGGAGTGTTAAATGGATTTAAATCCTCTACCTACACTATCATACCCATAAGAAATGGAATCTCTTTATGCTCTATTAAAGCTTGCCAATAGTCTTCTTTGTGTCCATCCTGCTGAATCCCAAGATCAAATGGCCCTTGCTTGGAATTGGTGACATTGTCCTTCACAGATCCTGCCCATCTTTTGCAAAACAATTTTATTACATGATGGTATTATGTATTAAAGATTTGGAAAAGCTTCTGGAAAAAAAACAACAACAAAATAACAGAGTGCTTCAGTAAAAGCCATCTTTTGTGGATGGAAAAGTAATCCTTGGAGTTATAAAGTTTTGGGGTAGAAGATCTTAGTGCTAGGGATGGTCTACATGTGTCTGGGTTGGACCATGCAGGTCCCTGATGCCATGCAAACCATTAAGACAATTGTCACTGTTTTGGGTTGCGTGTCAGAACTGGTTGGTAAGACTTTGTTGCTGAAGTCACTGGATATTTGTGGTTGTAGGACATTGTGGTGTTTTAAGTGGGAAATGTCCCTCATTTAATCAAACATTTGGTTTTCAATTAGTAGTACTGTTTGGGGAGATTATAGAGCCTTTAGGAGGTGGAACTTTGCTGAGGAAGTTCATCACTGCAAGCAGACTTTGAGAGTTTATAAACTTGCCCCACTTCAATTTTGACTTCTGGGCTTCCTGTGTGATAAAATGTAATCTCTCAGATTCCTGCTACAGCTACCTGTTCATACTTTCCTCTCCATTATGGACTCTCCTTCTGGAACTATAAATTAAACTAATCTCTTTCTTCCATAAGTTGCTTTAGGTCATGGTATTTTTTTGAGAAAGAGTCTCCCTATAGCCCCAGCTGGCCTTGAACTCATTCTGTAGACCAGGCTGGCCTTGAACTCACAGAGATCCACCTGCTTTTACCTCCTGAGTGCTAGGATCAAAGGTGTGTGCCACCATGCCCGGCTTAAAGATGATTCTTAGCTGCCATGTGGGTGCTGGGAATCGAACCCAGATCCTCTGCGAGAGCATTCAGTGCTCTTAACTGCTGAGCCATCTCTTCAGCCCCAAAGTGATGGTATTTTATCACAGCGATAAAAAGTAAGTAATACAGAAGTTTATGCCAAAATATGTGGGGTGTTTCTATGAAGAAACTGATCATAATTTTTGGAGCAATGTGGAAGACTTTGAAACTTAGGATTAGGAAATTAGTTGAATTACATAAGCAGAGATTAATGGATCATTCTAGTAGAAGCCTGGAAGACAGCAGTGCTGAGAGTAATGTAGATTGTTGAGACAGGGTTCATGGTTCAGAGATGAACAAGTTCTCCATTAGCAACTGACATAGAGGCTCTTTGCACAGTATTTTTACAAAGAATTTCCCTACCCTCTGCCTGTGTCTTAAGTACTTTCTTAAAGTGCTAAAGCTGTGCATAATGCAGAAGAAGATGTTATAGCTAAAGATATTAGCACTATTAAGGCTACTAAGGAGAGGCCTCTTCCTCTGCACTGGAACAATGGAAGGGGGTTCTCAGGGCAAGAAGTCACCCTACTAAGTTTCCACTTGTGAAAGAGAGGTGAAGAGGTTTTTTGCAACTGCATACAAAAGCTACTACTAACCTGTTTCAGAGGGGATTGTGTCTATGTCTGTCTCATGTTGGCAGCTTAGCTAAGTAGTTTCATGAACATGGTACTGGCGTTGGAAGCATGAAAGATGCAAGACAGAAAGGGACATGGATTTTTCTTCTGCCATTTCGGAGGTTCTGCTGAGTCCAGCCCATGTGTGTGAGACTGTGAGAGGCCATTGTATGAAACTATGAAAGTGAAGCTTGGGTTGTAGAGGAGAAGCCAAGATCTTAGAGAGATGAGTGTTGGGACATCTGCCAAGGGGAGCGGCATAAAGATAAAGAAACGAGCTGACGGAGAGATGAATATTATAAGCAGCAAAGTGGGCAGGCTGAAGCCACAGAAGCCCTCTAGAACTGAAGTCCAAAATGGAGACCAGATTTGCTATTTGCTCTCGTAAGATTTGGTGTTGCTTTGGTCCAGTGTTTTCTGACTTTGTCCCCCTTCCTCCCTTTTTTTTATGGGAATATATGTCATGTGATATTATATGTTAAAAGTATATAATTTAACTTATGATTTTAGACAGGATCACAGTTAAGAGATTGCCTTGTGCCTCAAAACAGTCTTTGGACTTTTGAACAGACTGTAAAAAACTGTGGGGACTTTTGAAGTTGCAGTAAATGCATTTTGTATTGTGATATGGCAATGAGCCTGTGGGGGCTAAGGAGTAGAATGTAGTGGTTTGTATGAGAACTGTCCCCCATAAGCTCAGGTATTTGAACATGTGGTCTCCAGTTGGTGGTGCTCTTTGGAAAGGTTATAGAGCCTTTAGGAGGCAGGTGCAGATTTGCTGGAGGAAACGGGACACTGAGGGAAGGGTTGAGAGTTCACAGCTTTGCCTTTCTTCCAGTTCACATCGCTTTTTGTGTGTGTTGGAGGTGAGACCTTTCAGCTTCATGCTTCTGCCACCTGCTGCCATGCCTCCGCCACCATTATGGACTCTACCTTTGGAACTATAGTGAAAATAAGCTCTTCCTTACATAAACTGCTTTACGTCATGGTATTTTTTCACAACAACAGAAAAATTATTAATACAGATGTCAGGAAATCAAGCTGAGACTGAGCTTAAACTCCCTCCCCTACTGTCTGGTTTTCTAGGTATCAACCAAGAGTAATGCTGGGTTATGGACAATCCATGCTATATTACTAACATGTCAGACAAGATATGCCTGCTGGTGCAGGAGAAAGACAATTTTTAATGCTGAAACCCACTTTTTTTTCTGATTGTATTTAAAGCCCTCTCCATAAGGAGAAAGCTATATTTTGTACTGTAATACAGGACAATACTCATGACTGATGAGATCATGGGCCTCAATGGGAAGACTACTGTCACTGTTTTGTTAAAGAGATGTTAAATTTGTGTTTGTACTCACAGATTACTGCCACTTTTAGCCTGTACTGTGAAAGAAAAGTTCTTACAATGGGTGGGAGTTATAGCTAGAGACATAGTCAGTCTAACTGCTCAGAATAGGGGAATCTTCCTATAGTATGGTGGCCCAATGTTCAGAAAAGGGCCATAAGTTTCACCCCTTCTGAGGGTCTGGGAACATTGTAGAAGTGGAGGTACAAAGAATATATAACCAGAGGATGAAATATGGTTTAGCCGTAGTGTTGCCAAGTTGAGGCTAAACGTTATGAATTTCAAGAAACCTCTGGACGCTGTGCTGGGAAAACAAAGATGATAGTGCACTCCACCATACCTCATATGTTATATAATCAGAGAAAGGTTCCTAGCAGGAGAGGTGAGTCTTGAGATGAGTAGTTGTAAGCAGGTTGTACTGGGAAAGTTAGTGGTGTACCTTTCATGAATCAGCACCTTTGTCTCTATAAATAGTCCCATGAATTCATTGGCTTGCCAAGCTGAATTTAAATGAATTATTTCTTTCGTTTGCTTCTTGCATTCTATCTGGGATGAATAGAAATAGATTTTTCTGGTGGGTAACATAACCCAGAGCCATTTCAGTGATGATGAGACTGTGATCACTGCTGTTGGGCTCAGACCTCACGTCTTATGCTTCTGACCTTGCAGAGAAGCCAGTACACTGTAGACATAACCCTGCTGCCCCAGGGAGCTGTGCATGGCCCAATACCATCTCCGCCAGAATAGATGATGTGTCTCACTTGCTTCTGCAAATTAGTCATCTCAAAAAATCAATGTCCTATTAGTATGCTTGAGAAGTAGGAGCTGGGCCACTCAGCTTCTAAGGTAACCAGATATCATATAGGACTCTGCCAAGCTAGGCTAAAAGTTATGTATTCTACAACAACCACCAAATCCTGGGAAAATCAAGATGATAATATACTCCAACCTACTTCTTAAGAGAGACGAAGAAATTAGGTTTATCCTACACTTGATATTTCAGTGCCTTACCTAGCTTTCAAATATCAATGTCAAATAGCCCTATTCAGAAATGATGAGCAAGCTGCTTCTCACTAAACTGATTAAATAATAATAGCTTATAATGGTAGAGAAAAAATAATTATTTAGAAGACATCTTTTTTTCCTCTTGTCAGCACAGTTACCTCAAGTTGACCTCAGTGATTATTTTACAGGTGGTCAGGAGACTTATACAAGTAAGATCACAGCTCGTGAGTGTCTTCTAGGACAGGATCATACATACCTTAAGTGGATTGCATTTTTCTGTAAACTTGCTCCCTATAAGGAGAAAAATAGAAACTCCTGGTGTTAATTAGAGATGCAACCCAATAACTTCAACATATAGGTGAGAATCAGGTCAAGGAGACAGGTGGAGATGAAAATAAGAAAGAGTACAGAAGAGAAAACTCATAGAGTGGGAGGAAATCTTCACCAGTGATACATCTGTAAGAGGATTAACATCCCGAATATAGAAATTATTCAAAAAAGGAGCAAGAAAACAAATGACCCAATCAAAAGATGGAATAAAGAGTTTGTAGGATGGGTTCTTTCTTCTTTGAAACCACCATTCTCAGAGGAGGAGCCTGAGGCACTGCCTAGCCCACTAGGGTTCCCGCACACCAAGGGTCAGGCGGAAGTTGTAAGAGATCTTGGAACTCTGGGACTCCAGGGTGCAGGGAGTATATAAAGGGGTCCACCATGTGAGTCTCTCTCACTCTGAATTTTAACCAGAATGAAGAGCAGAGGGCACAGAGGTGGCTCTGGAATCCAGGTGGCCATGTAGGACTGGGGATCTAGCTACATGCTTGGCTTAAGTGAGTGTTTGTTTCTTTGCCATTATTTTGTAAGCAAGCCCATTAAAATTCCCTAGTTTTAAGTAAAATTGGAGAACTCTGAACTTGCATTGCCTTTATATACTGGGGGAAATCTGTAAACAGCAGAGACAGTGGGCAGGGCTCCAGGGTGCTGCTGCCACAGCTTCACACCATGAGTGTCCCCGCCCTAGAAAGAAAGTTTCTCTGCAGAGCTGAACAGAGACTTCACAAATGAAGGAGTAAAGATGTCAGAGAAACATCTTAATTTTTTTTCAATATTGCTAATAATTAAGGAAATGCAAATTAAAACCACTATAATATTTCATCTTACCCCAGTAAGATCAAGAAAACAAGATACCAAATGCTGGAGAGGTTGTGGGGAAAGGGGAACACTTATCCATCCTCTATGGAAAACAGTGTGGAGAACTCCTAAAAGACTCAAAATAAGCTTACCACCTTATCCAGTCATACCAATCCTGGGTATATAACCACAAGACTCATCGTATTTCAGAGATACATGCACAACCATGTTTATTGCAGCTCTCTTCACAATAGCAAAGAGCTGGAAGCAACCCAAGTGTCTCTCAACTGATGAGTAGATAAAGAAAATGTGGTACAACTACACAATGGAGTTTTATGCAGCAATAAAGAAAGACAACATCATGAACTTTGCAGGTAACTAGAAGCCGTTATGTTAAGTGAAGTAACACAGTCGCAGATAAAAAAGGATGTATGGTGCCCCTCATTTGTGGATCCTAGTGCCAAATCCTTATTTGTAAGGTAAACTGAGTATTTTTTTTTCTTTTTAGTAAATATATTACCTGATGCCATTACAAAAAGAGTATTTTAAAACAAACATCAACTTGCTATGTAATTTAGGAATATAAAGTAATATTTCTTTTTACTTGCATGCAACTCTACTGTTAAAAAGTGAAGCCCTACCTTGAATCAAGCAAGACTCCTCCATCAACATCAGCTACACCTCACCTGCCTGGAAATAATGTGCAGCAGTGGCATCCATATGTCTGTATATCCCAAATCTAATTGACTATTAGCTCTCTCCTTGGAGGAATAACTCACGGCTGATGCCACAAGCTTATATCCTCTAGTGGTTAGGAGATGTTATAAGCCACAGTAAGACCTTGTCATCTTTTACAGTAAAAAACATAATTCATGGATTAGCATACCATCCAAACATCTGTGTCTATACCAAAGTAACCTACCATAATATTTAGCAATGTTTAAATACCTATATATCTAATTGCTTGTGTTTCATTAGTAGGATTCCAAACTGTCATCCCATGAAAAGAAACGGCCAGAACTGCTCAGAGTCCAAAAGGACATCTCCAAAGAAAGTAGACTGTTTTGCTTCTAGTCCACCTGTGCCCTTTTTCTAAGTCCAGGGAACAATCTACGGAAGAGGGGCATGGTAGAATGTAAGGGCTGCGATTGGGGTGAATGGTGAAACTACAGCAATATAGACTGGATGCTTATTTGATCAACTTGATTGTACATACAAGCTCCTCCAGCTGGATGGTGGGACCCTTGGGCTGTGTGGGTTTGGCCACAACTGTTTGCAAATTGGTCTTACATGAAGGATGCTTGTACTCATAAATTATTACTTATTGTTTAAAAAATGAACTAAAAGAAAGTAAAAAAAAAAAGTGAAGCCCTAAACATATTTTTGACTTAACCTACAGTTTATTTTCAGATGAGTTAGCCTATAGTTTATCTTCAGATGTTCTAATTTGGGTATATGTATGGAGTGTACACAAGCATACTTTGGAGTAATATAAAATTAAAAATAACAACAAAAAGACTTGTTCAAAGAACTCTCCTAAACACTAAACTTCTGTCTTAAACAGTAAACTTCTACATCAAAAATTCAAAAAAGGACTAAGAAAAAGATGCAAGACATGTATGGCAGAATGCATGAGCTCTGGAGTGGTGGGGTCATGGAAGAGGTAATGGATCTAAATTTTATTAAGAAATGTATGAAATGTGCAAAAGTTCAATAAAAAGCTGCCAAAAATTTAAAATAAAAATTATCTAGAGGAATTAGAAATGGCTGAGAAACATCTTAAGCAGTGTTCAACATTGCTAATAATTAAGGAAATGCAAATTAAAACCACTTTAAGATATCATCTTACTCCAATAAGACTGGCTAGGATCAAGAAAACAAATGATACCAAGTGCTGGAGAGTTTGTGGGGAAAGGGGAACACTCATCCACTGCTGGTGGGAATGTAAACTCGTACAGCCACTGTGGAAAGCAATGTGGAGAATCCTTGGAAGACTTGGAATGAACTTGCCACCCGACCCAGCCATAGCACTCCTAGGCATGTACCCTCAAGGCTCACCCCACCGCAGAGATACATGCACAGCTATGTTTATTGTAGCTCTCTTCACAATAGCAAGGAGCTGGAACCAACCCAAGTGCCCCTCAACTGATGAGTGGATAGAAAAAATGTACATCTACACAAAGGAGTTCTATGTAGTGGTAAAGAAAGATGACATCATGCGCTTTGCAGGTAAATGGCTGGAGCTAGAAGATATCATGCTGAGTGAAGTAATACAGTCCCAGAAAAACAAACGATAAATAATATCCCTCATCTGTTGATGCTAACACCAATTACATAATTGTATGGCAAACTGAGCAACGTCAATGTGATCTGAAAACAACTGTGCTCTTATATTGTGAATCCCTTAAAAAATAAAAAAATCTAAATATTAAAAATAAGAAAGCATATTGTTCATATGATTAAAACTACATTTATGCCAGACGTGGTGATACACACCTTTAATCCTGGCAGAAGCAGGTGGATCTCTGTGAGTTCAAAGCCAGCCTGGTCTACATAGCAGTTCTAGGCCAACTGTGGCTACAGGGAGACCATGTCTGAAAAAGACCGAAAAATAAATGAATAAATAAATTTAAAAAATATAATAAGAATGGGACTGGAGAGATGGCCTAATGGTTAAGAGCGCAGATTGCTCTTGCAGAAGACCTGGGTTTGATCCCCAGCACCCACACGGTGTCTTTAACTCTAGTTCCAGGGGAATCTGACACCTTTTTCTGACCTCCGGGGCATTGCACGACACGGGTGCACAAACCTGCATGCAGACAGTACATTCATACACATACAAAATAAATAAATTTTAAAAACATATAATAAGAAGGAATAAAAAGGAAACAACAAAGTATTTTCTGATATTCTGGAAGGATCTTATATATACATCATGATAAATCCCATGTTAAGGTTCTTAAAAAATGAAAGCTAATATGGGCTGACTTTCCACCCCTTATAATCAAGAGAATTCTTAATTTCAGAGCTTTTATTCTGCCAATGACTTATCCTTATATCCTCAGGAAGGCTTATTTTGGGAACATACTGCCGTGCATAGCTCTGAGAAAACAATTAGAGTTACTATAGTTATGAATATCTAAAAGGCAGGCTCGCAGCATATACAAAGATCACTCTTTTTAAAATATGCATGCATATGGTTATTACTTCTAAATTTAATTTATTCCTAATTAAGTTGTCTTATTACCAGACTGTTGTGTATTCCATTTTCTAAATACCCTTATTTGCTTGTTTCTCTATATTTCATATGAAACTATCAATTCCTTGCATCCTTTATTCCAGAATCCATTCCATTAATATTTTCTGTAGAAGGTTTTTATTATTAAAGTATATTGCTTACTTTGTGTCCGAAATGCCAATGGTTTAATTAATGTTTCTCATTTCCTACCTAAATCTCCAAGCTCTTATCTTTGGGACAGTTTTTTTTTTTTTTTTTCAGATCTGAATTTAACATAAATATGTGCTTTAGTTGGCTTGGTATAAACACTTGGCTTTTAACCACTGAAAAGTAAAACAAGGAAAGACAATAACATTTGCTAACACTTTTTTCCCTTAATTAAAAAAAAAAAGCCTTCTAGTAGATTTCACTATTTATGCTGCAGAGTTCACCATGCAGCTGGAGATAAGCAAATAATGGCTTTGTGAGAAATGAGCAACATCGTCAAGGTTCTTCTGCCCCAGGGACCATAGATTTCCTTCTTATGAAGGGGAATACCACCACACCAGGGTGAGAAATGGTGAGGTTCACAGCACCCTGGGGTGCACGGCAGGAATATCAGCACTTGCAGTGTCCCTTCCCAGTTGTGGTACTTGGCCCCAAGATACTGAGTACTCTTCCTTCAAACCACTTAGTAACTGTCAAAAGAGAAGCAGATAAGTGCCAAGGAGCTTCAGACAGGATTGCTTTTCTTGGCACATAAAGAAGTGTCCTTCCGAACTTGAGCACCATTCCTTGGATTGTAGATGAAGGTTAAAATCAGGCCATTTGTCACTGATTGCAAAAACCTTAGGGTGTATTCAAACCTCCAAAGACATGGAAACATTAATTACATTGAACCTTATTAATACAGACAATTATTAGGTATTAATTTGAAAAGAAGTTTAGTATTAAAAAACCTAAACAACAACAAAGCTGTCGTATTGTAGAGTCTGGTACTGAGTCTTGCTGCTCCACCTCTTGATTCATGCCAGCGAGTCCACATAAGAGTTGATCCACTTAGGACTTGGAACCTGGCCCTCTGTATATAAAGAGATGCCACTCCGAAGACACCGAGCGGACATACAGCCAAGGGAGTAACGCCCCCTGGAAGTCCTCAGCTAAGCACAGGATGCTTTTGGCTCTGAAACACACTCTGTCCTAGTCCGGCCCACCCTCTCCCCTGCGGTCATGGGAAACCTCCTCACCATAACTGGAAGCATTTTTAAAGGCTCCTCAGCAGAGGACGATCTTCTGTTACAAAAACTCAACAGAAAAACTGGCCCTCCCTGTATAACTGATTTCAAATCGAATGACGAGAATTCCCCTCCTGCTTCCAACTCACAAAAACTACCTTCACCTGTCTCTACTAAATCAATATTCGCTCAGAGGGAGGCCCAGGAAGTTCTCTCCCATCCTCTCTTCCCTTCCCTCATCCACCCTCACACTTGCATGCATCCCTGTTAATGTGGGTGCCAACGCTGCTGCTCAGCCCTGGATCTCCACCCCCCTTTCTGATCTATCCCTTATTCCTAAAGCAGCACAGGAAACTGGCCCAGATTCCCCTTATCTCCAACAGGTTCTCACCCAATGGGCCACTAACCTTCAAACTCATTATGACTAGTACACCTTGCTTAAGGCAGTCCTTGATCCTGAAACATTCCTTCAATGGAAAGCAGTCTTTGATGACATGGCAGAAGGTGAGACCCACACTAACATCCATTATAACATCCCCATAACCTTAGACATGCTTACCTGTCATGAGCCAATCTCTTATTGGTATCCCTCAGTATTTTAACCAAATTAAAGACATGGCCCTACGAAGCCTTAAATCCTGCACACCAAAAAAGCCTGACTGTTACTTCTGCAATTTGGTTCAACATGCAGGTGAAGATTTTTCTAATTTCCTCATTAGGGTAACTGCAGGTGTCGATGGCCAAATGCCCCCCCCCCATGCCCTGCCCTGCTAGAGATGCCCTGATCAAAGAGCTCACCTGGGAAGGCATGAATTCCCAAACCCACAGTGCTGTCACCAGTATGTAATGAAGAACATCATAAATGGGTCATTGCCACCCGTGACCTTAACCCTGCCTCAGCTCCTCTTGAGGCACTCATCCCCTCTATACAAGCTTTTTTTCCATAACAAACTCTAACTTTCCAAACCTCCTATCTGTTGGGGATGTAGCAGGAAAGTTCACTTAATGTGATCCTGCACAAATCCCTTCATTAGACCCAAGACTCCTTGCCTCAAATGTAGAAAAGTCTTCCATTGGGCCAGAGATTGCAAACTGACTCCTATTAGATCAAACAAACAACCCTCAGCCCCATTAGTAAAATAGAAAACTCCCCACATCCTTTTGACCCTGCCCATTTATGGCTACTTGCAACAAATGACCATCAAGCTTGATGGTCCACCCATTAAGGGCATTGTGGACATAGGGCTGATGTCACTATAATCAACTCCAAAGACTAGGCCTCCTTCTCCAACTGGAGGTTCTCATCCTGCCTGCCCATTAAAGGCATCGGTGGCCAACAGTTTACTCGACAAACTGTGTGTGACATCATTTGGGAGGATTATGATGGTAATTCTGGCGCCATTAAGCCCCTCATTTCTAATGTCCCCCATACCCTTTGGAGGAGGGACATTCTGTTCAGTATGGGCACCGTCCTTACAATTGACAGTGGTGCCCTTTTCAAGAATATTATTGGCAAAGACAATAATTCCTTCTCTGATCCAGACCACCACCCCCAATTCTAAGGGCCACTACTCTCCTGACTTCTCCCCTTGAGTGGGATACCATGGACCCCATCTGGGTTGAGCAGTGGCCTATTCTCGAACCTAAATTGTCCATTCTTAAATCCCTGGTAGACGAGCAGCTTGCCCTAGGACATATTGAACCCTCCCCTAGCCCCTATAATACCCCTATCTTTTTCAAGAAATCTGGTAAATGTAGACTCTTGTAAGACCTCAGACAAATTAATCTACATATAAAAAAGATGGGCTCCACTCAAGGGTGCCTTCCCCACCCCAGTTGCATTCCCCGGGATTGGCATATTGCAGTCATTGACGTCAAGGACTGCTTCATTAGTATTCCTCTGGCTGAACAGGATCGTCCTTATTTTGGCTTTTCCATCTGGGAACCTAATGTACACAAATCAGCCAAAAGATATCAATGGAAGATCCTTCCTCAAGGCATGAAAAATAGCCCCACCATATGTCAAAACTTTGTGGCCTCCACCTTCCATGTTTTACCTTCGTCCTGTAAATACATACATTACATGGACCGCATCCTCCTGGCCCATACTTCTCCCTCTGAACTTAAGGTTCTCCTTTGTGATTTAATTTCTTCTTTACAGTCCCTCAACCTTAATATTTCCCCTGACAAGATACAACTAACACAGCCATATCAGTTTCTAGGCTTCCTTCCATCTATCTAAACTTATCAAGCCCCTTAACCCTCAGATCCACCTCAAAGACAAGTACTCCCTCAACGATCTCCAAAAACTCTGTGGCAATATCAATTGGCTCAGCCTTTTCTCTCAATACCCCCTGCCAGATTCGACCCCCTGTTCTCCCTTTTAAAAGGAAAGTGACTCCCTCTGAAGTAATTGCTATCACTCCTGAAGCTAGGTCCCTAATCAATGATATCAACAGCTGCCTGTTTGCCCTATCCACAGACTGTTTTCAACTTGATAAACCTGTAGCTGTTCTTGTCTTATGGACTGTAGGGGGAGTTCTTGGAGCAATTTGGTAAAACGGTCCTCTTTTCTGGCTTCACCCCTCGTGAAGTGACTACCACAAAATTACTCCCTTTATTGAAACCCTTCTGCTTGCATTCAAAGGACAATCCTATTGCAACCGAATCTACCATACTGAACCTGATAGAATTATTCTGCCACTTCCTACCTCTAAAATTAATTTCCTATGGAGAGAATTCCCTATTTCAAATCCTTATGTGGGGTTACTTTGGAATTCTTGACAACCATTTTCCACGTGATAAGAGATTGCAGGTCCTTCCATTGCTTACTGTTGGTTTCCAATCACACTCCTTCTCTAAATCCCAGCCCATCCCCCATTCCCCCACCGCTTTTACGGATGCCAATAAAACAACTTTGGGTTTATTCTTTACTCAGACAATGACTGCATTTGCTTTCTCTGTCCCAATCCTGGATCTGTTCAACTTGTTGAGCTCCTTGCAATCACCCAAGCCCTCTTCTCGGTACAAGACACCCCTTTAAATATTTTCTCTGACAGTCAATATGCAGTACAAGCTCTCAAGACCCTCCCTTTCTCCACCATAAATACCTCCAACTCCCCTTTGGATGTCATTCTGCTCGCTATCAAGGATCTCCTTGAACAGCATGTCTATCCTTGGTTCATTGAACACATTCGCTCCCATACGTCCATGTAAGTGTTGACACTTTCTCCAGATTTATTTATGCTGTTCCTCTGTCAGGTGAAACAGTGTTCCATGCCATTAAGGAATTGAAAATGGCCATGCTACTCATGGGAGTTCCTTGGGAACTCAAAACTGACAACAGGCCAGCATACACTTCCGGTCCCTACAATGTATTTCTCTCCTCTTGAAACGTTAAACGCTCCACTGGTATTCCATATAATCCTCAGGGTCAGGCCATCATTGAGCAGTCTAATGGCTCCATGAAGGAACATCTCTCTAGACTCAGGCCCTTTCCCTCCTGTATGGATCCCCACCTCCTCCTTACAGAGACCCTCTTTGCGCTCGACTTCCTCACGTTTGATGGACATGGAATTTCAACAGCTTGTAAGCATTGGGGCTCCATCCCCCACCCAACCCCCTCCCTCTCATCAGATGGAAGGACTTTTTGTCCTCACAATGGAAGGGACCCAACCCCCTATTAACACAAGGCCGAGTCCTTGCTTGTATCTTTCCAGAATCCTCAGGGAAGCCACTGTGGGTACACTCACAAAACGTTTGACCCTATTTGGACACGGACACTTGATCCTCATAACAGCCGGAAAAGGGGATCCTCCGGGAAGCCTCTGTGATGCCACTGAAAAACGATCAAGAAAAAGGGAACCCAACATTTTCATCCTTTATATCTATGTTGTCTGTCTCTCCGTGTGTCTAAGATTCATGAAATCATGTTTTTCATGTGTCTAAGTTTTTGTATGTAAAGTGTATCTAGTGTCCTCTCAGTCCAAGTTTTTGTGTGTGTTTATCAGTCATTATAATTGTCTCATGTTGGTTCTGTCAAACAGGTGGCCACTTCAAGTTTCCATGTTTATGTGCACAAAATTATGTGGCATGCCAGACTAGATATGCACATGCAAACTTTAAAATTTGAACTTGTTTTGCATGCTCAACCAAAGTCCTAGGCATAAAAACATAAAAACCATAATTTGACCCGTCTATTTAAATGATTTTTACCTAAGTCTGCAAGTTCAACTGCATTCAATATTAATTGTAGAGACACTGGCTTTTCAAAAAAGTTGATGACTGTGCAAAATTGCAGCTTATTTTTCTTCTTTTTCTTTTTCACTTCTGTTCCATTGAAAGTCTTTGCACAGTAATGCTGGAACTCCCAGCTTTGAGGTCCTGAATTACGTATTGCCACCTTTTTTTTTGGTACTGTGAGGTTCGTAATGACCTTGTATTCGAAAATTATTTTTTAGTATACTCATAAATGATGATAAAAGGGGGGTGGCAGGATTTTCTTTGGAGAAAGGGATTCAGTCGTGCTGCAAGGTGATCATTCATTGTTTTATTATCTTTCATTGCTATATTGACATCAGATGCTAAAAATAGCCTTGACATTTGGTTGTCTTCAAGTGTTGCGGCTGCATGATTTGTAATTTCAATACCTGCTGCAAATCCATCAAATACTATGGATTTACAATTGGTGCTGATGAGAACACCTACTTGTGCTTGAGCATTTCTGAAAAAACATTTTTTAATATCATCTTCTTTGCGTTTGGCTCTCTGTCTGTCATTCATGACTTGTGGAAGTAAATACCCATGTAATGGCTGGTTGGTTAGCCAATGACAGGTAAGACCCTGTTAATCAGGACAACCTAAGACATGCACAATCAGATGTTGGAATGCTATAACTAGAGGCTCCCACCTTTTTATTTTTTAAAGCAAAGGGGTGGATATGTAAAGTGTTACTCACCTACAGAACAGACTTGACCTGTGCTCAGAAGCAACAGCTGAATTGGTGGTTTGCCCAGCACCTGACACGCTTCCAGAAGAAGCAGAGGATGATGATATATAAAGCCTTATCTTTCCCAAATAAAACAAGTTTAGCAGGAACTTGCATCCTCCTTGCCTTTCACCCTACTCTTGGTGTCTGTGTGATGATTTCACAATCTACTCACCTCCACTCTTCGGCTGTGACCTGAACTTCTTCTGTGGCTCCAGAGGAGCTTACTACGTGGTATCAACAGCATACTTTCTTATTAGGAACAATATGGTAAAATAGTAATGATAATTTGGAACCTAACATATATATTACAACAATAATCTATGAACAATATTATTTTAAAATTTGATTTATTTTTATTTTATGTACATAAGTGTCATACCTGGATGTATGTAAGTGAGTCTGTATCATGCAGTGCCTGCAGAGGACAGAAAAGGGTTTTGGATCCCCAGGAACTGTAGTTATAAATGGTTGTTAGCCACTATGTGGGTGCTGGGATTTGAACTTGGGTTTTCAGCAAAAACAGTTAGTGCTCTTAACTACTGAGCCATCTCTCCAGCTCTGAACAATTAGTTTTTAATGCATTTTTATTTTATGTATATGAGTGTATTGCTTGCATATGTGTAAGTGCACCCATTTCATGCAATGCATGTGGAAGTCAGAAGGTGTCAACTTCCTTGGAATTGGAGTTACAGATGGTTTCCAGTGCCATATGGGCACTGGGAACTGAATCCAGGTCATCTGCAAGAGCACCCAATGGTCTTGATGGCTGAGACATCCTTTTAGCCTCAGCAATTATTTTTCCATCTTAAATATTTTTAACTCTCTACTATTTTTTTCTCAAGTCTAAAAGACCTAGTGAAGTCACATTGTGCATTTATCTACTATCCAATGGAAATGAAACCTGTGTGTATTTCTTTTCTCTCTATCACTGTCAAACTTTAAAGTCTGTATTTGTTTTCTCCTTTTCCAATTATGAAATTGTCAAGCATATCTCTATCCTGAGGCATTTTCTTCCTAAGAAGGAAAATAAATAAAGCATTGGTACCGAGGTTATCAGATATAATATGTTCCTAATTTGTATACATTTTTCACATTGAACATTAAGGTGCAGCCTCAAAACTCATTATTAAAATATTAAAGAGCCAAGCATGGTGGCGCACACCTTTAATCCTAGCACCTGGGAGGCAGAGGCAGGCGGTTCTTTGTGAGTTCAAGGCCAGCCTGGTCTACATAGTGAGTTCCAGGATAGCAGGAGCTACAGGAAGACCCTGTCTCAAAAAGACCCCCCCAAAATAAATAAATAAATAAAATATTAAAGAAAATGGATACAAACAATGGTCAATGAAATTAAAGGCCAGTGAAAGGGAGTTGTTTAATTAGTAAATCAAGCTTACAATTCCTATATCAACTACTTAACTTGGTGAATGGCAGCCAGAACCTGTGTACCTTTTGATGTGCTCGACAGTAAGCATACAGCATCAAAATTGTAAGACAAAAAAAACACTTGAAATTTTATCATAGCATGGTCAAGAAAAACAAGAAAAATATAGATTATAAACATGCCACATTTTAAACAAATGAATAATTTTATGTGTGGAATGTACATGTATACATTCATTAGTGTTGTTGGATTCAATTCAGACACTATTGTATGGTAAGCACTCTACCAACTGAGACATTTCTCCTATCTCCTCAACAAACATTTTTTAAATATTTTACTTATGTTTATTTTATGAGTATGAATGTATTGCCTGCATGTATATAAATGTACCTATGTTATGTAATGCCTGTGGAGGTCAGAAGAGGGTGTCTGATCCTCTGGAACTGGAGTTAGCATGTGATTGTGAACCACAATGTGAGTGCTGGGAATAAAACATGGGTTGCTTGGGGAACCACATATCTATATATATATACATATATATATATATATATATATCTTTCCCTCCTATTTTAATGAACCATTTTGCAAATCCTCAGTGAATTCATGATGCCATGCAGTTTTGTGAAATGACATTTGCTGTAGGCATGGCCATGCTTCTAGGTTCATGGTTTGGTTTGCCATCATCTCCTTTTCTTAGAGAAACTTTTCTTTTTGGATCTATTGTTTTATAGAAAGATTTCTCTAGACTATCCATGCATATTTGTCAGAAGTCTTGGATCTAACTTGCTACTTTGCTGGAGTTGTAAAAGCACACTGGGCTTACACAGCCATGGTAAATCAGACCTCCTTGTGGGGTACTGGGTGCTTTTTCAGCTTATTTCATTTTGGCTTTATATATTTCTTTTAGTTTTTCACAATAGTTAACTGAAAGTATGTCATATTTCATTTAACTTGCTTAGGCATTTACAGCGGACAACTAAATTTTTGGATGTACAATATTTCTAAAAACATGAAAGTTTTCTCTTTCAGGTTAATATTTTTGGATTATCAACTTGTATAAAATGATGAATTTAAACACTTCTAGTTTCTTTTTTTAAAATACTTTTATTGATGATTTGTGTATTTCATACATTATCTTTCTGTCTAATTTAGACACATTCCCCTCTCCTCGCCTCCCAACCCACCCCAGTTCATGCCTTCTGCCATACATGTCTTGCATCTTTCTCTCAGTCTTTCCAAAGTTTTACTCTGCAGAGATTTGTTTCAGGCAGAATTTAACTGTATCAGTCAGTTCTTTGACCCAGTCTTTATGTTGTTGTTGTTCGCTCCCGTTTGTATTCCTCCAACATATGCCTACATAAGCATCACATATGTATGAAAATTATGACCTCCAAGATTAAGCTGTATGTTAATTACAAAATGCGTTTAGGCATTCACATTTCCCCCCTTTAATTTTATATTACTCTAAAATTTGAATATGCACTTTTCCAACCATATACAGTTATATATACAATGTCTGAAAATAAGTGGTAGGTCAATTCTATAGCCTGTTAAGACATTCACATTATGGCTGAGTCAGTTGTAAGCTCATCTTGAGTCTCTTCAGAGTTCTCCATACTGCTTTCCATAGTGGTTGTACGAGTTTACCTACCCAGCAGCAGTGGATGAGTGTTCCCCTTTCCCTACAACCTCTCTAGGATTTGGTATCATTTGTTTACTTGATCCTAGCCAGGCTTATTGGAGTGAGATATCTTAAAGTTATTTTAATTTGCATTTCCTTAATTATTAGTGATGTTGAACATTTTTAAGATGTTTCTCAGCCATCTTTATTTCCTCTTTTGTGAAGTCTCTGTTCAGCTATTTACTCCATCTTTTGACTGATTCATTTGTTTTCATACTCCTTTGTTTTTTGAGTAGTTTATATATTCTGGGAAGACAATGCTCTGTCAGATGTATCACTAGTGAAGATGTCCTCCCACTCCGTGTGTTTTCTCTTCACTTCACTGAGTGTTTCTTTTGCTCTACAGAAGCTTTTGAGTTTAATGAAGTCCCACTTGTCAATTGTCTACCTCACTTCCCATGCAGCAGCTGTCTGATTTAGGAAGTCTTCTCCTATGCTTATGTTTGTAAGTTGCTGCCAAACTTTTCTTCTATCATCTTCAGTCTTTTAGGTTTCACATTGTGGTCTTTGATCCATTTTGAGTCAAATTTTGTACAGGGTAAGAAGTAGGGGTTAATTTTATTCTTTTACAAGTTGTGATCCAGTTTTGCCAACACCATTTGCTGAAGATGTTGTCTTTCCTCCATTGAGTCTTCTTGACCCTGTTGTCAAATATGAGGTGGCTGAAATTTTGTGTGCTCAAGTTTGGATCCTCAATTTTGTTCCATTAGTCTAAGGGTCTGCTTTTGTGCCAGTACTAGGTTGTTTTTATGACTATAGCCCTGTAATACACTTTGACGTCTGTTATAGTGATCCTCCATGTATTACTCTTTTCACTCAGGGCTGCTTTGACTATTCGGGGTCCTTTGTTTTTCCATATGAAATTTAAAGATTTTTTTTCCCAAGTCTGTGAAGAAACTCATGGGGACTTGATTGAGATTGCTTTGAATCTGTATATTAATTTGTGTAGATTGGACATTTGTACTATACTAGTTTTTCTTTTTTTTTTTTTTTTTTTTTTTTTTTAAATTTTTTTATTTATTTCCGTATGTGTATGAATGTACTGTCTGCATGTAGGTTTGTGCACCCGTGTCGTGCAATGCCGCGGAGGTCAGAAGAGGGTGTCAGATTCCCCTGGAACTGGAGTTCTCCTGGAATTGGAGTTTCAGACGGTTCTCGGCCGCCATGTGGGTGCTGGGGATCGAACCCGGGTCCTCTGCAAGAGCAGTCGGCGCTCTTAACCGCTAGGCTATCTCTCCAGCCCTACTAGTTTTTCTAATACATGAGCATGGGAGGTCTTTCCATCTTCTGATGTCTTCTTTTATCTCCTTGTTCAGGGGTTTGAAAATTTTTGTTGTAGAGATCTTTGGTGTCTTTGGTTAGGTTTGTTCCCAGGTATTTTATTGTTTTTGATCCTATTGTGAGTGGGAAGTTTTCCTTATATTCTTTTTTCAGTTGCTTGCTGTTGGTGTAAAGAAAGACTACTTATTTTGTAAGTTAATTTTTTATCCTGACACTTCCACCTGAACCAGCCATACCACTCTTGGGTATATGCCCACAAGACTCATCCTACTACAGGGATACATGCGCAGCCATGTTCATTGCAGCTCTCTTCACAATACCAAAGAGCTGAAACCAACCCAAATGCCCCTCAACCAATGAGTAGAAAGAGAAAATGTGGTACATCTACAGAACAGAATTCTATGCAGTGGTAAAGGAGGATGGCATTGTGAAGTTTTCAGGTAAATGGATGGAACTAGAAGATACTATACTAAGTGAAGTAACAGTCCCAGAAAAGCAAATGAGGAATGTATCCCTCATTTGTAGCACCAAGCAATGTGTTGTAAGGCAAACTGAGCAACATCAACGTTATATACCCATTTCCCCAAAAGCAACTATGCTCTGATAATGTAAATCCCTTAACAGGCTCTAGAATCAACTCATCACTTATTTTTAGACTTGGTAGTCTTGGTATATGGGTGGGGGTTATGGGGCATATTTTGGAATATATAAATTTAAAAAGGTAAAATGTAAATCCTGAAATATGATATGGAACTCTGCTTTAAGAAATCTTTGAAAAGAATCAGAAAAATATACAGGGCAGAGATGGCAGAGTACATGAACTTGGGTGGGGTGTGGGGCATGGAAGAAAAGATGAGTTTAGAATGGACTGAGAAACGATGTATGAAACACATAACTTCAATAAAAATGTTAAAAAAATAAAAATTTTTAAAAAATGAAAAAAATTTTCATATTACAACAGCTCAGTTACTTTCAGAAAAAAAGGAATATAATGATAACATTGTTCAGCTTGCCTTTCAACTGGGGATTTGGTGTTAGCATGCATAAATGAGGGAAACCATTCTCAGTTTGGTTTTCTGGGACTGTATTACTTCACTTAGCATAATGGCTTCGAGTTCCATCCACTTACCTGCAAAGTTCATGATGTCATCTTTCTTTGCCACTGAATAGAACTCCATTGTGTAGATGGACCACATTTTTGTCATCCATTCTTCAGTTGAGAAGCATTTGGATTGGTTCCAGCTCTTCAATATTTTGAAGAGGGCTACAATGAACATGGATGTGCACATATCTCTATGGTAGGATGAGTCTGTCTTGTGGGTGTATACCCAGGAGTGGTATGACCCAGTCAGGTGGTAGGCTCATTTTGAGCCTTTTAAGGGTTCTCCACACTGTTTTCCATAGTGCTTGTAGGAGTTTACATTCCCAATAGCAGTAGAGGAGTGTTTCCCTTTCCCCACAACTTCTACAGCATTTGGTGTGTTTTGTTTTCTTGAACTTAGCCAGTGTTATTGGAGTGAGATGATATCTGAGAGTGGTTTTAATTTGCATTTCCTTAATTATTAATGATGCTGAACACTTTTTAAGATGTTTCTCAGCCATCTTTACTTCCTCACTGGTGAAGTCCCTGTTCAGCTCTTTACTCCATCTTTTGAGTAGGTCATTTTTTTCTTACTTCTTTGTATTATGAGTAGTCTATATATTCTGATGTTAATTCTTTTCAGATGTATCACTGGTGAAGGTTTCCTCCCATTCTGTGGGTTTTCTCCTCACTTCCTTGTTTCTTTTGCTGTACAGAAGCTTTTGAATTTGATGAGATCCCATTTGTCAATTGTTGACCTTATTTCCTGCATAACTGCTATTTGATTTAGAAAGTCTTTTCCTAGGCCTATGTCTTATAGGTTGCTGCCAACTTTTTCTTTATCATGTTCAGGCTTTCAGACTTTGAGATCTTCGATCGACTTGGAGTTGATTTTTCTGCAGGGTGAGAGGTAGGGTTTTAATTTTGTTCTTCTACAAATGGTGATCCAGTTATTTTAGTACCATTTGCTGAAGGTGCTATCCTTCCTTCATTGAGATTTTTTGGCCCCTTTGTCAAATATGAGCAGCTGAAATTGTATGAGCTCAAGTTTGGATCTTCAGTTTTGTTCCATTGGTCAATGGGGGTTTGTTTTGTGCCTGTACCAGGCTGTCTTTATGAGTATGGCCCTATAATAAAGCTTGAAGTCTGGTGAAGTAATGTCCCCTGTATTGCACTTTTTTGCTCAGGGTTGCTTTAGCTCTTCGGAGCCTTTTGTTTTTCCATATGAATTTAAGGATTTTTTTTTTCCAAGTCTGTGAAGAAACTCATGGAGATTTTGATTGGGATTGTATTGAATATGCATCTATTTGTTGTCAAATAAAACTATAATGAATCATTAAAATTTTCAAATTTTACCATTTTGTTGCAATTCCCACATTTGTCTATGGCATTGATTCTCACTTCTTATTTTGTATTAAGCTTATTTTCCCCATTTCACATTTAATGTAGTATGTTGCTTAACTCACTTATCTACCTGATCTATCCATACCTTTATCTCTACATGACCGGTATTTAGTGCTTTAGAGAAGCATGAGGTCTTTACAAAATATCTCATAGCATTTTGGTCATAATAGTGTATTTTTAGAGCATTCCCCTCCTAAGAACTCATTTCCTTTTCATTTTATGGCACTAATTATTTATGTTTGCTGTGCCACTGTTTGTATGTCTTATTACCTAAGTTTCTTATTGCTAGCATTGTTATGTTATTCACTTTTGTGTCATCTAAATTATATACTATAGCGACTCTTACAGAGAGCTAAGTATTGATTCTTACTCATAGCACTGTCTTTTAAGCTGTGATCTGAGATCACTGTGTCTATACAGCTTAGATGAGACTGTAGAGTGACATAATCAAGGGGAATTGGATGTTTCATTTAGCCTTGGAAAATATGGCTAAAAACCAACTATATATATATATATATATATATATATTAAAACTTCAAAATCCAGGTTAATATTTTCATAAGTTGATATTCTTGAAATTTATCCCAGTGCTTGGAAAATAGTGGACAAAAGTTTTCTTGAAAGACTCTGCTCAGTAGGAAAAGATCTCACATAAGATTCCCATGAATAAATGAACTGTTCAAATAAAATTCAACAGTTTTTGATCTGATGTGTAACACCAATTTTCTTTCTCCCTCACTTCACTTAGAAAAATTGTTATTTAATGTTTTATTTTTTCTAGTTTACAGAGTCACTGTGAAGTTAGAATATTTATTTTTGACCATTTCAAGTTTAATTGCTTTGGAAATCTGGTTAAGACAACCCTGAGCTTTTTTAATTCTTTTGTGAACCGTAGAACAATTATCACTGTGCTCAAATCATGGAAGAACCAAGGCAAATCTGCCAGGTTGTGACTCAGGATTCAGGATTCTGTGCTTAACTATGCAAGAGTTTTGGTGGGTTGTGAAGAGCTCCATAATTCTAAGTTTTTCTAATTCCAGAATGGAGCATAGTGTCTGACACTTAGGAAGAATGCCATCATTTTTAGTGAGTGAATGACAACTCTGAGTCTACAAATAGATAGTTTTATTAATGTCTGAATAATTTAGCTTCAGCTTACATTTTCACCGTACATAAACTGTAAATATCAGATCTTTCCTCAAGCCCACGTTTCATCAATAAGAAAGATGAGAAAAGAGGCAGGAATGTGGACTATTTGATATGATTTGTGCATCTAATGTGTGGGAGCAAGGGACTAGCTGAGCAACCAGACTGCACTGTGCATTCCGGTCTATGTGACCTGTACCCAAGATGTCTAATATCACAATGCCCGATTCTTCTATAGTTTTGCATTCGGAAGTAGATTAGTATCTACCTTGTCAATTTAGAGTGGGCAGCCAAGGTCTCTACTCCAAGGATGACTCCAATGGGACCCTGGCAGAGTTCAGGGATAATTCTGGGTGAGTCTCTCACTCTAGCACTCCTTCTTTCTGACTGGCGTGTCCCTGGAGTTTGTTACATTCTTAATGTCTACTCAGCTGTAGGTCAAAATTCTGAAGGACTTGCTGTAAAATACCTAGAGTCACTTCACACAGGTTTTAATCAGAAATACAAACTAACAAATAGACAACTGTTTATCAGTGTAGATAACAATAACACTGGTTTGGATAGATCTGGTTTTCATGTTAATGCATTTAATTACAAAGGACAAAATAGTAGAAAAAAAAGCATTGTTTATTACAGGTTTTCCATCCCTAAGGACTGTTTATTTTCTGGAACTCTCTTCTCTTGTCCTTGTTTTTTTTTTGTTGTTGTTTTTTAGCTCTTTTTTTTTATTTTTTATTTTTTTATTTTTTTTATTTATTTCGATATGTGTATCAATGTACTGTCTGCATGCAGGTTTGTGCACCCGTGTCGTGCAATGCCGCGGAGGTCAGAAGAGGGTCTCGGATTCCCCTGGAACTGGAGTTCTCCTGGAATTGGAGTTTCAGACGGCTCTCGGCCGCCATGTGGGTGCTGGGGATCGAACGCGGGTCCTCTGTAAGAGCGGTCGGCGCTCTTAACCGCTAGGCCATCTCTCCAGCCCCTGTTTTTTAGCTCTTTATAAACACATAATTACATGTAAAATCTTTCCCATCGATGCCTGCACAAGGAGAATGTTACCCACACATAGACATACACAAATACATATACAGAACAAACACATTTGAACACACATATATGTGTATATATACACGTATACATACACATCTACACACATGCACACACATAGACACAGATACATATATATCTTCAATAATATCCTGTAGAACAAAATTGTCTTAAGAAAGAACATGCATGAAGGAAGTGATAGAAGACAGAAAAATAGTTTCATTTATTTAGATAGAATTGGAAAAGCAATGGTTAAAAGCATAATTTTGTTTTATTCAATTTTTGGTTCTTTGGCTGAAGTACAGCTAACATTAGGAGATTCATTTTTGGAGATGTGGGGCTGGTGAAGTAATGACTGATATCTCAGCAAGAGACCCTTTTGAGCTCTTCAGGAAAAACCTACCAAACTTCTCACTATTCATAGACACAGGAAGTGGGTGGGGTCTTTCAGCAGAAATTCCTTCTCTTTTTCACCTAGGTTGATGTGTAAAAGAAGCAGGGTAATTATGGAGATATCCAGTGGGAGAGTGAGGAAGCAATGTAACTAACTGCAGTTTTAGGTCATAGATCTAACTCTGGTGACCCCAAGGTAAACAAATCAAAGTAATGATGAAAAGGCAAGAAAGGATTTTAATCAGCAGAGCTATGTTAGGAAGAGGAACAAGATGAAGCCTGTGACCCCATCAATGGAGTACTGACATGAGCTTTACATTTACATACAGGAAAAATTGGGGCAGGGAGAGAGAAGTGTGCCTAATTAGGCAGTCTTGGTCAGCAGTCATTGTCTCTGTTCTGGTTCGGCAACCTATTCTAAAGAAATCCTTCCTGCTTGAGGGGACAGTCTGGTTCTCAGGGGATGATGGGCTCCTCTTTGTTGAGGAATCTCATCATTGAATGATCTATTGGTGATTTGCCATGAAGGCAACTAATGGCTTAGGACAATGACAAGAGGCTTTCAGAAACGTTTTTTGGAGGTCTGGAATAAGACATTTTAAAAGCCGAAATTAAGATGCCTCAAATAGTCTTGCCTTTGCACCTTTAGTCTTTAAAGGGTAAGTGATAGGTTGGGCATCACCAGTTTTTACACTCTTCCAGTGATTAATACACTTCCCTATAGAAGTAAGCAGGAATCTGACCCCAAGTTTTAGGATAAATGAGACAGATATAAAGTGAAAGTGGGGAGCAGGTATTTTATCCTGCTTTTTGTTATGTGATGGACCCAACTAAAAAATCTGCACTTTTTAGAAAAATTGTTTCCTGAGTACCTGTGATAGTGGAAAGCTTATGAAACATAAGAAGTTCAACTTAATTATTTGAGATATGTGATGCATATCCCTGGAAAGAGTCAGAATGCCTATGCCTTGGACTGTGTACACTATCCTAACAATAATTAACATTTATAGAACTGACCATGAGCTGGTGACCTTCTTATGGTAACTCCTTCAATCCTATATGGGAAACAAGGGGGCATTGTTTTTCACATTTCACAGATAAGGAAACCAATGTCCAGAGAGTCTATATTATCTTGTCCAATATTGTCAGTGTTAAGGGGACCAAGACATAGTACCATGCTGTCACTGTAAGTAGGCAGAGGAGTTCTTTTAATCTTTCAGGGACCTTGACACAGACTGAACTGGGATTCATGGTTTTGGCTCAGAAAGGATTTCAGGACTATCTGATATGATGGGGAGCTGTATATTTTGTAAAATATCAATATAGACTTTAAGTAAAAGGGAAAGACTCGAGTCACTGTCTCAGCACTGGCCATGGAGAACATTCTTCTGGCTTTCAAGATTCATCTCAAATCCCTGCTAAGAAACATATTTCCTCTTTTCTTTCTATTGATAAGTGAGATTATAAAGTAGTTCCAGAGAAGCGTTGGATGGAGTTACAATCTGATAAGGTAAAAACAAGTACCACTAACGTTGTGCAAGGAATTTAGCACAAAAGTTTTCTCCTGCACATGGGATTTCTGGTGAGTTACCTGAAAAACGTCAGCTTTGTGCCTATGAAGGGAGAAAGGCCTTACACAGTTGTTAATTAATTGTGTTGAAATTCTTGCCTTTCTGTTAGAAAGAGGCTTCAACTAGACTCAGGCTGAGGAGCTCCTGTCCCTTCTCAGGTTCCAGTAGTTTTCCTTATCTTTCTGTTCTGCTTCAATATCATATAGCTACTTAGTAGACAAATCAGAGTCTAGATCTGTGTTCTGAGTTTATACTCACAGCCATGCTGGATGGATTGTCGTTGTCAGAGCCACAGGCTTGGGACTGCAACTGCTTTACAGATGTAGATTCCACATGGGTGTTCTTTAACCTTTACAAATCCCTGCACCAGAGAATGGCACCAACGGCTGGTCTCCAGTTACTGGTTTTCTTAGGCTTCAAATTCCGATTTGCTTGCTGCTGTTGGGATTCTGGACTCAGTTGAAGATCCGCAAAGGCAGGCCTTGCCTTTCCCTCACCTCTGTTTCCCTACCACCTGGCACAATGCCCACCCGTCCTCCTGCAGACTCTCTCCAGTATTTCTTGAATAGCTGAACGAAGGTCATGGGTGCCCATTGTTGATTTCCCCAGTGAAGGGCTTTCTACTGTAACTGTCTGGAGAAGACCTACTTTTGGAACTCCACTCTAAAATGATGCTTTTGTAGTTTCCTATTGAAAGGGGCCTTGGTTTCAAGGGTCTCAAGCTCATTTTCAGTAGAAAGGATATAAAGAAAGAATCTATGAAGACAAAGAGCCCTGCTCAGCATTTGACTGACATTCTCTGCTGAAATGCTAATAAGCCTGCTGAGAAACCAGAGTCCTTGATACCTTGCTGGAATTGGTTTGAAAAGGAGTGGACTGACCCTTGTAAATGAGTTTAACTTGCTTTTTCACATGGATAGAAACTGTCAGTTTCCTGTCATCTGTGCTGCCCTGAGTAGCTCTTCATGTTCTATACGTCAAGCAGCATCATTTCCCCCCTGATTTCAAACAACCTCAAGAAAGACCTTTTCCTCTTCTCAGAAGCACATGGCTGTGATGGGTACCAGACCCAGCTCCTCTTCCTCCTTTACCCTCTGCATCTGGCTGCAGCCCTTCTCTCTCTTCAAGTGTCTTTAATTTCCCTTTGAAACAGGATGTGTGATTCTGCTTCCCTCTGCATTCCTTTGCTGCCTGGACTGTGATTACTGTAAGTTCTCAAGGAAGACCACTAACAGTTGGGAAGCCATGGGGACTCTCTGTGAAGGCCAGGCACTTGTGGAGAAAGTTTCATCTGCTGGGTTAGGTTGATGGCAGGTGAGGGTCCTTGTAATCCTCAGTGCTACTTTCTCCTCTCTCCAGCCTAGTATGGAGCAGTCATACAGAAGCAGTATGACTGACATTTTCCTGTCTGGGGCAAAGACCTGACCTGTACACATGCCAGTAATTCAGATCTGGAGGCATTACCTTCGGGGACCCAAGATAGAAGGTCAAAGGTCAGTGTTTTAAAATCTCTATATAGGTCAAGTATTTGGAAGATGCAGTGTATACAAGGGACATTCACAAAGGCCAATGGCTCATTTTCTTACTCTCCTTTTCTCTGTCCCTTACCTTTAATAAAACAGAAAAGAAAACACACACAATATTATCTGATTATTAACAGAGTCCTTTTCTTTAACCCATTCTATAAATCTTATATATAAAGAGATCATACAGTTTTGGGTGAAAAAGAAAATGGATGTTTTAAGCACAAGAACCAGTAATTACAGTAATCTTCTGTTCCTTGAGTCTCTGATTGCCAATATCTGAGGATTGCTTCAAATGCCATTTTACACTTCTTGATTTGGCTTCACTGATGGTTTTCAACCTTCTGTTAAGTATTGACAATTTACCTCTGAATAGATGGCAGTGTTATAGTATTATTCAAATGGGAAAAAGCAAGAGTCATTTTGCACTGGCTTTATAGACAGAGACAAATAATCCAGGCAAGCAGTTACGGTGAAAGGTACAGAGAAGAGATGATCATAGACACTGAGAGAAAAAGTGCAAATTGCACCATTCCCTCTAAGGGGCTCTTGCAGGAAAGGCACAGAAGCAATTATACAATGCTGGTATATAGCCTCCTAAAATCATAGCTGAAAATCATCAAGAAGGCGTCATGTTTAAGAGAGTAATAGCATGCAAAAAAGCAACTCCAAATGCTATGTGCTGCCCTCAATCTCTTCAAGAACTTCTCTCTGACCTCCTAGAGAGTTGAGGGCACCTCCAGGTCTCAAACCGACTTGTGGGGTTGACCTCATCCTGTTCACCAGCCAGTCATTCCCCCAAGCCTCTCAGGTTGGTACAGTCCCCTGGTTAGTAGAGTGAAGCAATACTTGCTTTCTATATTTTCACTGGTGGAAGTGTAATATTTCTCTCAATGAACTGTAGTTACTTTATGTTGAGTTGCTACTTGACCTTTGCAATGACTTTTCCAGGCACATTGTTCAATGAGAGTGTTTACTGATTTGAATGCTAATGGACAGATTTTGTCATTCTCTTCAAATGATTTCTTTGTACTCTGTGTTTCCCTCTTCTTTTTTTTTTTTTTTTCTGTTCTTCTTCCATTTGGATGTAGAATCCCTAATCCAAAGCTTCTAAATTTTTACCCTACTAATGTACAGTGTTTTTATTTTAGCCCTGAGTTGTGATTTTACAGAAAAATCGCCTTTTCACTTTTAAATTTGAATAATTTTCCAATTTAGCAGTGCTCAGCAATCACATTTTGATTGTCTTCCCTTTGCCTCTAATGGCCATACTCTTTCTTCTACTTGGGTGACTTTGTATGGTACCAAACTCTTTATTAAGAGTTCATGGGCTCCTGCTGCTTCTTCTCCACCTGAAATTCTAATCCTCTGTTTGTGACAATATAATCATTTCCACAGCAGCCAATTGTGGTGTTGCAAAGCAGGGATTAGACTTTGGGGGGTGGGGGAATAAACTACAAGGGGCTGATGAACTCAGAAGGAATAAGGAAGAGTGCCATTTACATGCAAATCTCAAAAGTGGTGAAAGAGAGTGGGGAGGCACTGGGAAAGAAAGAAATGAATAGGAAAGAATAAACAGCATCGTATTAAATAGACTTGTGAAACTTTAATATTTTTCCCTTCTGAGAATTCAGCAGCCTTTTCTGTAGATGCTGATTGATTTGCTCAGTTAATTTTGCAGTCATTCATTGATTCATTGACTTACTCACTTTCACCTCTGGACCTGCTCTTTAAAAAGAGATGCTTATGGTGTCAGTGTCATGGTGAATGTGGTTTCAAGGTAGAGATGAAGAAAGAACCTGATTACAGAAAGTTACTTTTTATAAGATTAAACTTCAAAGATAATTTCCTAGCCTTTATCCTGAATATGGAGACACAACATCATCCTAGAGAGCACTTCAGTCTTTTTGTTTTGATCAAGTGCAACACAGTACAAATGGCAGCATGAGATTTAAAAAGCACAGACTGGGAGATAGAATGCAAACAAAAGCCAGCAAAGGTGAGCAGGCACAGGGAACAGGGAATAGTTTAGCAGTCCTGGATGACATTTGATTGGGCTCTACATATACTCCTCACAATGCACCTGGGAACGAAGGACCTCCATCTGCTTTTCACTGCTTGCACACCCTACTCCAAACAATAGAATACATTTCTTCTTCCTTTAATCACAAATGCTCCTTTCAGGTACAGTTTCTATTCAAATATATTTCAAAACGAATCCGGTAGAGAAGGCAGATGTTAGAGCATTTTTTGGGTGGATGTATTGTGTGTCTTCTTACTGAACTTTTAGGGGAGAATCTATTTATCATCTTATGTCTATATATGATTAGTCATGTACATAATTAAAATCAAATGTATCATGAGGGCATGCCAAGTAGAATAAAAAGTTATATAACCCAAATCTGACCATTGAAACAAAGAACTGCTCAAATTATATCCTTACTAATCAGTGTGTGCTTCCTCTAGGTCCCATAAAATGTTGCTCCAAATAATAATGTGACCCTTGAGTACTCTTGCTCTCGTGGGTCACCGTTATTCTCAATAGCTCAATTCTTTCTGATCCAAAATAGCACTTTGCTTTGGATAAAGTATTTATGCCACTCTTCAACCTGTGTTGCATTTTATTGTTGAATAAGACATTAAGAAACTGGAAATACCTGGTCCAAACCTGTATTTCCAGTAACAAACCTTTTAGGAATTTCAAAAGAGAAGGCAGAGATAGCATTGTGATTCAATAGTCATGTTAATTGTTAGCCATCTATTCAATTCTAGCCATTTTTTAAAATTTCTGTTTTGTTTTGGTTGGGGGATTTTTGTTTTCAATGACTACACTGAATTTATAGTCTTTATTTCAAATATGACTCCACAACTCAAACCTTATCACTAATTTCTCATGTCTCATAGAATATTAGCCTAACAAGGAAATGTGCAAAGTATTCATATTTTATATGAATGATTTTTGTCAGAGAAAAATAGCACTTGACCCAGCACAACAGATAAGCAAGACTGCCTTCAAAATCCTGGCAGTCGGGAGAAAACCTAGTCAACTCTGCTGACACGGAAGTCAAGAGGGACTTAAGAGCTGCAGTGAACAAGAGGGAAGTCTGCAGGACAGTAGAGGTATTACAGGGAAAATATGGAATCTACCTGTAGGTGAGACATGCAGTAGACTCCTCCCTTAAGAGTTAATCCAGTTGGGTAAGTTAATGACTTGGCCAATGGGCTACCTCTTTAGAAAGTGAAAACACTGCTTGGAAGGCAGGGTCACTTTAAGCTGTGATAAAGAAATAAGCAGAATAATTATTCCTTTAATACAATATAATTTTCTTCACAGAATTCCCATCTCCTGGCACTGTAACTATAAGCTAAGTGGCTATGAGGTTTGGCTAATTTGCCCACACTTCTGGATCTTGACTTTTTCCTTTTCTGTCTCTTTCTTCCAAATGCTGGCCAGAACCTAATTTTTTTTTTCTTCTACCTGGGGCTTCCTTACACTTTCTCTTCTCCATTCTCCTCTGGACAGTTGCTGAAGTTTGCAGCTTGCCTGCCCTGGGGGTTTCTCCTTTGAATTCTGTATTAAAATTGTCCTCCAGCTTCCATTTGAACCTGTTCTTAAATTGTTGTCTTAATGAGACTAAGAACTCTAAGAAGAGACACCGAATATCCAGGGATCATCTGGTAACCATGAAAAGGATTGTGATTCTTTTCTTTAAACTGCATATTTTATTTAAGCTTTTCATTTCATCATTTATTTCTGTGTGTATATGTACGTGGGAAAGCATGTCTCATTATACATAAAATGGGGATTTGTGAGAATAAATTCTGTTGTAAAACCAGGTGGGGTTTGGGAATTGAACTCTTGTTACCAGGCTTAGATGCAAGTGCCTTTACCTGCTGAGCTATCTCAATGCCTTAGCTATACACTTTTTTAACTTTACTTAAACTGTTATTTAGTTGGTAAAATATAAAGATATAGAATACAGTGTGATATTTTGATATATGCAAGAGATTATATTAAGCCAATTAACATATCTACTACCTCATAATTTTTCCTGTCAAGAGAACATTTAAAATGTGCTCTTTTAGCAATTTTGGTATACATAAAACATTGTTATTATCTATGGTTACTGTGCTGTGCAATAGATCTTGACAGCATATTCCTCCTGCTCAACAGGAGCGTTTTACCTTTTGGTCAGCATCTCGCTGTTCTCCAGCTCTCCCTCTCCACTCCTCCTGGGCTCCAGTAAACATCACTCTACTCTGCATTTGCGTTTGACTTCTTGTCTTCCACAAATAAGTGACATCATCTTGCTGTGTCTGGCTTGTATCTCAGTCATTTGGAATCACTACACTTAGCCAAAGGCAGTTGCACAGCCTTGGAGGTATTTTAATGTTCATGAGTGAGAAGGAATGTGAGGGAAAATGCAAGCCAGCAATGATACTCAATTCATCTTCTCCTCACATCTCCAATTCTCTTTAATTAGTAAGTGGAAGAAACAATAAAGATCAGAGGAAACAGATAAAAGCCCTCTTCTGACCTCCGCGGCATTGCATGACACGGGTGCACAGACCTGCATGCAGACAGTACATTCATACACATATAAGAATAAATAAAAATTTAAAAAATATATACTATTTTTGTTGACATCCCTAATATTGGCCATTTTCCCCCAAAGAAAAGAAAAATAATAAAGACTCAAGTCTCAGAACGGAATTGATATGTAGAACATATAAAACAATCTAGAAATCAAGTTTTAAAGAATGAATCAAAATGGACAGAGCATAGGTTGATGATATAAAGGAATACTAAATCAGTTAATCACAAGGATGCCAAACTCCATGAAAACCGGAGGGTGGGAGATTAATGGTGCTTCATAAGCATAAAACTGGAAAGGCATGCACACAATCAATCTGACAATTTGTAAGCATTTGAGAAAGCATAGAAATCACAATACTGGATGAGGGGAGGTTTGCACAACTACTTTAAATGTTTCCTAGTTCTTGGGGGTTATAGTTCTTCATAATGTATGATAACAATTCATATGGTAATAATTCTCATTCTGCACAAGTAGAGAAATGCATAATCAATCCAATGGAACATGGTAAGGTAACAGAAATCTAAAGCTACTAAAGTCCCCGGCAGCAGAAGATGGGGCTACTAATTTTTGTGTTTCCAAACCATACACAATTTAAATACCATACAGCCTTTACGAAGAGCCATGTGCATAAATCTAAACATTCCTAGATGCTAAGCAACACAACTTGCAAAAAGATACATATAGAATAGCCCAATTTATATGTTTTAAAATATGCAAAATAATGATACATATTTATATTTTTATACACATAAAACATGAAACTAAAAAATACCAAATTCAAGAGCTAGCGAAATTTTAGGAGGGAAGGAAGTTTAGTGCAAGGGGCACAGGAGGCTTCGTTTGCATCTCACATGCATTAGTTTTTTTAATTTTTAAAATTTTATTTATTTATTTTATGTGTATGAATGTACTGTATGCATGCAGGTCATGCACCCATGTCCTGCAATGCTGTGGAGGTCAGAAGAGGGTGTCAGATTCCCCGGGAACTGGAGTCAAAGACGGTTCTCAGCCGCCATGTGGGTGCTGGGAATCAAACCCGGGTCCTCTGCAAGAGCATCCCTCGGTGCTCTTAACCGCTAGGCCATCTCTCCAGCCCCATCATTAGTTTTTTAAGAAGGGGAAAAAATGAAAAGTGTGTGGATATAACAAGGTTCAATTGTAAGCACTTGCCTGCTTATTTTATTTGTCAACATTTTTTATACTCTTGAAATGTTTGTGATGAAAAGGGCAATGAAATAAGAAGATGGTCATTGTAATTTGTGTACCTACTTTTGCTCTGAGAGCCTTCAACACCAAATTTATGCCAAATATGATCTGAAGAACTTTTAGCATATGCCAGGAATTTTCGTATTTGTAGAGGAGAGCAACATGTGTTTCCCTACTTGGAATACAAGTTGATTTATAGCACCATAACTGAAGGCTTTTTCCTTCACTTTATAAATTCTTCTGGACCCCAACTAGGGCTAAGCCAACAAGTAGAGTAGCATTCAGCTTGTTACTGTATATGGAGACAAGGAAGTAGTTAGAAGCTATTCTTGGAAGAAATCAGGTAATGAAGGAAGTCAGGGGGTTATCAGACTAAGTCAGCAATAAGAACATTTTGTCTAGAGAATAGACAAGACTTGATATTATTTGTAGGCAAAAATAACATTTATTGCAAAAAAGCTCCATCTGTCAGAAGCATGTTCATTAACGGATTAACAAGAAAATTGCTAGGAAAATTTTCTTGCCAATAAAAATTTAAATTAGAATATTTTCAGAGGAAGAAGTGCGTGCATTTTTTTAATATTTGAAGGTTAGACAAAGACTTCTATGAGAGAAAAAGGAATTTGTTCACACTACTAATTTTCAGTCTAACAAATATTGAATTACATAAGTAAATTCCAGGGAAAAATAACATAAATCCAAACCTAACATTGTCATTGAAATCAATTTGAGTCAAATATCTGCTTGGACAGCTGGCATATAACAGAATAAACATTTACTTCAAAGTGTCACAAACACATTGGTTTTTATTTAGTTAGGCCTTCCACGAGTGATTCAGAAATAAAGGTCCCTTGTGCCGTCAGCAAGGAAATACTATGGTACCACAGGGGCTGCCGAGGGCACTCTGGGCAGCAGTTAAGGAAATAAAAGCAATTGCAAATGACAGGATGCAGATATAAAATTCAATCTGTATTGTTATTGAAAATAGGTCTCTTAGAAGAAAATGGCATCTATGCTCTCATTATTTTAACGTCTTATAGAAAATGTGGACTCGTAACTGGTCAGCAATCGCCATTCTCATTTTACAGCTACGGTGCTCATGTGATAATACATGTGGTTGGAAAAGGAATATATCAGTAAGACAACAAGGCTCTTTATCCCCCAAATGACAGCTCATTAATGTTTATTCACATTAATTGGAAAAATATTTGTCTAATGGCATCATTACTTTAGCAGAATGTAAGCAGTCATTGAAGAAATAAAAGCCCAGGGGAAAATAGTCGGCAAGCTCTGGGGTCTCAGGGGAGGAAGCAATCATTTATTTTACACCCAGCATGTGTCAGGAAATGAGCCAGTTGCTTCATAGGCAGTATCCCATTTACTCATTATGGGGAACAGATAAGATGTGTATTATGCTTCCTATTTAAAAGTTGGAAAAAGTGGAGTGAAATTTAATTTGTTACTTCACATCACACAGCTCATAAGTGATGGAACTATGTTGCTGAGAGGAAGCTGGGACCAAGACCAAGCCTATGAGTCCTGTAATTTTCTCTGTCTTACTGTTTGAACAGAGGAATTTTTTATGTTCAGAATGAATATTCATTGCTTTCTGAATTTCTACAGTTTAATTTTGTAAGAATGTTTAATTTTTCTGGCCTGGAGCTCACTATGTATCCAGAATGGATTCGACCTGTGGCGAGTCTCTTGTCCCTGCCTCATAAGAGTTAAGATTATAGATATGAGTCACCATGCCTCACATAGGCTTTATTTATTTATTTATTTATTTATTTATTTATTTATTTATTTATTTAGGATCTTTTCAGCTTATTGCATGAAGAAGTTATACTAGTCCAAGTTAAAATCAGACCCTACATGGTTACATTATACAAGCTCTGAGGTTTTTACACTTGTGACAAGGGTCAAAAGGGGAATTCTACTCATTGCAAGGAAATCCTCACTTAAGCTTCAGGAGATTCCAAAGCACTTAAAACCAATGAACCTTCAGCTGATCGTCCTGAGCCAGTCCTGTCTCTTACTCTATCAGGACCGGCATATCTTCTTACTGGGGTCACATTGTAGCTGCATTACTTCTCCATATTTTGACGCTCAATTGCAATACATTGTAGGCAAATTTATTCTTTCTTTTTTTTTTTTTTGGTCTTTTCGAGACAGGGTCTCCCTGTAGCCCCAGCTGTCCTGGTGGAACTCACTCTGTAGACCAGGCTGGCCTTGAACTCACAAAGATCCGCCTGCCTCTGCCTCCCAAGTGCTAGGATTAAAGGCGTGCGCCACCACACCTGGCGGCAAATTTATTCTTAACTTCACTACTTTCTTTTTATTATAAGCAACAGCAATCCTGTGGGGAATTGTAAGGGTCTTCTGGCCATTTCTCTGTTGAATTCTTATATGGATATGCTCCTCAGTGTCAGTAGAAATCTTGTCCCCTCTCTTACTATCCTCAGGAAGGGAGTGGGGGTATGGCACATAAGGAGTCGCAGGAGATCAAGAGGGAGACAGCTGAGACCTCCAAGGCAGCTCAGTGACTGGATGAGTATGTTTTTATTTTTTCATTTTTTTTAGTATGTTTTTAAACATAGAAAAAAATAAAATATTTTGGCAGAGAAATCTACATGTACTTTTAACAAGAAATGATAAACTGTTTCTATTCTCATTGTCTTTCCGACTTGATCCATAAGGAAGAAGATAGGGTTGTTATCAGCTACCTCAACAAATCTTTTAAATAACCATTCTAAAATTCATATGGTAATCACATAAGACTCTGGTAGCCAAAGCAATCTTGAGCACAAAGAACAATGCTACGAGGAATTATCATACCGGATCTCAAACTATATTACAGAGCAATAGTCACAAAACATCTTGATACTGGCTCAAAAATAAACATGTAAATCGATGGGACGTAAGAGAAAACTTAAACACAAGTGCATACAATTTCATCCAGCTGATATTTGACAAAGGTGCAAAGAACACATTGGAAAAAGACAGCCTCTTCATTTTTTAAAATTTTTTTAAAATTTATTTTTGTATGTGTATGAATGTACTGTCTGCATGTAGGTTTGTGCACCTGTGTTGTGCAATGCCGTGGAGGTCAGAAGAGGGTCTCAAATTCCCCTGGAACTGGAGTTCTCCTGGAATTGGAGTTACAGACAGTTCTTAGCCACCATGTGGATGCTGGGGATCAAACCCGGGTCCTCTGAAAGAGCAGTCGGTGCTCTTAACCGCTAGGCTATTTCTCCAGCCCCAAGACAGCCTCTTCAATAAATGATGCTAGCAAAACTGGATCTCCACTTGTAGAAGAAAAAAATTAGACCTCTATCAATCACCCTGCACACTAGTCAATTCCAAATGAATTGAAGACCTCAATATAAAACCTGAAACTCTGAAACTGTTACAAGTAAACATTGGAAGCAACCTATAAGATATAGGTGTAGGAAAGAACTTTCTTATCAGGTGCTCAGAAATTAAGGTCAACAGTCAACACTTGGGACCTCATTAAATTAAAAAGATTCAGTACAGCAAAAGAAACAACCAAGAAAGTGAATAATAAATTCGCAGCATGGGAGAAAATATTCACCAGCTACACATCTGAGAGAAGATTAATATCTAGAATATACAAAAAATTTCAAAAGACAAAGATTCAAGAAAACAAATGACACAATTAAAAGATGAGCTAGATAGCCTGTGTCCTATCTTGATGCCCCAGTACTGGCCTCCATCATGCAGCCCAGTTAGTTCAATAATGGCAATCTATATTCTGACAAGGCTGAAATCCCCTTAGCTGTTTACTTCATTTGGGGGACCATGGGAGGGAAAGACCCCAATGTGGAGCAAAAGTGCAGGATTGGTGGTTGTTTGGGGTAGCCAAGAAGGAACCTTCGAGCACCTCTTTAAGGAAAACATGACATCTTTTATGAAAAACATCCTCCAATTCAAGTGATATGTGTATATATCTATGTATATATTTATGTATATATAACTATGTATATATACTGTAGCAATACAAATTGGAGAGAATGACAAAAGAACTGAAAGGAAAAAAAAACTCTGGAAAGACTCAGAAAAAGATGCAGGACATATAGGGCAGAGTACAAAGACTCGAGTGGGGTGGGAGACATGGAACAAAAGCTTAATAACAATAAAAAGCTTAATAACAATAAACTAATTCATTTATAAAGTTAGAAATAAAAAAGATGGGTTAGAGATCTGAGCAGAGAGCTCTCAAATGAAATAAAAATGGCTGAAAAGCACCCTAAAGTATTTGACATCCTTAGAAATTAGAGAAATGCAAATCAAATCCACTTTAATATTTCATCTTACCCTAGTCATGCTAGTTAAGCACAAGAGAAAAATGTCACCAAATGCTGAGATAAGATGCCAAGAAAAGGAAACAGTCATTCGCTGCTGGCTTAATTGCAAACTCATGCAACCACTATGGAAAGCACTGTGGAATGGGGACAAAATGTCCAAATACTTGGGGCCTATGGGAGATATTCTTATTCAAGCCATCCTGTTCTGTTCCCTGGCCCCCATAGATTCATGACTATATAAAATCCAAAATGGATTTAGTCTATTCTTAGAGGTCCCCATAGTCTTTACCAGTCTCAATACTGTTCAAAAGTCTAGAGTCCAAAGTCTGTTTTGAGACTCAGCAATCTCTTGATTGTAAGCTCCTATATAATTAAGAGACAAAATTGTATATTTCTAACATACAGTAGGACTGAATGCATATCCCCTTTGCAAAATGGAGGGATGGGGGAATACAGAGGAAATATCAGTCCAGAATAAGACTGAAAACCACCAGGGACAGACCAAATCCAGTAGCTCCATATCCAATTTCTAGGATTTTGCTTCCAAAGGGCTTAGACAACTCAGCCCTCCAGCTTTGCTGCTTGTGACATACATCTCTCTCTTGGGCTGTTTCCACTCCTTGTACATTTCTCATGGTAAATGTCTCATGGCTCTAGCATCTCAAACATCTTCTCCAAGTCTCTACTGCCAACCAAGCTTCACTTTCACAGTTTCACAAAGTGGATGTTAGAGCCTTCTTTATGAAGGGACACCCATGATGCACACTGCTTGACCTCAACTGCTCTCTGGAAGCTAAGAGGAAGAAATGATGATCCCTTCACTCTGTGTATTTTATGCCATTAAAGCCAGTACCACATGAACAACAGTCCTATGTTCAACTCCTATCCTGGAGTTGAACTCTGGCCTGCTTTATCCATATTACTAGTCGCACTTTTTCGTTTTTTTTTTTTTTTTTTTTTTTTGGTCTTCTTGAGACAGCGGTTCTCTGGCTCCTGCTCTGTCTGAACTCACTCTGTAGACCAGCTGGCTTGAACTCACAGAGATCCATTTGCCTCTGCCTCCCAAGTGCTAGGATTAAAGCACATTTGGCAACAGTGACTTTTCTAAGCTGTGCTTTTCTAGGAATAAGAAAACCCCTGAGACATTTTCCTATCACACTTTTTTTATAATGCTTTTATTGATGTTTTGTGTATTTCAGCAACACTCTCTCAGTTCAGTTTACACATATTCCCCTTTAACTTCTCCCCACCTCACCCCAGATCATGCACTCTGCCATAACTGTCCTAGATATTTCTTTCAGTCTTTTTTTTTATGTTTAGGAATTCACATTTTCCTCCTTTAATTTTATATTACTCTAAATATGAATACACACTTTACACTCATATACAATGATTACAGAGTCTGAAAATAAATGGTGGATTATTCTAGAGCCTGTTAAGAGTTTTTACATTATAACACATGTGCTTTCCAGATAAACAGAAATATAACAATAATGTTGTTCATGCCTTGCTTTTTTTTTTTTTTTTTTTTTTAAACATTTTTTTCTTTTTTTTTCTTTTTTTTTTTTTTTTTTTATTTATTTGCAGGCTTATGGTATCACAATTGTATCGATGCCATGCAGTGCTTGCAACCGTGTCCTGCAATGCGAGGTCAGCAAAGAGGGTTCGGTTCCCTGGAACATGAGTTCTCCTGGAATTGGAGTGACGGTTCAGACGGCTCTCGGCCAGCCATGTGGGTGCTGGGATCGAACCCAGGTCCTCTGTAAGAGCAGTCGGCGCTCTTAATGCTAGGCCATCTTCCCCGCCCCCAGCTTGTCCCTTTCATCTGGGGACTTTGGTGCTAACATCCACAAATGAGGAAACCATATCACCGCTTATTTTCTTCGGGATGTGTTATTTCAACTTCGCATAATGGCTTCGAGTTCCATCCATTTACCTGCAAAGTTCATGACCGCTGAATAATACTCCATTGTGTAGATATACCGCATTTTTGTCATCCACTCATCAGTTGAGATGCATTTGGGTTGGTTCTAGCTCTTTGCTATTGTGAAGAGAGCTGCAATAAACATGGATGTGCATGTATTTCACTTAGCATAATGGCTTCGAGTTCCATCCATTTACCTGCAAAGTTCATGACCGCTGAATAGTACTCCATTGTGTAGATATACCGCATTTTTGTCATCCACTCATCAGTTGAGATGCATTTGGGTTGGTTCTAGCTCTTTGCTATTGTGAAGAGAGCTGCAATAAACATGGATGTGCATGTATCTTCAAGATAGGATGAGTCTTGTGGGTATAAATCCAGGAGTGGGATGAGTGGGTCAGGTGGCAAGACCATTCCGAGTTTTTTAAGGGTTCTCCACACTGCTTTCCATGATGGTTGTACAAGTTTACATTCCCACAAGCAGTGGGTGAGTATTCCCCTTTATCCACAACCTCTCCAGCATTTGGTGTCTTTTTTTTTTTCTTGATCCTAGCAAGTGAGATGATATCTGAGAGTAGTTTTAATTTGCATTTCCTTAATTATTAATGATGTTGAACACTTTTTAAGATGTTTCTGAGCCATCTTTACTTCCTCACTGGTGAAGTCTCTGTTCAGCTCTTTACTCCATCTTTTGAGTAGGTCATTTTTTTCTTACTTCTTTGTTTTTTGAGTAGTCTATATATTCTTGATGTTAATGCTCTGTCAGATGAATCACTGGTGAAGATTTCCTCTCGCTCTGTGGGTTTTCTCTTCATTTCCTTGATTGTTTCTTTCGCTGTACAGAAGCTTTTGAGTTTGATGAGGTCCCATTTGTCATTTGTCGAGTTGTCTTTATTTCCTGTGCAGCTGCTGTCCTAAATCCTGCCCCTTGTCCATCCATCCTCTGGCATGACTACACCTCCTGAAGCCTCCCCAAACAGCACCACCAACTGGGGACAAAATGTCCAAATAATTGTAGCATCCGGGTGACACCACAACATCTTTCAACTCTCACCAGGGAAGCTTCCTCATGCAAGAGTGTAATGAACAAAGAAGGCCACAATTGGGCAAAATGTAGAGAATAAGAGACTGCAGAGTGTATGTCCCCGAGGTGTACTCACCTTAAACTTCACCCACCTAGGGCTCAGGGACCATTGTGGTAGAGGGAGCAGAAAGATTGTAAGAGCTAGTTGTGGTGCATGACCATAAGGAAACAGAATCTTTCAGACCTATGGGAACTTGCTCATATGAACTTATAACAATTGTGACAGCATGCACAAAATTCTGGCAGACTTAATTAGACAGAAACCAGCATAGAGATGGGGAAATGGACAGGAGGCCCCAACCTTAACTAAGGAACTATTTGCAGCTGATCATTACTGGTTGATGGAAAGTCAGTATACAAACGACTCTATAGGCCTTAACATACATAAGAATGTATGAAATCCTGTGGGTGGCCTATGGAAGAGGATGGTGCAGTTAGAGGAGATCCAAATATGATTAAGATGTGTTATCTGAAATGCACAAAATTTAATAAAATATACGATGAACAAAGACAAACAGCAAAGCAACTTTAAAATGGGCCAGGTATGGTGGCACACACCTTTAATCTTAGCACTTGGGAGGCAGAGGCAGCGGATCTTTGTGAATTCAAGGCCAGTCTGGTCTACAGAGTGAGTTCCAGGCCAGCTGGGGCTATAGGCAGACCCTGCCTCAAAAAGACGAAATAAAAGAAAAGATGTATTATATGAAATGCACAAAAATTTAATAAAATATACATTGAGCAAAGACAAATAGCAAAGCAACATTAAACTTTTAAACTATTTATTTATTTATTTAAAACAAAAATATTAAACTATTTATTTATTGAGTGTGTGTATATTTCTGTGTGAGTCAAATGCCAATTTGCATAGGTCAGAGGACAACATGATATGTGGGTTCCAGGGATTCTATTCAGGTCATCACCATTGGTGGAAATTATCCTTACCCACTGAGGCATCTCGTCAGCCCTGGTTAAACATTGGTATTATATTTCCTTTTTCTGTGGGATGATATTATTCTTAGTACTATGGAAATTCAAACTCACAATCCATTCTCACCCAACAGTAAAGTCATTCTAAATGAACAGAGATGTATTTTAATCATTTAAGTGATAGTTTTCAGTTGCTTTTGAAGTGTGTCTATGGGAGCTGGAGAGATGTCTCAGTGGTTGAGAGCACCGACTGCTCTTGCAGAGGACCTGGGTTTGATTCCCAGCATCCACATGGTGGCTAAGAACCATCTTTAAATCCAGTTCCAGAGGAATCCGACGCCCTCTTCTGACACGGGTTCACCAACCTACATGCAGACAGTACACACATACACATAAAAATTAATTAAAAAATTAAAAAAAGAATTGTGGCTTCCTTTAAAAAAAAGAAGTGTGTCTATGACTTTAACCTCTTAGCTAATGAACTAGCTCAGGCTCTGCACATGGATGATCTTAGTTCATATCCTTGATCTGCATAACAACACGGGGACTGTGCACAGGTTAATTCTTCTGTATCCCCATTTCCTCAGGGGCAAAATGGAGACATAATTAAAAACATACCTTCAGATTGATTATGAAAAGCAGATGATGCTGAGACAGCACTTACTCATTTGTGGTTTTAATAAATGCTGGCTATTTATATTATTATTTAAATCTGCAAGAGAAATGGATACCATATTTAACTTTACCACATTAAGTAAACTAATGCACAGCTTTGTGTGTATTTTGTGCTTTATGAAATCTTTTACTACTTTTTCTGTTAAAGTTGCTTTCCTTTATTGATACTTCACTACACAGCTTGCCATTTTTCTATCCCTTTTCTGTGTTTCTTTTTCTTCTGTTACTTCTTTGCTTTTTTCCCCCTTTACCTTGTTCTCTTGCTCCTTTGTGTGGTTGTCTTCTGAACATCTTTGTTTGCTTTCTTCCCTCTCTTTGAAATTTGACTTGTAGAAGCCTCATAATTTCCACCTGAGCTTCAGTGCAAAGTGACTGTTCTAGCACTGTCTTCAGTCCTGGGTGAACAGAGTGCCCTCTACTTTTATTTCTTCTTTATAGTTCCATTCCGTTCTGTTCACTTCTGATCAGCGTAATACTGTTATGCACCCAGACTGGCAAGAAACAATGGAGATATATGTTAAAACAACCTGGAGCTTTTCATTAATATGTCTAGAATGACAGCTCTATTACCACAAGGCTTGTTGAAAAGTGGGTATGCATGTGGGTGTCATGGGAGCAGCCAAAATAAATATTTTCTAGACATAAGGAGTGGACAGTATACATTAAAGATAACAAGGATGAAACATTGTTCAGAATATCAAAATAAGAGACAGCTTGTGATTACTGAGTTATGAATAGAGCAAAGTGATTCCAACATTTTGGTTCTTTCTGTTTCAATGGCTAGAGAGATTTAAAAAAATGTTGAACTATAGTACATGACATGGCATATGATATGTTATAATTAAAATTCAGAAACAACTTTACCCCATCTTTTATTCTCTTACAACAGTGTTGATATTTACCAGTGAGAAGCACTGTCTATGGCAGTAAAACTATTACAAAAACAAAGAAAGATCAAGAAAGTTTGAAGGAAGAATAAAGGAAAAGGACTTTGTACTGTATTGGAGGCTTTGGGTGTTCACATATCTAATTTCCCCACCAAGTGATAGCAATGTTTTCTATTACTATGGTGATATCCATTAGGGAGACAAGTCCTTTATCAGTTGTGAGGTTTTTAAAAACAATTTCCAATAAGTTTAGCTAATACTTCTGATATAATTTATCCTCAAAGTAGATTAAAAACAGTGTAATTATGTAGTATAACTACTTTTTTTACAATGAAACTTAAAAGAAAATCCCTTGCCTATGGATAGAAATATCAACCCACATGTTTGAGGTCGATTCTGCTTTAGTGAACTGAAAATTGCACACAGTGTGTTGAATTGCATTGGAAGCTTTGAATCATTTTATCAACATCAATACATCTTCAAAGGGACTGATGTGGGGGGAAAAACAGACAGAGGAAAGTCATTGAATTTCAATCAGCAATTTATTACACAAATTTCAAATGTAGAAGGAATTCCCTGTAAGCTTTCGTAGTTGAATTGAGTTTTTATCAGAGGAATACAAATGACTGTGTAGAATCTTAATCCATGTTACAACTTTACAGAGGCTTAGCCTGCCAGAAGTTTTCCTGTTTGGTTTTGACTGCTGCTTCACCTGTGCCTCCCCCATTATGATACAAATGCTCCCATTTCCTGTCTTTTTATTTATTTATTTATATCTCAGTGTTTTGAAGAAAAATTGTGGCTGAGTAGACATACATATTTTAATGTTCATGTCAATAACATTTCTGTGAAATCTTGTAGGTACCTCTATTCAGTTAGACCACCTAATTTTACAGGCTCTAAGATAAGTACTGAAAAAAGATGTGAGATTTGAGCTAGAATTACATACGATTCGTTTCAGGAAGACAACATATTCTGACTGTAGATGAAAAGCAGATTCTACATTGTGTAGGCAGCTGCACAGTTTTAAAATTACCCCTGACAGGAAAAAAAAGTGTGAAAATCAAACATAAGGCCAAACAAAATACAAGATGACCTGCATTTACATGGGATGTAGAGGGTGAAGGGACCTGAGGGTTATATAGAGTTTTCAAAGAGCGGCGTAGTCTAGACTCTGCCTTAGACTTATGGCAGCCCTTTGTTATTACTCTGTTAATTCTTGCAATGTTTCACCAAGTAAAGATACAAATAATTTTTGTCTAACGGCAGAGTTCAATCCTGAGGTATAGGACTTATGGGACATTCATCAGTTCTACTAGATCCAAGAATATTATAACATATTAATACTTACAATGCTCTTTGAATTAACAATGTCCCATGTATATGTACATATGCATAATATATGTGTGTGCACATATATGTGCATGCATGTGGAGGACAGAGGTTGATGCTACATGCCCTCCGCCATCACTGTCCACTTTAACTTTTGAGACAGGGTCTCCCAGTGAACCTGATGCTCACTGATTGGCTAGACTGGCTGGTAAGCAAGTTCAAGGGATCCACCTGGATCTGCCGCTCGCACTGCCTGTGCTCCATTAAAGAGGGGTCTGACCATGCCAACATTTTTCTAAGTGGGTGCTGGAGATCCAAATTCAGGCCTTCGTGCTTGCATGCTAGGCATTTTTACTTAGTGAAGCATCTTTCCAGCCCCACACCTTACTGCCTGTGTATTACTTTAAGTAAAATTATTTCTAGATGATCATTTTATAGTTGTGTAAGAGAATTACTTTATCTTTTTTTTACAATATAAATTTTTATTAAAATTTTCTGCATTTCATGCAGTATTTCTTAATCATATTAGGGTCTAAATAGGGGAGGGTCTACCCCATCTACATCCCCTTACCATATCACCAGATTTCATAAAAATCTGTAACATTTGTTAAGGCCTCTTGAGTCAAACTTCTGTTCCCAGAACTCCCTTGCTGTGAATTCATCCACTGGTGCCTGACCAGCCTATTAGCATCACTTCTTAAAGAAGACCAACTCTCTCTCAAGTAGCAATGATCAGCTGCCCTTCGTTCCTCAACTAAGAGTGTGGATTCTTACCTATTTCCCCAGTTGTAGTTTGGGTTTTTTTTCTGGTTTGAGTTTGCATGGGTCTTGTACATGCTGTTGTAATTATGGTAAGTTGATGTGAGCAAGTTCCCAGCTTCCTGTAAAACCCTGTTTCCTTGAGATAATCCACAGCATCTGGCTCTTACAGGCTATCCTATCTTCTTCTGACATCATCCCTTAGCCCTAGGCAGCACAGGTTTAATATGTCTATGTCCATACTACCCTGAGTGAACCTGATATCATCCAATTTTATCTTTTTGAAAAAATTGTACTCTAGTTCTCTTATACCTATAAAAGGATCAAGATCAGTCCTATAATTGAAGCAAATATATTGAAGAAAATATTTTTTCTAAGAAAGATTTAGGACTGGATGCAATTTAAAGGAATAAAGGTATTATTCTGTACATATGTAAAACATTCAATCTGGAAACAAGAGAATTGAGTCTTATCTAATCTTGTTACTAATGAAAAATGTATTTCAGTAAATCATTTATTTATTTCAGAATATTCTGTTTCTTGAAAAGAAGGCATTCTTAGTGCACACAGATCTACATGTCAAGGAAATTAGCAGAATGAAATGTCTTTGTTCCTAACAGAGACATATGTGTGTAAATGTTAAATATAATAGAAGTGGAATTTAATTAATTTAACAATAAAGGAAGAAAACATGTTCAGAAACTAGTAATAGTTTTTTGATGCTGTCTTTAAATACCAAGAAAACAAAAACTGAGAAGGAAAAATAATAAAAATAACTTGTCATGGATAAATAAATATCATCTTCCATCAATCATTTATCACCTATCTATCGTATATCAATATATTTAAAATCTATTATCTTTATCATCTATTTACCTATTTTCTATTTATATAATCTATCAGTCATTGATCTATCATCTATATATCATCTAATCTATAACTTCTTTTTTTAAAATATTTATTTATTTATTTATTTGTATGAATGCATTGTCTGCATGTAGGTTTGTGCACCCGTGTCGTGCAATGTTGCAGAGGTCAGAAGAGGGTGTCGGACTCCCCTGGAACTGGAGTTCTCCTGGAATTGGAGTTTCAGACGGCTCTCAGCCGCCATGTGGGTGCTGGGGATCGAACCCGGGTCCTCTGAAAGAGCGGTCGGCGCTCTTAACCGCTAGGCCATCTCTCCAGCCCCAAACTTCTATTCTCTATCATCTATCATCTATCTAACATCTATCTATCCATCTATCTATCTATCTATCTATCTATCATCTATCTATCTATCTATCATCTATCTATCTATCATCTATCATCTATTATCTTTTTATTCATTCTAGGCAGGGCTTGCTACATAGCTCTCCATCCCCTGGAATTAACTCTATAGATCAGGATGGTTTGGGTCTTGATGGTTTGAGTGCTGAGATTTCAATTATGATCCACCATACTCTTTCAGTACCTTAACTTTTTAAAGTGTTTCATTTAGCTTTTAAATAACATGTAAACTTTCCCCAAAAAATTTTTGTCATTTTAAGACTATTTTGATGTTTCATGAGTCCATTTATGAATTTTCTGTTTAATATAAAATTATTTTACTGCCTATGATTTTTCTCAGAAGTGGACATTGTATTCTTTATGGATAACATGTGACTGTATTTCTCTACTTCTGATAATATCGAGGCACTGGACTTTCTGGATTACTGTCCATAGCTAGAGGGCACAGAATGAGCTGCAGATCCTCAGGGCCAGATTATGAGTGCAACTCAGCCATGTCTAAGCATTGAGCTTCAATAGACAAGAGCGTTCCTGGTGGTGTGTGGAAATTTGAATGACTAGAGTCATTCAAATGTATTCATGTGTATTTTTAAAGACTCAGAGTAATTAAACAGTAAGAGGTTAAGTGAATATACAGATGAAATTTAAAAAGCAAGACGATCATTTATATAGTTTCTATGTACTCATATGCTCGTGTAAGTCAAATTATGGTTAAATAAACAAAAGTTATTTGTTCTAACCTTGAGCATCTGAACATAGCTCTCTATTTCCTTCCTTCATGACAAAAAGCAGTGGTTTGTTATACATTGAATATATGGCATGATGGCTCAATGGTATCAGATGTTATAAAGGAGATGTATTAAACAACACCAGGTCTTGAAGCACGAACTTTCCCTGTGACAGCGCTATTGATCTAGATGGAAGAGAATCAGCTCTAGGTGACTTTGAATGATTGCCTGTTTATCAAAACAGGTTTGCCATTTGCTCAACAAAATGATCGAGCTAAATGATCTCTCCAGAACACTCCAATTTCCAAATTTTTAAATTTTATTACAATATTTTATGTGATGATAGTCTCCTGAAGTTATAGATATTAAATAAATATTTATTGACTTATATAGGAATGTTGAAGAGGAATTTTTGAGAAGCCTCTCATTTTTTATGATTTTCTTGCAGCTTAGTTTTTCTTTTTGGTAAAGGAGAGAATGAATTGCATTTTTCCTCCCTTTTTGAATTTTACTTCGCTGTGGTAAGAACACAGCATGAGGTCTATACTCTATAGTGATATTTAGATGCACAAAACAGTATTGGTAACCACAAGTGTAATAATATTCTGTTATGATTACTTCTTATAATTTGAATCATGTAGGATTGTCTTTTGTGACACAATTATTTCACTTACCATAATGCCTCAAATTTCATTCATTTTTACCATGTCAGTTTGTTTTGAATACAAAACTGTATTCTACTATGTGAATATACAGCTTTTTTCTTTATTCATCCATCTATCTAGGTACACTTAGAGTATTTCTGTATTTTGGCTACCACACATATTGACACAATAGAAGTGGGCATGTTAGTAATTTTTTTAATTCTCATTTCAGTTCTTCTGAAGTATATGTAAATGAGGTTGTTGAGTCATATTGATAGGTCTTCTTTTACCTTTATTAAGAATCTGCATACTGTTTTCTGTGGTGGTTAGGCCATACTAGTTTTCCACCAACAGTGTCCAAGGACTCAATATCTTGGGATTCTTGTCAACACTTTTGTCTTTTTCCTTCTCCTTTATTCCTCCTCCCTCCTCCCTCCTCCTTCCCCCCCCTCCCCCATTAACAGGATAAAAGATATACTGGCATTGTGAGACAATATCTCATCTCCTCGTAGTTTTCCATCATGACTAATGATGATCAACATTTTTACATGCACACCTGTTGAACATTTTCTAGGAAGAAATGTCTATGCCTGCCTTCAATCTGTTTAAGATCAAGTTTGAGGTTTCTTGCTATTGAGCTATTATTATACAAATATTTTCGTATTCTACAGATTTGCTTTTTACCCTTGATGACTGTTTCATGAGTAAACAAATTAATTGTAAGAAGGAAACACAAAACTGGAAACACACTTCTTTGTTTCAATATATGCTATAAATTCAAGGCATCCAAGACTGGGTGGTACTAGCATAAAGACAATTTCACAGACCAGTGGAACAGAATAGAGGCCCCAGAAATAAACCTAAGCACATATAGTTACTGTATCACCCACAGGGATGTCAAGGAGACACAATGGTAAAAGAAGTGTCTCTGGACAAGTGATGATGGAAGAAGTGGATATGCAAATAACACAAATAAAATGTGCCTCTTAGTTTACGTCAGGCATAGGCTTCCCCTTACAGTGGACTAAAAACAAATGCAATTCCAACACAAAACAAATAGGATAAAGTTCATGACATTGGTCCTAAACATAATTTTTCAAAGGAAACCACACTGATATTAAATATATGTCAATGTATTTCAATGCATAAAGAACAATTTTGAAAAATTCTTGTCCATATTAAAGAAATTTAGTTTGGGGTAATAGTGAAATCATGCTAAGAAAAATTAAGAAAATAATACGGAAAAATTGTGTGCTTTGTTATTCAGCCCCAAATTACTAACCATTGAATCAAAATACACCACAAAACTACTGAGGTAAACTAATTCTGCCAGTTATTAGTGAGACTGTTTAACTTTTTGAAAGTTCTATCTCTTCTGTGATCCAGGGCTAAGCAAACCTGTTTCTGATGATCAGTTATTTGAATCAGCATGAAGAAAAGTATGTTATTTATCAGGACTATAGGAGAGGTGAATAAATTATATTTACAAATTCTGTGAATAGACAGGGCAAGAGTCACCATGCACACGTAATACTTTAAAAAATAGCTGAAAGTAGTTTTGAAATTTCAAAAACCAATACACTGATATAAAACCCCATGATTGGATTTCTGGGCTCTTGATTTTGAAGCTTCCTTGCTCCACTTTTCTATGAAATGTAGGAGGTTATTACTTAGGTATAAACTCATATTTTTAACCTTTATTTGTTCAAATGTCAAACAAAGGATTTTGAGTATCAAACGGAAGTTAAAGTTCAGTGCATTTATCATCCTAATTGCATTTTATTTTGTATAGTGTAAAACATATTGTAAAAATAGAATAATCACACATTTGTTACACCTCATAAAATGGAGGGTCAAAGAGGAATACTAAGAAATTGGAGTCAAATGTTAAGAATATATGAAAAACTATGACAAAAGAGAGAAACATTTAAAGGAACAAATAAAGTATAAAATTTGTTTATGATCATGATTTCTCTATAGAAAATTTAACCACAAAGATTTTAGGTGTTTGATAAAAAGGAAATATTTTACTGCTTATATGTTTTAAAATAAGGAACAAACTTAGGTCATATCTAAAAACTTAATACTACACATATTTGACAAAACTTAAAATGTTCAAAAGTGGTGAGAAGTAAAAATCTTTTACTAAAAACTATACACTATATATACTTTTGTTGCTTTTAGTTTCTGCTGATTTCATGTATAATTTGTCTCTAGTTATGAATTTCTCCTTAAGACTGCCACCATATTACTCTCTCCCTCACCTTCATCATCAACATCCTCACCATCACCATCATCATCACCACCATCACCATCACCTTCATCATCAACATCCTCACCATCACCATCATCATCACCACCATCACCATCATCATCACCATCACCATCATCATCACCACCATCACCATCATCATCACCATCATCACCATCACCATCATGATCAACATCATCACCATCATCACCATTACCATCCTCATCACCACCATCACCATCATCATCACCATCACCCTCACTATCACCATCACTATCATCACCATCATCATCACCATCATCATCACCATCATCATCACCATCATCACCATCACCATCCTCATCACCACCATCACCATCACCATCATTATCACCACCATCACCCACACTATCACCATCACCCTCACTATCATCATCACCATCACCACCATCACCATCATCATCACCACCATCACCATCACCCTCACTATCATCATCACCATCATCATCACCATCATCACCATCACCATCATTATCACTATCATCACCATCACCATCACCATCATCATCATTATCACCACCATCACCCTCACTATCACCATCACCCTCACTATCATCATCACCATCACCACCATCACCATCACCCTCACTATCATCATCACCATCACAATCATCATCACCATCACCATCACCATCATCACCATCACCACCATCACTATCACAATCATCATCACCATCACCATCATCACCATCACCACCATCACCATCACCATCATCATCACCACCATCACCATCACCCTCACTATCACCATCACCATCATCATCACCACCATCACCATCACCATCACCATCCTCATCACCACAATCACCATCACCATCATCATCACCATTGTCACCATCTAAGCTCTTGATGAAATATAGAAGGTCACCATTGAGAGTAAATTGTATATATTGATACACTTTATAATTATAAGCATCACTTGTCATAGAGGTACATTTTGAAACATGTTATTTTTGTAATATTTTATTTATTATTTTATCATATATAATATTTTATTTATGTTTTGCATATTTCATAGATCATTTATCAGTCTAATTTAGACACATTCCCCTTTCCATGCCCCCCACCCCAGTTCATGCATCTTATAATCATATACTTTTAATGTATTTCACTGAAGAGCTAGACATTAGTTTATGTAGTCTGCATGGCTTGACTGGAATGAAGAAGCAAATATGTTTCCCAGACCATGAAAAGAACATGATCAGACAGATCTCAGAGTCACATGAAGAATTTCATAGACTTTGAAGCTCTTTCCAAGATCTTGGTGCTTTATCTCCCAAATACCCTAAAATTATTTTACAAACTATTGATTGTTTCAATATCACTTTACTAATAAAAAAATTAAATCTACATCATTTTATGAAGCAATAATGTAAATAGATCCCTGTTGAATATTTATAAATGGTTGGGCTCCACTGTCAATTAAAGGTGCCTGTACTTTGCTGTAAAGGGTATATACTAACTTACGTATATAACAGACATATGTTAAAACTATGCAAACATTGTCTAATGGGCATATCTGAAGAGTGAATATAATTTCATCTGTAGAGCCTAGAGACGGTCAATTTTCCTTGACTACATACTGCTTTTGTAATCTTATGCAGGCCACTTAATCTGTTGGGTTTCAAGGAAACTTTGCTTGCAGAATAGGAAATAATACACCAGAGAATTCCCTGAGGTGCCTTGGCTGTTCTGCTCTGATTATGTCTCTTTGCTTTAATTTTTCTGTGCTAAAAGACTAGAAATTTCCTACTCTAGGGACACAGAACATGTGCTGAACACCTCCCCTTATTCTAAGTTCGGACTGCCTGTAGTATCTGAGACCCACAAAATGTAACATCGTTTGTATATAGAAAAGAGAATACATGCCATCACGAGGGTCTCAGAGAATGCCTGGGGATGTAAGTGCTGTAGAAGCCATAGGATAAGCTATAGTACAATGCAGTAGGAATTCCTTCTTCTATCCTGAGATTATGACAGGCCAGCCTAATATTTTTCAGCAGGGAAAATGCTATAAGCCTTGCATGGATTTTAGCAAGAAAGTTCTATAGCTGCCACCAGAAAGCAAATCATAATAAGGCAATTTGTGTGGTCATATGTTCGATGGAAACCAGTCTTTCCTGATGTTATAAAGAACATGAAGTGTGAGAACACTGATTTTGAAAGAAAATTTTTCTGAATAAAATACAAAGTTGTACTTTTCCAGACAGAAACCTGTTATACAGGTGTAAACACTACTGCAAGTTTTATTTAATTTATACGAATCCAAGCCCCCCCCCCCAAAAAAAAAGGTAAAGGCTTCTTGCCTGTAAACTGGGATACCTGCAAGAAGAGAGGCGATAAGACCCTGCTGTCGAAGACCTGATGTAAGCATGGGAAAGATGTACTGAGACCGCACTTGCAAGTGCACCATTGGTCTCTGGAATACCAGAGAGTTACCAAAGGCCACTAAACCAATAAAGCAAATATAGGTCTCCTTGAGTCAAGTAAGACTCCTCCGTCAGCACCAGCTACACCTCACCTGCCTGGAAATACTGTGCAGCAGTGGCAGCCATATGCCTGTATATCCCAAATCTAATTGGCTATTAGCTCTCTCCTTGGAAGAATAACCCATGGCTGATGCCACAAGCTTACATCCTCTAGTGGTTAGGAGATGTTATAAGCCACAGTAAGACCCTGTTATATTTTACAGAAAAAATGTAATTCATGGATTAACATACCATCCAAACATCTGTGTCTATACCAAAGTAACCTACCATAACAATTAGTACTGTTTAAATACCTATATATCTAATTGCTTGTGCTTCATTAGTAGGATTGAAAGGTTATTCCTGGACAAACTGTCAGCCCATGAAAGGAAACAGTCAGAATTGACCAGAGTCCAAGACAACAGCTCCAGAAAAAGTAGACTGTTTTGCTTCTCATCCACCTGTGCCCCTTTTCTAAGCCTAGGGAACAATCTGCTGAAGAGGGGGCGTGGTAGAATGTAAGGGCTGCAATTGGGGTGAATGGTGAAACTACAACAATATAGCTTGGACACTCATTTGATCAACTTGATTGAACATACAAGCCCCCCCCCCCAGCTGGATGGTGGGACTCAAGGACTGTGTGGGTTTGGGCACAACTGCTTGCAAATTGGTTTTACATGAAGGATGCTTGTACTCATAAATTATTACTTATTATTAAAAAATGAAAAAAAAAGTAATAGAAAAAAAATATATGATTTCTTTTTGTTTTTTTTTAGTTTTGAAATACATTTTTTTCCTTTTTAAATTGACTTTTTGCAAATTTCATACAATGTATTTTGATCATATTTTAGAACCCTTCCCATATCTGTACCCTGTTTCCAATTTCATGTACTCTACTATGTATCACTCCTATAGCGTCAAGCTTCCAAATGCCCTTTGGTGTGGGTCCATCCTTTGGAGCCTGGCCATTCTACCAAGAGTCACACCCTTAAAAGGCACTGAGCTTCCTTTGCTCCCACAGTTGCCATTGGTTTCCAGTAGTTCCTCAGGGAGGGTTGGTGTTTCTTACCCACTTCCCTATAACTGTGCTGTTCTTTTGTCTGGGTTGAGCTTGCCGGGTACTATTACTGAGTCTTTGAGTGTTTCATACAAAGCATTTTGGTCATATTTATGACTTGCCCCCACTCCTTCCATACCCATGACCACCTCCCTACCCACTCAACTTCAAGCTCCTTTTCACCCCATGGCATCCAATTTGTGTGGCCCAAATACTCTTGAGCGTGGCATTAGCACTGGAGGGCAGTCTGCTTCTGGGGTCATGCCCTTAAAGAAAATGGACTCCTCCAATAAATCAATAAGTCTTAGCTGGGGATGGGAACTCACGCCCATCTCCCCACTCCATACTGTTTCTCTTTTCTGGTTTGAGCTGGAGCACATCTTGTGCATATGATTATAACTGCTGTGAATCTGCTCTGCAGTTTGGAAAATATTATTTCCTTGTAGTCATTCACCTCTGCTATTAGAATGTTTTCTCCCCTCTTTCTTCTTCTTATTTTTTTTTTTTTGATGAATTGATTTGTTTTGGCTGGGCATGGCAGTACATGTCATTAATCTCAGCACTCTGAAGACAGAGGCAGGTGGATCTCTCTGACTTCAAGACCAGTATGGTAAAAATTGGGAGTTCCACATCAGCTGGAGCTACAGGGAGACCCTGTCTAAAAACAAAAGACAAAAAAGTTGATTGATTTATTTTTATTTTGTGTATGAGTGATTAGCCGAATTTATGTAAATGCACCCATGTCATGCTTATGAATACCCAGAAGAGGACATCAGATTCTCTGTAAGTGGAGTTACAGAGTGTTGTTAACCTCCATGTGGATAGCAGAACTGAACCAAGATCCTCTGAGTACCGATCAGTGCTCTTAACTGATGAACTATCCCTCTTTCTGACACCCTTCCTAAAAATTGGAAATAGCAGTGATAACTTCAAGTTCTCTAAATAATGACATCATAGAACATTTGATTTAGGAAAAAAAAAACTTTTGCAAGAAAGTATTATGAAAAAGTTGTCATCTCTTTTAAGGCTTGTTCAGGTAAACATAACTATCCTATTTCAAATTTTCCGGTGTAAACTCAGCACTGCCATTATTGAAGAAAATTCCAGAGCTTTCACTAGTAACAACTTTCCTTAGGAAGTCATCTGTCCTATTACTGGGTACAAATTCCATATGACTCAATGTGATGGTTTTCTTTGGTATTTATTTAGATGACTTGAAGAGTGGTAGTTGGGATGTGGAAGAAACCTTTATAGGTCTAAAGACTATAATAAAAATATTGTGCCTCATATATTCCATACACCTAAATGCACACATTTTCCCATTACTTGAGTAGTTCCTAAGGAGGGAAATCATGCAGAAAGAAAATTATGACTTTTGAGTGAGACAGCTGTTTTTTGTTACCAGCTGTTGTAAATGGAGCAAAAGGTGAGAGAAAAGTGATTGCTTTTCAGGGTGACACATTCAAAAAAGCAGCTATTGCTTACCATAGTGAAACATTAGAAAACCAAACCCAAAATGTCTTGGAATTATAGGGGGGAAGATTTAATAATGATGTAATGGAAGTGTGGTCTTAGGGAAATTATCGTAAGTATCCCTCAATAATGAAGAATTGAACTCAGACCAAGACTTGTAGTACATGCCTATAATCACAATATCTGAGAAGCTGAGACCAGGAGGATTGTGAGTTTGAAGGCTAGCCTATGTATCAAAATGTATGTATTTTTTTCTCATATGTCAGACTGCTTTGGATCAAACTCTGGCTCCACTTTACTAATTATAAAACATTTGGCAGCATGATACAATTTTCTTGCAGTGCTGGGTGTTATACTCAAGACCTTGTTCTTGCTAACTAAATGCTCTACCAGTGAGCTACCTTTATGGACCTCCAACATTGGACATTTTAAGGTTACATTTCCTTTTTGTATAATGGAGAAAATATAGACATCAAATATATAGAATACCACTGTAACATGCCTGGCACATGGTGAAATCTCAATAAATGCTACAAGTCAAGGATATTTAGTTATATTGCATCATATATCTTTGAAACAATAAATGATGTGTAATATCATCCTTCATACATTATCAGTGAGAATACTGATCTAGGAAGAGGCTCAAAATTAAAGAGTCATAGAGATAGCCATTACAGAGAATGAGTTTCTAACTCAGGATTCTATGATGTGCATACTGTGGTGTGTAGAGGCCACAGATTCAAATACATGCAGACAATTCATGGAGAGTGGATACTTCTAATTCACTTTTTTTGTATTCTGTGACCTTGTGTTTGCTTAATACAACCTAACCTTTTCTGTCGACCAGATATAGTCTGTAGAACATTTGATAGCCCTGTACATAGTCATCAGTTTGTGTGGAGATTGGAAGTGGGGCAGGTAGTTTTATACATTGCTAGGCTGGCCCTGAAGCACTAATAGGGAGTGAGTTCTTCTTGCTATGTGCTGTGAACCTCATTTTCAGTGCCATTACCATGACTTACAGTTCCCAGTCAAATGGTCCACCAGTGATCTATCTGGCCTATCAGTTCAGAAAATAGATGAATGAATTGATTGACAAAGGAAATTTTAGCATGATATTATACATCTAGTGACCAGAGACCATTTTGTCTCTTCTCTAATGTGTCATGTGCTTCTTGGTCTTCATATCTTTGTTTGATTGTCCAACATAGAAGCAAGTAAGTTCTGGTATATTATTAATGGTTATACTGAGTGACTGGAAAGTTTTTTCAGCAGCTTAGAGAACATCAACTTCCAATAAGTTTTTGGGGAAAATGAAGTAAGCAGCCGAATCAAACTGTTAGATTCTAGAACCTATTCATCCTTGTATTATTTTGTGTTTTAGGACAAATTTATTGGCAATGTTGGCTTGCTTCTTCAGGTGTAATTAGGGGGTCTGAATGAGGCAGTCTCTAACATTCCTTTAATCCTAAAGTTCTCCCATGTATGCTTTTCTATGCTATTCCTTCATCCTTCATAAAATTTCTGTCATGGTCACAAATAGATTTCCAGATCTGTTTGTTATAAAGTTTTAGAAATTTAAAATTTAGGAAAATAATTTATATGGTCAAATTTATTTATTTTTTTCTTTTTAGTTTTATCATTTTTTTGGTATTTTTGAGACAGGGTCTCCCTTTTAGTACCAGCTGTTCTGGAGCTCGCTCTGTAGACCAGGCTGGCCTTGAACCCATAGAGATCCGCCTACCTCTGCCTCCCGAGTGCTAGGATTAAAAGCGTGCACCACCACACCCTATGTGGTCATATTTAAACAAGCTCAATTAAATCTTGGAATAGGTTTGTTCTGAGAGTACACTGTCTTTATGCTTATTTATTTTGCTTTAATAGTTGAGAAGTATGACATGAGCATATGAAAATGAACTATTAACATGTACTATCATTGTAACCTGGTTTCTTTTTTTTTATTTTTTTTATTAATTTTTATTTATTTCTGTATGTGTGCAAATGTACTGTCTGCATGCAAGTCTGTGCACCCGTGTCGTGCAATACTGCGGAGGTCAGAAGTGGGTGTCGGATTCCCCTGGAGCTGGAGTTCTCCTGGAATTGGAGTTTCAGACGGTTCTCAGCCGCCATGTGGGTGCTGGGGATCGAACCCGGGTCCTCTGCAAGAGCGGTCAGCGCTCTTACCTGCTAGGCCATCTCTCCAGCCCGTAACCTGGTTTCTTAGGTATTGACTTACAGTATAGGTTGTGCTCCAGGACAAGCAAATGCCAGGTTAGGAGTTACATGTGTCTAGTACTCTGGAACGAAGCCTGTATAACACCAAGAAAACAGAACAGATTTTTCTCTGTTCTATTAGTTCATCCCTTGAGGCCAAGAACTTATGAGATCTGTGTAAGTGGAAAATCTGTATTTCTCACCCACCCAGAAGTCTCGTTCATCTTGCCTAAGAACATGAGGGTACTCACTTTCAAACTAGTCTTTAAGAAGGCACTAGTTGGTATTCTTTCCTGAAGTACAGGCATGATTCAGCACTGTACTTCTTGCTTATAAAAGTATTGCATTGGTAATATTATCAATATACAGCGTAATTATTTTGTGCAAGACTTGCTTTTATTTTCAAAAACACCTCTGGAAGCAAAGATGTGGAAATAAAATATATTGCGACGAACTAACTTCATCCATTGAAATTTATTGATTATGAAATTCTGTGACCATCATATCCATATAACACAGTCTAAAGATAGTGACAAAGTCAAATAATTATCTGGAAAATTCAGAGTTTTATATTATGATTTGAGATTACAATGAAAGGCAAAAGAGGCTATAAATTTCATTGGACAGATAAATAGAGTATATTGTAGCCTATGGTATCAATAATAAAAAGTAAAAAGAAAAATAAATACCTGAACTTAAGGCATGTGTGTAAATCTCTCTATTCCTTGACTTTTTCCAGAACAGTGAAGGATTGAATTAGTTGTCATAAGCGATTTGATCAGCTTGAAATTGGAAGAGAGATTTATGATTCTGTATGCTATTTGAATGATACAATCTTTGTTAACTTCACATTCCATTCATTCATTAAAACATATATTCTTAGTATAAATGCTTGACTGGATGTGAATTAGCATATATGACAAAATGCATGAAAGTAGGTTGTGGGTATTATTCAGGGGTGTAGATGAGGAGAGGGCCTACATTCGAAATGCACAGAAATTCAATAAAATATTTTTTGGGGTTTTTGAGACAGGGTCTCCCTGTAGCTGGAGCTGTCCTAGAATTCACTATGTAGACCATGCTGGCTTTGAACACACAGAGATCTGCCTGTCTCTGCCTCTAGAGCGCTGGGATTTCAGATGTGCACCACCATACCTGGCTTCCATAAAATATTTTTAAAGTATATTATATGATGACATAATATACACATGTATATGTCACTTTTCTAGGTTCAAGAGGTCAGAAGTGAATGATGAATATTTAACTAAACTTACTATGTATTTGAATGCTTCAATGGAGGCCAGAAAATGCATAAAGACATATACAAAAAATGGTATTTGTTGATGAGTATTACAGAGAAAAATAAACCAAAACGGATAATGAGTGTTGGGAGACAAGCAAAAGAAAATGCAAGCCAGGGAAGATATCAATTTGCACTGACATTTGAACCAAGAGCTGAAGGTGGAAGAGCTAACCGCTTGCGTTGGAGAACCAGGAGAGAAATGTGTGTGTGCAATTAAGGCAACAAATGACCAAATGTCTGGTATAAGAGGAGCTGAGAGAAAAATTAATAAGATTGAATGAGAAGAGGGAACAAAACTGTCCCATTGGCTCTTTGGATAGTTGTGGTTTTTATCTTAATTTCAACTATGATATTTTTAGCTGAAGAGTAAGATACACTAATCATATTTAAGATCATTCCTCTTGGTGAATCTTGAAGAGGTGGAAGGAGGAAAAGGAAGAGGAAGAAAACTCCATTTATAAGGTTATTATTCACATTGAAAATCATGAGAGCTCACTGGACGTGGTGGCGCACGCCTTTAATTCCAGCACTTGGGAGGCAGAGGCAGGCAGATCTTTGTGAGTTGGTCTACATAGCGAGTTCCAGGACAGCTGGAGCTACAGGGAGACCCTGTCTCAAAAAAAAAAGAACCAAAAAAAAAAAAAAATCATGAGAGCTCAAATCAAGGTAGTAGCACTGTAGAGCATAACAAGTGTAGACTGTCATGATTGGTTGACAGATCAGATGGGCGATATGTAAAAATAAAAAGTGCTGAAGAAAAGTCAAATGGCTTTGGTTAGAGTGTCTGTAAGTTTGAAATTGCTGTGATATGTGGGAAAGAGACTTCAGAAGAACCAGATTTTGTGTGTGTGTGCGTGTGTGTGTGTGTGTGTGTGTGTGTGTGTGTGTGTTGGGGAGGGGCACAGGGGGAACCAAAGACATGATTTTCAACTTTTAAAACCGAGATGCTGGTTACATATGAAATTGATAATACTGAGCAGAGAGTTGAGAATGCATGTCTAAAACTAAGAGACTTATAGGTTACACGTTGGTCATTAGCACAGGTGATGTTTAAGATGTTATGAAACTATATGTGATCACCTAAGCAAGAATAGAAGAATGAAGAGGCCATGAAATGGAGTGTTGGAGCACTCAAGAAATGAGATATCAGGAGAGATAAACGGCCATAGTGGGAAGCAGTAAAGTAAATGCATTTCGTGGATTTGCTAAAATCATTCTCTGTTATTATTCAATGTATATATGAATCAAAATTTTACATTGAACTTCATGCATATAACTATTTATGTGCCCAAAAGTTAATTAAAAGCCAGTGTGAGCAGTTTTATTAAAAACATCCTTAATAACTGTGGTTATTATATTATATATATTTGAAACCCAAGGCTCTTTAGTCCATGAATTGTGTCTGGAAGCCCCATTTTAGTATTGATAAAAGTCTGTGCATTTGAAGGAAGCACGAGACCCAGTGAGCTGAGCAACCAAAGTATGGAGCATTTCAGATCCTTTCAGTTTCGTCTTTCTTTTTATGGAAGGCAGGTTTCTATAATTTTATGGCAGGTCAGCTGTACAGGTTTCTGTGCCCTCAGCAGAGAGCTCTGGCAATTACAGTTTGCTGAGCACCTGGGATGTGGAGCTGACAGGCTGACAGCTATAGAGAAGTGCCAAGAAGCCCTGTAATACCACAGGTTTTTTTTTCTTACATTCAATACCTAAGGGCTCAACATATGTTTCTCTATTGGTGAAAATGCATTTGTTTCAACCTGAGTTGTAGTGCAAGTCTCAAATGTTCGTTAGTAAAGATTATAAAAAGGAATTTCAGGGGCTGGAGAGATGGCCTAGCGGTTAAGAGCGCCGACCGCTCTTACAGAGGACCCGGGTTCGATCCCCAGCATCCACATGGCGGCCGAGAACCGTATGAAACTCCAATTCCAGGAGAACTCCAGTTCCAGGGGAATCCGACACCCTCTTCTGACCTCCGCGGCATTGCACGACACGGGTGCACAAACTTGCATGCAGACAGTACATTCATACACATACAGAAATAAATAAAGTTAATAAAATTTAAATAAAAAAAAAGGAATTTCAGTAATCTTGTCAAAACTTGGGGTATCAACTAGGCAAGGACCAGTGAGAAAACATTCTCAATATTTAATTAAGAAAATGTTTAACAAAGTTAATTTTACAATAGATGTCTGGCTACCTAACAATTGATTTCATGAATAATTTTTATTAAATAGTAATTTACATTTGTCAATTCAACTTTTTTATTCATTCCAGTGTCAATTATCAGTGTTCATTTCCTCTGAACATCTTCAGCATTTTCTATTTGTTTGGGTTTTATACCATGAAATGCATAAATCTCAAATGTATATTGACTGAGTCTTGTAAAAATGTCAGAACTTTACCATTATTTTTTCATCATTCCGGAAGCTCTTAGGTTCCTTAACATTCATTCCCACCTCACTCTCTACAGCATCTGTTGTTGTGATAGTTTTCCTTCATAGAACATTTTATCCTATTTCAGAACTTTGTACAGACATATGCTATTTTTGCATTTGTATAAAGCCTTTTTTATTGAATACACTGTTCAGAAATCTTACTTGAACATGGAATTGTTTTCATAAGGAATCTAAAGTATTCATATATTTAATTCTAAAGATTCAATAAAAAATAAGTAGCTAAACAACAGGTACACAGAGAAGGATGTACATTCTTTAGTCTGCTTTTTCAGAGTATAGTGTGGATGTGCCGGTGTAGTAAATCATCTCAGGATACAAATATTCTATTTAAGAAGCCCAAGTGAGGAAGAGAATTGATATTTTTATAGACTGCCTAAGATGCACTGGGTATGTCATTTAAACATCATGCTCCAGCAGAGCTATTATCTCTATTTGACAAACAAGCCATGAACTCCCTATGGCACTTTGATAGTCCACTGAGCTTTCTTCCATTCAGAATGATAGGTTTATCAGGGCTCCTTGAAACTAAGCTCTACCCTGTCTTGCCTCTTCCTCATTGCTTTTCAAGTTACCTCAGTTCCTTATGTCCTTAGACAATATGGTAACTAGCCACATTGTAAAGTGGATATGATTTACTATCCTACAGATGCTGGCATCTTACTATGTAATATATACACTATTGTAGTAAGGGCATGAGAGATAAAATATTTTCTTCTGGGTGGGCTTTATGGAGCATTCATTTAATCTCAGCATTTGGAGGCAGAGGCAAGCAGATCTCTATGAGTCAAAGGCCAGTATGTTAGTATGTTCTACATAGCAAGTTCTAGGCCAGCTGGTGTGAGGAGACCCTGTCTCAAAATCTCCACTTCTTTTTCTTCTGAAAGAATTTCCATGGTAAAAATTTTAGATGTTCTTTAGACAAGCTATATTTATTCAAGAATTGACATTTTTTTCTATTGCCAACATGTATTAATAATACCTTTTAGAATATTATTCATAGCTACAGATATATGACGTTTTACAAACCCATCACTGAGAATTCACATACTGAAGACCTGCCCAAAGTGATCAATGTGAATGCCAAGCCTTCTAATCAACTTGAGTTGCCTACATATTATATATTGCATTTAGCATCTACATGAATGATATATCTGGCACATGGTCCCTGCGTTTCTTACCTTTTGCCTTCTTTCTCCACATTCTTCCTCCCTCACATGTGGTTGTATTTTTTATCATAGCTATACTTTCCTAACTGTCACTGCCACCAAGAGTTACACTTGTATGCTACCATCTTCTTTCTACCCTTTTGGCTAAGTGTAACTCCCACATCCACCAGAACTTTGAGTTATTTCTCTGAGACCTTTCCTTTATTCAAATTATTTTTCATTCAGATGAGTCGTACTCTTTTCTGTATTGACTTTGAAGTTTGTTATAATCCCTTTCTTACACTTGTCTAGAAGAAACTGATTTCTGTTTAATACAAAAGGCAACTTCATGTTATTCCATCTCCAGTTCCCAGAAAACATTTTAGCACTGTCCAGGGTCACCATACATATTTATTGAATGAAGAGTTATATGTGGTTGAATAGATGGAAATATATAGTAGATAAAGTTTGCCTTGAGCTTTTAATATTCTTCACAAAACTCAGAGTTACTTGGAATTAAAAGAGAGAAAACATTTAATAACATAGAGTTTATTATGAAACAATTAGAGTGTTATTATTTTGGAACCATCTTCCAAACACTGCTCCATTTTACGGGGATCTTGCCAATGGCTCAGAGGGACAACACATTGGGAGCTTCTAGAGACGAACCCTTAGCAGTTGGATCTTCTCAGCATCCTGGAGGCAAAAGGGTTGGGGCTTTGCTCAGCAGATCATCTCACTTTTATTGGCAGTAGCTGCCTGGAATATCTTGTGCTAATGATGGTGATGGGTCCAAGAAATTTGTAGCAAATGCATGTGTTGAGTCTGTTGCTTTTCCAGGATGGTGTCTTTCCTCATAAAGTGTCTGGTTGCTCGAAAACCAGGAGTTCAGCTCTGTTTGGACAGAAAAATGATTTTTTCTTTTTGCTATTTTGTTTTCAGAAAAAGTCTTCAAGTTTCCCAAGATGCCTTTTAATTGGCAAAGCAAAGATAATAACCAAAGAATATATAGCATCTTTGTTACGTGTCTTCTGCTCATTTCTGGCACAGCATCAACTCACATGCTGAGAGAAGGAGCCTACATAGTGTACATCACACTACATAATGCCTGGACTCCATCCAATACTTCTGTCAGGTGCTGTATAAATCTAGTCTAAGATAAAGCCTCATCTCTCCTCACCATGTATCTACTTATATGGCTCTGGAAATTGAGTTTCAGTAATAATCTTCAATAGAGTGGTCTTTTTCCTTCCATCCCTCACCCACCAAAGTAGTACAGTTACCTCTACTCTAGTTAAACCTATGCATACAAATTATCTAGAATAGTCTAAAGTATGTAATGTGTTTAAGCTGCTCTCTGTCTTTTGTTTTAGAGCAGCTTCCCCAATTTTTCTGTTTACAGAATCCCCTGGGATGTCTACGACCTCTATTTTAAAAAAGTTACAATAACAAAAATGAAAAAAATAAGAAGCCTTGCTCATTCTCTGAAGTTATGATTCATCAATTTTGTGGGTCTACGAAATATTTATTTGTATGCGCCTGTGGAGTTTGTTCCCTCCTTCTGCCATGTGGGTTCTAGGAATTGAACTTAGGTTGTGAGCCTTCTCAACAAGCTTGACTCAGGGAGCCATCTTACTGACCCCATATATGTTTTTGATTAAAAATTTCCCATATATATATATATATGATTGCTGTTATCCTCATCCTCTCCTCTCTCCCTCTGGTTACTGTTACTGCTGCCCCCTCTTCTCTTTCCCATATTCATGTCTTTTATTTGGTTCGTGACTCACTGACTTTACCCAGTGCCATCTCTGTGACCATGGGTGTGAAATTATCCATTGTATAATGGTGGGTTCTTCGGTATGTACACAACTGAAGAAAATGTCCTTCCCTCAGAGTTCATTATTAGCCCCTATTTCAGGAGGGAGAGTTAGGGCTGTGTGGGACCCTTTTAGAGCTGACAGTCAACCATATGTGCAGGCCCATTGCAGGAAGTCACAGTGGCTATGAGCTCATGACTGCACTGGCTGCGACATGACTAGAAGGTAACCTGTCAAAGCACTTTTTTCTCCTGTTTTTGTGCTTTTATGTTCCTTCCATTTCCTTCCGTATTGTTCTCTAGCAGTTCATTCCTTCTTTCCTTTCTTTTTCTTTCTTTCTTTCTCTCTTTCTCTCTTTCTTTCTTTCTTTCTTTCTTTCTTTCTTTCTTTCTTTCTTTCTTTCTTTCTTTCTTTCTTTCTTTCTTCCTTCCTTCCTTCCTTCCTTCCTTTCTTTCTTTCCTTCTTTCCTTCTTTCTCTCTCTCTTTCTCTTTCTTTCCTTTTCTTATGTTTTTACAGAGGAGAGTGCGAACACAGTCCCCCACTACCACACATTATGCAGCCGAGTTTCCCACATTTGGGGAAATCGCGGGGGTCAGCACATCTGGAGTAAAATGGATGAGCCTCGCCCTGGGAAAACCACCTTCATGATCATGGGATCTCCCTTGCCAGGAAAGTATCTTTTCTTTTCTTTAGTAGAGTAAGGGTGGTGGACTTGGTGCTGGGCATCTGGTGTAGGCATGACAATCATATAAGACAGAACTGATCAAGCACGTTTGAGAAATTCTAGGTAAGATCCTAGCAAGGCTGTGAGTCTGATTCTCTCCTTTTCTCATGCACTCACAGGGTCAGGACTTTACCAGACTCCACTTTCTGCACCTGGAAGGCCAAGTGAGCCAAAATAATTTTTTTGAAAAATAGATTAATAGAGGATAGATAGCAGTCAGGTTTTTAAAAATATTTCCAGAGGCTTAGTTTCAACCCTAGATATATGATAAATCTTTATCCATTAGATATATTAATACTTGCATAAATGACTTTAACTCTAAATGAGAAATAAAGCGCAGTGGTCCTCCAGAGACCCATGCTAAATAACACCCATCAGTGCTTTGGATGCATAAGGGATGACTACACTGGGAAACTGTAGCAGCCTTTTCTTTCTGGGAGCTCATGTGAGACTTTCCATGGAATGCAAATTCTCTCCTCTGGTCCCTGCATTCACTGGAAGGGTTGATGCTGACAATCTAGCTTTAGGGAGTAGACTCTGGGCACAGTGATGTTTTACCCAACAGAATTTAGAGAGAAAAATGAGCTTTTGAATTGTATCAAGAAAAGAAAGGGTACACATAATTAGGGGATAATGAACTTACTGCAAGCCTTGGAAGCAATCTGCCCTTCCTTTGGACTGAAGTGTTAATGAGCAGTAAAAAGAGCAACTACCAAGCCCAGGGGAGAAACAGCAGGAGTCTGGGCAAAACACAAACCTCTGCTAACTCCAAAATCTTTCCCTTTGATTCTGCTTAGTACTTCCAACTTAATAGATAGTCCATTAGAGGGGCAGCCACACTGCAGGCGGCAACTGTTTTTGTGAACAGTCTTGTTTTTGTTGTGCATGTTGCACAAAGAATGATAAATGTCCATGAAGTATATGCATACATGGATAGAAATTATACATATGGATAGAAATTATACATGTGGATGCACACACATGTGGTGTGAGTGCTTCTGTGCATCCAAAATTAGTATTCTCATAATCTTTAAAGTGACAGGATTAAAAACAGGGATATTCAAGTGGTCATTGGGTCATAAGACAGGAGCCCTCCTGAGTAACATTAATACCCATAGGAAAGAGGACCTTGGGAGGTTTTAGACCCTTTCTACCATAGTGCTGCCAATGAACCAGAACACAGGCTTTCCTCGACACCAAATCCCCCAAATCTTAAATTTCCAGTTTCAGGAATTAAGAAAACTCATTCTTTTTATTAGCTACTCTGTTTCATTTTAGTCACCTGAATGAGGGAAGGCATCTAACATTATTTTACATTTAATCACAAAGAAACTGTAAATGAGATTATGGTTCCTATTACACATTTATATTTTCAACCTGTTTTAATATGAAATTCTTCTGTTACCTGACTTCAGTCTTGAATTCTTGTAAGCTCCCTCTCTCCCTTGAGGAAAAAGAGGAGAGGGATTTTATAAACTGGAGACTGAATGTTGTCCCTTGAGGGTAACTTTTTTTTTTTTCTAGTGTAAACAATGCCTAAGTCAAAAGTGATTCAGTTCTGTAGTCCTACTGCTCGGGAGTGGGTATACATGTCGATGAGGTTTAGACGCAATGGAGAGACCCATTAAAACCTTCCATCAAATCTACATATTCACTATATTCTTAGCCATGTTTGAGGCTTGTTTTCATTTGTCAGGCTAAAGGTAAGTTAAGTTTCGAGATACAAAGAAGTGAGGATAGTTATTTAAAAATAACGAAAGATTGGGAAGCAAGGCAGAGGAGTTGGCTCTACCCATCCACACTGACCCAGAGGTCTTCTTTGCAGAGGCATCCTGCGTCTGTATCTACAAGAGAGGAATGTCATATCCAAAGACACCAGGCATAAGCAGACCTTGCTGTTTCCTGCAGTGCATCAGCAGTAGGTTGGATTCTCCTGCCCTCCAAATATTTCTCTACAGTCTTTCAAAATCTAAAAACTACAATTGATTGGAGTAAGATCTGGCCACTTATGGAATTTTTTAAAAATATATTTTCAAAAAAATATAAATATATTTTCAATGAAATTTTAATCATATTTATCCCCCTTGCCTTTCTATAATCCCCTATACCTGCACACAGGACTTCAAACATTTTGTCATATATGTTAAGGCTTACTGAGTCAGTTTCTGTACCCAGACGTCCCTCAGTATGAGTTCATCCACTGGAACCTGGTCATCCTGTTTAGAGTCACTCCCTTAACAAAATCAACTCTCTCTCTCCAAGCAGTGATCAGCTGCCAATAGTTTGTTGCCAAAGTTGGAGCCTTCTGCTGTTTTTTTGTTTGATTGAGTTTGCATAGGTCTTCTGTATGCTGTCATCATGTCTATAAATTCATACGAGCAGGGTCCTCATACGAACAGTCCTGTAAGACTGTTTCCATAGAGCTATTCACCTTCTCCCCTGGGTCTTACAATTTTTCCACTCTCTCTTTGGCAATGTTCCTTGATGCATGGGTGGGTGAAGCTTAATACAGGAGTCCTGTTCAGGGACCCAAACTCTGCAGACTCTTATTCTCTATACTTTGGCCACTTGTGGCTTTCTGAATTAATCCACATCTGTTGCATGAAGAAGCTTCACTGATGAGAGTTGACCGATGCATCAATATTCTCTCTACTCCTTGTTCTACAAAGTTCCATGAGTTTTAGGTGTAGAAGTTCATTGTAGATGTGCCACTTAGGGCTGGGCATCCCACAGGCACTTATTCTCTGTGTGTGACCAGTTGTGGAACTGTTTGCATCTGTTTCAAAAGAAGCTTTTTATGCTGGGTGTGGTGGCACACGCCTTTAATTCTAGCACCAGGGAGGCAGAGCCAGGAGGATCTCTGTGAGTTCAAGGCCAGCCCGGTCTATAGAGTGAGCTCCAGGCCAGCTGGGACTAAAAGGAGACCTTGTCTCAAAAACACCCAAAATATTCAAAAAATAAAAGCTTTTGTGATGAACCGTCGCTGGCATACCTGTCATCATATTTAGTATATAGTAAGAAATCATGTTTGTCTAGGGATGTTACAGACTTAGAGCTTTCTCTAAGATCTATCACCTCTCTAGCCATGTGTATTTGACTATTTTCAGAGTGCCATACATGGATTCCCACCTATTGAGTGGGCTTTAAGTACAGTTAGGTAGTTGTCGATTGCCCCGAAGGTCAAAGTGTCAGTACTGGACCAATATAGTTAGCTGTGCAAGTCACTGTTCTTGTTATTAGGCTTTAAAACTGGAGTTGGATCATTGACTGATTTTCCCCCTTTGCAGCTTGCACATTGTCCTCCAAATCATGAGAGCTAGTTTTCAGTGAGGAGGCTTCCAGGTCAATTCTAGCTCCATTGCTTCAATTTTGGTACCAGGAGTATGTCCTGTGCTCAGCAATAGGGACTTACCTTCAAGTTCTGGGAGATAATCAAGGGCTGTGACAATGGTCGGTGGAATTTTTGGAGTTTCTTGGACTGCCCTGACCAACTCAAAGGGGGGGGGTCTCCTGTCTGGCACTGTGTCTTTTGTTGTATTGCCTTCTGCTATACACATCCACTCATGTACAGATATTGAGAATTTTAAACTCCTGACTATGTTATCTTACGAATTGCTGAGCACATTTACTTCCGGATGTATTTCCTCTTCTGATAAGTAATGCTATGGAAATCAAAGTGGTGCTCTGTTTTCTCACCTCTCTACACAGGTAATGATTCCCACTGTTTTCAATACCTTTCTTCTTCTCTTTACTTATATTTAAATCCTCTAATAAAATTTTTTAAGGGATTCTACATTATAATGACACAGTTGTTTGCAGATAACATTGATATTAGTCAGTATGTCATACAATTAGGTAATTGGTGCATTTTACAAGTATCTATGTCCAAATTTTGAACAACCCAAGGTTCCCATAGTCCAGTTGGAGAAGCTTGTATACACAGGCATGTTGATCAGTTAGGAGTCCAGACTATATTCCTGTAGTCTCACGATTCACCCCTATCTCTCTGCAGCCCTTACAATCTACCATGCCTCCTCTTCCGCAGTTTGTTCCCTGGCCTTTGGGAAAGGGGCACAAGTAGGTGAGAAGAAAACAGTCTAATTTCTTTGGAGTTGTCATTTTGGACTCCAGTCTGTTCAGGTTGTTTCCCTTCATGGGTTGACAGCTTTTCCAGTGATACCCTTTTTAGTCATACTAACAAAGCACAAGCCATTTGATGTACAGGCATTTAAGCAGTACCAATTATTATGTCAAGCTAAGCTGTCAGCATAGACACAGATGCTTTTATGGTATGCTAATCTGCAAACTGGTTTCTCTATAAAGGGTGACAAGTACTTATTGTGGCTTATAACATCTCCTAACCACTAGAGGACATAAGTTTGTGGCATCCACTGTGAGTTATTCCTCCAAGGAGAGAGCTAATAGCCAAATAGATTTGGGATATATATAGACACTTGGCTGCCACTGTTGCACAGTATCTCCAGGCTGTTGAGGTGTAGCTGATATTGACAGAGGAGACTTGCTTGTCTCAGGGAGACCAATATTTTGCTGTATTGCTTTAGTGGCCTTTGGTAATGCTCTCTGGCATTTCAGAGGCTAGTTGTACGCTAGCAAGTGATGTCTCATAACATTTTTCATGCTCACACCAGGTCTTTGACAACAGGGACTTACTGCCTTTCTCCTTGCATATATCCCACTTATAGGCAAAAGGCCTTTATAATTTGGGGGGGTGGGTTTGAATCCCCTAGCCAACATCTCCTAGGCAGAATAATTCATTGCTGATGTCAGAGCTTTCCTGTAGTAATACATTTTGCTTAATTACACAACTTATAAAGACTTTACTGTTGAATTTGGCTCTAGATAGAGAAATATCCTTTCACAGTTCCTATGCCTATCAGTCAATTAATAAAGAGTAATTATGCCTGTTTTATAGGAAATTACCACTGTAACAATTGGCTCTAGTTTACAGTTAGGGAGTGGTTTCATTACCATCATGTTTTTCTTTTTCCTATAAAGGGGAGAGGTAGGAAGGTTTCTCAGTATCTGGAAGGTAAACTTCATTAGGGCCCATTATAAACAGTTAACCCCAATAGTATTCAGAGAAATGCTCAGTGTCTGTGACTCAAGCAGTCTGAGGTTCCTCTTTCTTTAATGTTCAGATGGGTCAACCTCTCTGCTGGCATTTCCCAGTCCATCTTGCATAGCCATAAGTTGTATGTTTTCAGGCATTTAGATTGGTTATTTTTACCTGTGGGAACATAAATTTCTCCTCCCATTGTTAGTTTCAAGATCAGAAAAATTGAAAATTTATCAATAGGATTGGAACACAGAGTTTTCCATTTGTATCCCAGAAAGGATAGTAACCCACCTCCCACCTCCCTCTTTTATTTATTTATTTTTTTTAGGTTTTTATGTTTTGACCTATAGATGCCTGAGTTGTATTACACATACCCATAAACAGGAGCCAAGGCATAAGCTTTCATTAAATTTACCCAAACTGTTTCTCATTGACTGTATGCTACTTATTTGGGAAGGAAATTTAAGCTTAGTTCCTTTAAATTGTCCTACAAGTAAAAGAAAGTGTTATAATGTGATGTTGTATAATTCAGAAAAATATAGAGGCCATTTGTGTACCTTAACCCAATACAAATTATAAATAAAACAATTAACATAGGTGTAGGTTTTGGTGGAAATGGTAATACAATTGAACTAATAAAAATTTTTAAGAAGCGTCTTATTCTTCCCTTATTAAAAAGGATGTTTCCCCCACAGAAACCAGTGACAACATGGTAAATATTTTCTCTTCCCACATACATTTAGGACACTTAAGTGCTTTTAAGGTACATGCTCTTAAGGGCACATGTGATCAACAACAACAAAACCAAAATCCTTGCTTTCATGATATAAGACAGCTAATAAACTTGGTCTAATAGCTTTCTGTAGATTAACACATAAATTGAAACTTTAAATTATGTAAACTGATTTAAATTTTTCTCTTAACTCATGCACATTCAGTATGTTAATGTTTACTGATTAATAAATTGCACACAAGTTAGTTTAAATCAAGAAAATGGTTCACATATTCATATAATTTGAAATCCTTAACTATTTATTTTCAGTGATGTAAAAACTTAGAAATAGAATAACTTTTAAAAACATTGTCATTATTCTAAAAATTCTATTACATTGTTATAAAGAGAATTATATTAATATTATTTATTAATACATTTTAAAAATGTAAAAGCTCATATTCTTTACAATTTTCAAAGAAAATTGAATGTTGTATGGGCCCTCAAATGTCATGTTGTCCCTTTGTGCTATAATTCTGATCTTAGTGTTTTCCCTAAATAGCACAGCTCTTAAGGTTATGTTTCTGTGATTTTTCTTCTTGTCTGCTAAACTTGCTATATTTGTTCACTAAGCTTCTCTGTGCTGTTAATGCCTTGTATCTTCCACTGGAGATGACAAAGTCTCAGTCCTGGAAATCCATCTAAAAATTTATCTCTTTGGTAAAAATTTCTAGTAAGACTTCTTAGGTAGAATTATTCAAACCTTAACTTTAGAGTTGAAGAGAAACTTTGCCATCATATCCCTTTAAAACTCCTTTAATATCATATTCCATGTTCCCTTCCTTCTTAAATAATTTCAGTATCTGGGGAACTTGGTTTCACAGTAAAATTAAGTAGAAGATACAAAGATTTCCTGTGTACTTCCTTATTCCAATATAAGCTTAGCCTCCCACCACTTACATAGATTGGAAGGGCCCCAGAAGGCCCATGTTTACTATTTCACCATCATAATTGCTTGTATGGGTCCCAGCGACTAACAGAAGCAGCTAATGCCCTTCTGACAACTAGGTACCTACTTACCCATGACTTCCACAGCAACAGGAGAGTGAAAAACACACAAAAGAATCCCATCTTGGAGTGAGGAGTGGGGAGGGTAAGATAACTTACCATTCTTCTAGAGGACCCATGTTCAGATTCTAGCACCCATATTGGAAAGCGCATATCCGTGTATAATTCCTGTTCCAGGAAATCTGACACACTCCTCTTGACTCAAGTGGTGCACATACATACACATACAATAATAATAATAATAATAATAATAATAATAATAATAATAATAACAGCCCAGCTGGCAAATTTGTTCATATCAGGCTGTATTGAACCTGTTGTATGGCTCTGGGAGAGATTAGGTTTTCATTGTGACAGCCTGTAATAAGAACCCAGCAGTGGAAAGCAAGCTCCATATGGGCTGGTGAGGAGCAAAATACAAAGTTGAGGTGTGTGTACTGCCTTTTATGCTTTCCTTGCAATGTTAAGAGAGAGGGGAAGTGATAGAGCAGCTGAAGTCATTGAGAACATTTCGTTTTTTTTTTTTTTTTTTTTTTCTTTCCCCTCCTGGGTTTGACATGTCTGTTCTGATTGCTCTCATTTTACATTCTATTTGCATTCACACATGTTCAGCCAGCCACAGTTCACCTTGCCAATGGAATCATCTAAATGAATGGATATAACATACGGCACAACCAGAAAATATAATACTGCTCATTACAAAATAAATGAACTAGCATGACGCGAAAAGACAGAATATTTTTGAGGCATGAAGCTGTATGAAGATCCATGTGCCTTTGTGTAGGCATGTTTACAATTCCTTTGAGTAAACACTTTGTGTGATTAGTAATATACCAAGTCCACAGTCATAGATTATTTGAAAAAATAACAGGCAGACCTAGAGGAACATGCTGTCCATCTACTTAGCTTTCTTTACTTCTTTCATTAGAGACTCATAGATTTTGTCATGTAGCTCTTTCCTAGACTTTGTTAGAATTACACCTAAGTAGTTTATTTATTTGGGTAGTAATGAAAATGTTAGCTGGGCATGGTGGGGCATGCCTTTAATCCCAGCACTTGAGGTAGACTCTATGAGTTCAAGGCCAGCCTGGCCTACAGAGTGAGTTCCAGGTAAACTGGGACTACAGAGAGGCCCTGTCTCAAAAACACTCAAAAATGTCTCCCCCCCTAAAAAAAAAGAAAGAAAAAAATGTTATAGTTTTGGTTGTAAATTCACCTGTTAATTGGTGATTTTTGTAAGGAGTCTTCCTTCTGTTGCTATGAAAAACTATCTGAGAAAATCAGTTCAAAGAAGGGAAAGGGTTTCAGTCCACAGTCATCTGATCTGTTTCTGAGATGTGGTGAGGCAAAACTTCATAGTGGGGAGCATAGGTGAAAGAAAGCTGCTCAACTTTTGGCTTCCAGGAAGCAAATACAGAGCGAAGCAGCAACCTGGGGACTGATGTGCCCCCAGAGCACAACAGGGATTCACTTTCTCTACCAGGCCTCAATTCTCAGTAATGCCATCAAATTATGAGTTAACAAATGGATTAATCCATTGACATGATGAAAGCTCACATAATCCAAATGCTTCCTGAAAGCTAATTTACTGGAAATTAAGACTTTGACACATGAATGCCTTTGGGAGACATTTCATGTGGAAACTATTACAGCAATACATAGCAAAGCAGTTGACCTTCTATACTTAGTCATTGATTTTGTGACTTCCAGCTTTACCACAGCTGTTTATTTGCTCCCATAACTTTCTGATTATTGCTTTGTTGTTGATGATTCTGCAGATATTTGCCATAGATGATCATGTCACTCATGAAAAAAATTCAATTATTCCTTCTCAGTCTCACATCTGTTTAATTTTCTCAACAGTGCATCATTATGTGGGAATTTCAATATGGTATTAAAAAGGGAGACTTGAAAGTTAATATTTCTGCTTTACTCTTGATCTTAGCAGGAAAGCTTCTAGTTTTTCATCATTAACAATCATGCTAACTACCAGAGTTTTAAATAAATCTTTTTTTTTAAGTTTAGGAAATCTGTCCTTTTTTTCTAATTTTTATGAGGTTCTTTTTTCACAAATGCTTTTCTGAACCTATTGATTTGATGATACGAGTTTTCTTCTTTTGCCTGTTTATGTGATAGATTGTATTAATTGGCTTTTGAATGTTGGATTTTGCTACACACTTGACATATATGCCGCTTTGTCCCAACATACAATCTTTTTCACAGATTGCAGGATTAGACTTTTTAATATAATTGAGGATTTTACACCTATGAAAGATACTGGTCTATGTCTTTCTTATGATATTTTTACCTGAGTAAATGCTGACCTCAAAAAATAAGTTAGGAAGTACTTTATATGCTTTTATCTTTTAAAAGATTGTGTAGAAAATTTCCACAATTTCTTCTTTAAATTATTGTTAGAATGCACTAATGTAAACATGTCCTCCTGATATTTTCTTTATAAGGTTCTTAATTGTTGCTTAACATCTGTAATAGATGTCTTGTTTAGCTTGTTTATATCTTATGACGTAAGTTTTAGAAAACTGTCTTTCAGTTATTGGCCTATGTTATCTAGATTATTGTAGTAAGGACCTTGTATTCAGTATGTTCATTTGTATCCTTATAATATCTACAGGACTATAATAATTTCTCATTTTAATTTCTGATATTAATATGATGTGTCTCTTTTTATTTACTTAGCAAGGTTTGTATGTTTTATTTAGCTTTTCCAAGAAACAATTTGCAGTCTTTTTAAAAAATATTTTCTATTGATTTCTTATTAATGACACACTCATTTCTCCTCTAATTTTATTATTTATTTTCTTACACTGACATAGGTTTCCAACTTGATTTTCTTCTCTTTCATCTTGTTTTTTCTTTTGTCTTTTTGAGACAGGGTCTCCTGCTGCTTTAGCTGGCCTGGAACTCACTATGTAAACCTTACATAGATCTGACCTCCTTGTGGCTACCAAGAGCTGGGATTAAAGGCATGCACCACCATGCCTGGCTCTTCTTCTAGTTTCTTTTGTTTATTTTATGATTTTTATTTGTGTGTGTGTGTGTGTGTGCGTGTGTGTGTGTGCCTGCATGTATGTGCACCCACATTGTGCAATGCCTCTGGATGTCAGAAGAGGGAGTTGGATGTCCTGGAGCTGGAGTTATACTGTTGTTAGCCACCATATTGCTGCTGAGAATGGATTTCAGGCCTTCTGCAAAGAAAGCCAATGCTCTTAATGGTTGAGCCACTTCTCCACACCTTTTTCCTAGTTTCTTAATGTGAATGGTCAGATAGTTGGTTTTCAATCTTCCTGAATTTGCAACACATGCAATCAGTGCTCTAGATTTCATGCTGAATAATGTTTACATTACACCCACAAATGTTTGAAATGTTGCTTAATTTTTAAATATTTTAAATGTAGTTTTCAATTTCTTTCAGGATTTTTTTTCTTGACCTGTATACTATTTAGAACTATATTGTTTAAACTGCAATTATTTTTGAATTTTAAGGTATATTTACAATTTTGATCCTTTAGAGTCTGAGAGAAAAATTCATAATTGTCATTATTTCACATTCTTAAGTATGATTTATGCTCAAAATATGATATATTTTGTGTTTTCCAAGTGATATTGAGATAAATGTGCATCTTGTGACCACTAGATGAGTACTCTTCAGAGGACACTTATGTCCACTTGATTGATGGAGTTGCTGAACTGAGTTACACCTTTATTGATTTTCTACATATATGATCTGGTTCTCATAAAGGAGTGTTGAGGTCTTCATAATTTATTATTATTATTATTATTATTATTATTGCAATCCCTTTTATTTTGGTATTTCTTGTTAAGTGTGCTTGAGTCGTTGGACCTTCTTAGATAATTGACCAGCATGTCATTATGCAATGGTTATCACTGAAAATTTTGCACTTTCCAAAATTCTTGTCTGAAATTAACATAGATAATCTTGACTTTTTGTTGTGAGCCTGAGCCTTTAAATGGCTTTGCCAACTCTCCTGCCTGATATTCTTGATTTTTATTAGTAGTAGCATGTTGTGTCTTTTTTATCCTATGCTTATTAATCATTGTTTCTTCATACTCAAGATAGTTTTCATGGAGCTAGAGAGATGGCTCTGTGGTAAAGTGCTTGCTGAACAAGCAGTTGAACTTCAGTTCACATCTTCCATCACCATCACCATCTGCGCCTCTGCCTCCCAATGATGGGATTAAAAGTGAGCCAACCACCCCTCTCCCCCAGTAGGTTCCTTACAGTTTTTCTAATCCACTCTGAGAAGTTTGTTTTTTCATTGTTACAGTTGGTTCACTGATGTTTAATTTGATTATTAATTTTGCAAAAAACCCTATATTTTTACTGCTATATATTTTACTGCTATATATTTAATCTGTCCATTCTCTGTTCTTATTTTTGTCTTCAATTATTTTCCCTGTGCTTGAGCTTTAATTCAATATTTTATATGAGTATGCTTTCTTAGTCACTTACTTTGGAGAACATGTTTTAAAGTTTCCTAAGCTTTTTATTTTTAGAAAGTCTTCATTTATTCTTTATTTATTAAGTGATAAATTCAGAAGATGTGGAATTCTAGGCTGTTTTTTGTTTCTCCACAGTTGAAAGCATCTCATTTCATTGTCCTTTTGATCCATGGTTTTGAGAAGTCCTTTATCATTCTTACCTTCCCTTGCCTGGTTTCTTTGAAGATTTTTGTTCCCTTTACCTTTACTGGATTTAGTGCATGATATGCCCAAGAATAGGAGTATTTTCCTGTTTGGTGTTCTACAAGCTTCTTGAATGTGTGGTTTTGTGTCTTGGCCTTTTGTTTTGCTTTCCTATATGCATACATATATAATTTTTGTTTTCATGTATTGGTTTTCTTGCTCCACCATGTGGATCCCAAGGATCAAACAGGTCATCAGTCTCAGTGCCAAGGGCTTTTTACTCTCTGAGTCATCTCCCTGGCTCCTGATGATTAATCTTGACAGCCAACTTAATTGGATCAGGCATCTACTAAGAGACACACTTCTGGGGAGAACTGGAGTATTGACTGAGTAAACATCCTTCCCCCAGAATGAGTGACCCTTTCTGGTGGTGGCCCAGGTACAAAAAATACAGGTCCCTGACATAAAGCAGTACTACCTGCCTCCATGCCTTTGCCTTCTGCTGGCCAGTGCACCAACATGTTTTTGTTATTGTTGCTGTTGGATCCTTATCATTCACTAATGTCAGAACCCAACTTCTTCAGCCTTCCAACATGAACAGAAGAAGAGTGAATCTCCAGGAATCTTCCAGCATTAAATGTCAGATTGGAACAGCTAAGGCATCTAGGTTAAGGGAGTAAGTAGCCACTGGGTTCTCAGTCTGTCCAGCATGCTTACAGCCTTGATTGTACTACCCAACTCCTCTTTTGTAAGCCAATCCAACAAATCCCCCCTTTATAATATATATTCCATTGGTTCTGCTCTTTGGAGAATTCTAAGAGAAGCAAGAATTTCACATCTGCTTTCTTGAGCTTGAGCTTGCTGACTGCAGATCTGGTGATTTCTCGGGCTTCATAATCATGTCTATGAAAGCATATAATACATCTCTATGTATATATCCTTTTGTTCTGTTTCTCTTTTTTAAAAAAATATTTTATTTATTCTTCTTAGTTTATGTGTATGAATGTATTGCCTGCATGCATGTGAATGCACCCATGTCATGCAAAGACCAAGGAAGTGGGAAGAGGGCAGCTTCCTTCTCCCTAGCAAGTGGCTGTGAGTTGGCCATGTGTCTGACATCCACACAGGCTCCTCATGGAAGTTTTCCTCTCCCCTCTATTCTCCTCCTGAAGACAGCTGCAGAGATTACCAGCTCACCTGCCTTGGGGAATTTTCTTTAACTTTCCAATAAAATTGTCCTAAAACTTCCCTTTTGGTCCATTCTTAAATTATTTTATTAATGAGACTAAGAACTCTCTAGATGACGGTCTTTCTCTCCACTTCAGTATCTTTTAAGAGTTTGAAAGCTGTGGTTCGACCCATGACCTCGTTTCTCTAACAGATCAAAGAACTGTTGATATTTCAGTTTGTTAAGATTTTTACTTGCAGGGCTGGAGGAATTACTCAGAGGCTAAGAGCACTGACTGTTCCTGCAGAAGACCTGGATTTGATTCCCAGAATCCATCTGCAACTCAAGTTCCAGGGGAGCCAATGCCCTCGTGATCCTGTGGGCATTGCAAAAATCAGGTACACCTACCTACATGCAAGCAATACACTTACATACATAAAATAAAAATAATAAAATTGAAAAATATTTTAAAAATTGATTCATAACGTATATAACTTCTAAGTTCTTTACTTGCTTTGAGCAGCAACAGAGATCTTTGATATTTGCAAAATTATTTCATTATAATTATCAATTTACACTTAAGTTGTAAATATAATACAGAAAACTTTCACGTATACTTGGCCTAGTTTTAGTATCCTTTAACCTTGCACTATTTGGGTATATTTATTATATATAAGAAACCAATGTTGGGCTGGAGAGATGGCCTAGCAGTTAAGAGCGCCGACTGCTCTTACAGAGGACCCAGGTTCGATCCCCCCACATGGCAGCCGAGAACCGTCTGAAACTCCAATTCCAGGAGAACTCCAGTTACAGGTGAATCGGACACCCTCTTCTGACCTCCGCAGCATTGGTGCACAAACCTGCATGCAGACAGTACATTCATACACATACAGAAATAAATAAAAAAAAATTAAAAAAATAAGAAACCAATGTTAGTACATTACTATAAACTAATATCACTAACTTTCTATTTTTTTTTTCTTATTTCACTGTTAGGATTTTAGATTTCATTTCTTTATCATTGCTCCCCCACCTCTGGTTCTCTGCATTATAGTTTATGAGGAACTTCTTTGCTTTTATTATCTTAATGGTCTTGAGGAGATACTTTGCAAATTGTCCTTTAATCTGCGTTTTTTCTTTATGTCTGATGTTTTGGAAAGTGCTGCACAGATGTGAAAAACCTTTTCATATCCTGTCTAGGGCACTGAGTAGCTTGTGGCTATAAATCTGCATACTTTATCCTAATTGAAGATAGGGTTTCATATTAAGTTGGCTACACTTGTATCTCCTGAGGACACAGAACAATGTCTTAAACATTGTAAGAGTTCGTTGATGTATTTTGTTTTTCAGTTCATTGTCTCTCTTCCTTGATACAAAACCTCTTAAAATTTGAGACTGGCCAGGTATGGTGACACATGCCTTTAATCCCAGCACTCTGGAGGCAGAGGCAGGTGGATCTCTGTGAGTTCAAGGCCAGCCTGGTCTACAAAGTAAGTTCCAGGGCCAGCTGAGCTAATAGGAGACCTTGTCTCAAAAATACCAAAAAAGTATAAAAAATAAAAAAAAATGGAGACTCTGGCTCCTGACAGTTGCTCCTTTACCCCTTCAGGCTTAAGGTCGGTGCATAGGGTATTCAAATGGTAAATACAAGTTTGATTTATTTATTTATTTATTATTTAGTCATTGATTTATTTCATGCTTTTGTGAAAAAATATATATAAAGAGAGAGAGAGAGGGAAAAGGGGAGAGAGAGAGAGAGAGAGAGAGAGAGAGAGAGAGAGAGGAGAGAGTTTGGTAACTGATAGTGATCCTCCTGCTTCAACTTACTAAGTGCTGGGATTATAGATGTTTGCTGCCCTACCATAGTCTATAATGAGGTTTTAAAAAAATTTAAGGTTAGATCGGAGATCTCCCAAGACCCATGAAGCTACAGTTAGGTAGGTAGGAGCTGGTGATTCAACAAGGAGGATTGTTGGTTTGACTTAATCTAGTTAAATCTAGTTGTCTTTGGCTTAATTGGCTTTCGCTGGCTTGGGGAGCGAGTTTTATATCCTTTCCAACTGGTAATGAAAGGTGGATTTGTGAGTCTGAGCATTGGAGATCTCCATAGACCACCTGAAGCACAAGGTGCGGGACAGGACGGGGCAAATGGGCTAAAGATCCCCCTTCCCCAATTGGGATTATGAAGCATCTGAAGGAGGCCAAGCAAAACAAGCCTCAACACAGTTATGAAGAGGCATTTGGGACTCACAATTGGAATACAGGCAAGGAGAAGCCCATGTGCCAGGTTCAAACGAAGAAGAGACAACATGAGAAGGTGCAGGATAATCCTGCACAAGCTCTACGCAAACCCTGTGGAAAGATTCCTACAGTGGGATATGCCTTATGGGAATGGTCCAAGACACACGATATCAGAAGCACAATTCGTGAACATATCTTTAAAGGAAAGTACAAGATTATTAATAAAGAAATCAAAGAATTAAAGAAAAAGAGAATGAAGAATCAATAAGGACCTAGAGAGAGAGAAGACAACTTCAGAAGGAAGTAGAAACACTGAAAAAGTCCCATGCTGAAAATAGAGAATGAAGGAAACCAACTAGCAAGGCAAAGAGCTTTACCAGGTTATATGAGATTTGTGTTAGTAATTGTCTCCTAAGAAGCAGAGGTAGAAATATCTCCAAAAGCAAATACAAGATATAATGATCGAAATAAGCAAATTGCAAGACCACTCATTTATTCCAACCAATCAAATGATGGAAAAGCGAATGCGAACAACATATGCTGCATCTAGAGATGGAGGTCATTGTGAGGAACATGTACACTTATAAGCAAATTTATTTCAGATTCCTGGATATGATAAATCTACAAGAACAACTAAAATATCATGAAGTAATAAAATTCATTGATACACATTTACAAAATAGCACACAGACCTTAAGTGGCACACAACCTACGGAACTTGCTTCGCTAGTACAAGACTGCTATTAGGCATCATATAGCCACTATCATAGGGGAATTTCACTGAGGTAATCTAATGTAATGATCAAGAGCACTAGAGGAATGCGTTATTTCAGATCAGTATCGGGTCATATCCACGCTAAATTATCATGGGATTTGTAACTCAACATTTTCCACAGAGACATTACATAAAGACTAGAGCACCGAATACAATTATCAAGATAAGTCACAAGACTCATCTTTTCACAGTTACAAGTACAATTTTGCGGGTTTATAAAGAATTCTATCTTCCTATGTAACCTATCACCTTATTATATTAATAAATGCTTAGTAACTGCCAAAATACAAGGACAAAATGTCTCACTGATTTACATGAGCACATGATGAAAGAAACACAACAGAAGAGTGCACTACTAAAATAGGGCGAGGGAAATACCCTACTCACAGCGAGTTAAGCAGAACAGACTTCTCTCAACATCTATAACTTCATGACCAAGAGGAGTATACGTGGTAGATCAAAGCCATTTCAGGGGGTGCATGGTTATTCCTAGCTGGAAACTTAATTCTAGATGTCCGATTAGCGTCTCATGTTATCCTACCTGGCTCAGTCAAAAATGTCAATTTTAGTTGTAGAGTAAGAGAGAAAACCTTCCATGAGAAAAACATATATGCAATGAGATAAATGTCTGGATAAACCAACCCTCACAGCTAGAGTATCGTGAAGGACATCATTAAACCCCAGCGCTACAGTATAAAGAAACGGTATGGCATAGACATTATCCTCCAGAGAATGGATTTCGGTAGATAAGAGGACGTAATGACCTCTTCAGAATAAATGAGAATAATACAAGGTATCCACGATTGCGGAGGGGAGTGAGGATCTTACTAAATGGCTGAAGTGCCAGCCGAGGTTGGACCCTTGATGCTCAGCGTTGGTCTGAGGAAGGGCGACCAACTGTCTCTAGCACCACTCCAGACTTCGAGACTCTCCGCACTCTCCTCCTAGCTAACCATCTAGTGAGAGCGGAGCTGAGATTCTTCCGGGTCCATCCCCAATACAGCCTACGCAACGAAATTCAAGGAGTTCTCTCAGGTTCCATGAGGGCAATTCAGTCACGACGCCCCTCTCCATTTATTCTAGACCTAATGCATCGCGGCTATAATGTCGCATCGACATACAGACCTAAGAATTTTTTGTTGACACTCCCTTACTCTGAGGCCTTCCAGGGTCTTGGGGATTCGGCTAAAACTAAAATATTCTAAACCTGCATTTAGACTAGGGGGCAGCAAACACTATATCCCGACCTAAACTTACCATATGCTGAGAGTACATTCATCATACATAAAATAAATAAAAATAAATAAATTAATTAATTAATTAAAAAAAAAGAAACCTAAACCAAACCACAAATGGACAATAGACAAAAGGAAGCAACACAAACCTATCAGTCATAACCTTAAATATTAATGGACTAATTCCCCAATCAAAAGACATAGACTGGGAGATTGGATTAAGGAAACAGAACCATCTAAATACGCTGTCTAAAGAAACATATCTTACCTTCAAGGACAGACACCACCTTAAAGTAAAAGGAGGGAAAAAAAAATATTCCAAGCAAATGGTACCAAAAGAAAGCAGGTGTTGTTACTTTAATATCAGACAAAATAGACTTCAGAGTAAAAGAAATCAGAAGGACAAGAAGGCCATTACATTTTATCAAAGGAACAATTCACCACAAGATTTCACAATTAATATATATGCACCAAACTCTGGTGCACCAAACTTCATAAAGACAATTCTCCAGTACCACAAGTCACACACTAACCCCAGTACACAATCATCTGTAAGGGACTCAATACCCCACTGAGACTTTGAACAGGTCAACAGGACAAAATATAACAGAGAGACATCTGAACTGAACGATTATGTACACCAAATGGACCTTCATAGACCTCTACCAAATATGCCCCCTAATACCAGAGAATACACTTTCTACTCAGCACCTCATGGAACAATTCTCCAAAATCGACCACATACGTGGGACACAGAGAAGATCCTCCACAATACAAAAAAGATTGAAATAATTTCATGCATTCTATCAGACCACAGTGCAAAAAGCTCAACATCAACACTGGATAAGCCCTACTACCTACAAGAATATAGGAGACTAAACAAACACTCTTGAATAATGAATAGGGGAGTCAAGGATGAGAAAAGAAAGAAATAAAAATATTCCTGGAACTGAAAGACAATCACATACAAACACAACAAAAACCTATGGGATACCTTAAAAGCAGTCCTTAGAGGGAAGTTTATAGCCCTGGGTGCCTATTTAGAAAAACAGAAAGAGCACAAGTTATATGATCTAACACTTGCAGCAAAAGCACTTGAGAGGCAACAGCACGATGAACCCTAAATGCAACAGACAGGATGAAATAACAAAAATGAGCAGGAAATCAATGAAATAGAAACAAAGAAAACAATTCAAAAAATCAATGAATCCACAAAAGTTGGTTCTTTGAAAAGAATAAACAAGATAGACAGACCTCTAGCCCAGTTAACCAAAAGAGAGGAAACAACTCCAAATCAATCAATCCATGATGAAAATGGAAATATCAAAACGGACAAGAAACCGATCCAGAAAATCATAGGGAATACTTCAAAAAACCTTTACTCTCCCAAGTTTGAAAACCTAGAAGAAAATGGATGAATATCAGAAAATCTGTGAATCACCAAGCTAACCGAAAAGAGATTGACAGCTTAAACAGAACCATAATTTTATGAAGACATTGAAGATGTAATAAGAAACCTCCCAACTAAAAAAAGCCCAGGCCCAGATGGTTTCATGGAGAATTCTATATAAAACATTCAAAAGACCTACAACTATTATTAATGAAATTGTTTAGAAGGATACAAACAAAGGGAATTCTCCACAATTCCTTCTATGAAGCCAGCATCACTCTATTACCACAACCAGGCAAGATAACAACTAAAAGGAGAACTATAGACCCATCTCCCTAATAAACACAGATGCCTCAATTCTAAACAGGATACTGGGCAAATCACATTACAGACCCACAACAAAAAATCTGACCAAGTTGGATTCATACCAGTGATGCAGGGATGGTTCAGCATACGAAAATCAAAAAATCATCAAACACATACATGGAATGAAAGCAAAACCACACACACCATCACCTCAATTGATGCTGAAACATCTTTGACAAAATCCAGCATCCCTTCATGCTTAAAGTCCTAGAGGAATTTGGATGGGATCATTCCTCAATGTAATCAAAGCCAATTATAGGAAACCCATAGCCAATATCATCTAAGTGGGGAAATGACACGAAACATTTCCCTTTAAAGGTAGGAACTTGGGGCAGGGGGGGGCAGTAAAGCTTGCAAAGCACCAACCACTTTACAGAGGACCCGGGTTTGATCCCCAGCACCCACATGGACGGCCGAGAACCGTCCAAACTCCAATTCCAGGAGACTCTAGTCCGTGTGAATCCAACACCCTCTTCTGACCCTCCATGGCATTGCAGGACAACGGTGCACATAAATGCATCAGATAACATATAAACAAAAAAATTAATAAAATTAAAAAAAAAAAAGGTAGGAACTCAGCAAGGCTACCTGGCCCTGTCATCACACTCCTTCAATATAGTGCTTGAAACACTTGCTATGGCAATAAGGAATAAAAGGAAATTAAAGGAGTACTAATTAAAAGAGAAGTCAGCTATCCCTATTTGCTGATGATATTAATTGTTTACATTAAGGGCTGCTAAAAATTCCACAGAAAACTCCTAGAAATGATTAGCAGCTTCAGCAAAGTGGCAGGATATAAATTAACCTAAAAAAAATCAGTGGCCTTTCTTTACACCAAACAAACAAGCACTGAAGAGGAATCAAGGAGAACTTCCAACTCACAGTAGCCTCAAAAACAATAAAATACCTAATACAAACCTAACCAAAAACACAAAGATCTCTACAAAAAAAAAAAAATAATAACCCTTAAAGAAAGAAATTGAAAAGACATCAAAGACAGAAAAACTTCCTGCTCTATGGATTGGGAAATTAACATTGTAAAATGTCCATTCTATCAAAACCCTTGTATAGAATTTAATGCACATTCAATCAAAATTCCCAAGAGATTCTTCACAGGCTTGGAAAAAAAAAAAAAATGTCCTTAAATTTTTATTTGGAGAAAACAAAGACTCCGAATAGCCAAAACAACCCTGAGTGAAAAGAGCACACAGGGGATCTCTATATCAGACTTCAAACTATACTACAGGGCTATAGTCAATAAAAAGACTGGTACTGGCACAAAAACAGACTGTTGACCAATGGAAAACAGAAGTTCCAAATTTGAGCACATATGAATTTCAGCCACCTCTAATATTTGACAAGGGTGCCAAGAAGACACAGTGGAGAATAGACAGCACCTTCATCAAGTGGTGTTAGCAAAACTGGATCACCACTTGTAGAAGAATGAAATAAACCCCTATCTCTGCCCTGTACAAAAGTCAACTCCAGATGGATTAAAGACCTCATGTGAAACCCAAACATGAAACGATAGAAAGAAAAAGTTGGCAGCAGAGTCTACACAGACATAGGCATAGGAAAAGACTTCCTAAATCAGACAGCAGCTGTGCAAGTATAAGGTCGACAATTGACAAATGGACACCTCTTCATAAAATCAAAAGCTTCTACATCAAAAGAACATAATCAGGAAGTGAAAGAGAAATCCCAGAGTGGGAGGAAAACTTAACTGCAGAAAACATCTGACAAGCATGATTTCAGAATAATATAGACTACTCAAAAAACCAAAGAAGAAAGAAAACAAAATGACCACTCATATAGATGGAGCAGAGGTGAACAAAGCTATTCACAAGTGTAGGAATTAGAGATGGCGAGGAACCACCTTAAGAAGTGTTCAACATCACTAACTTGTACGAAATGCAAACAAAAACCACTTTATAGATACTCATTCTTACACCAATAAGACTGGCTAGGTTCAAGAAAAAAAATGATTACCAATGCTGGAGGTTGTGGGGAAAGGGAGCACTCACTGTTGGTGGGAATGTAAACCTAGTACATGCCTCAAATGGAAAGCAGTGTGGGAGAACCCTTGGAAGACTTGGAATGAACTTGCCACCACCCAGCCATACCACTCCTTGGCGTGTACCTCAAGACTCACCCCATCACAGAGATACACTGCAGGCCATGTTTATTTCAGTTCTTTTCACAATAGCTAGGAGCTGGAACCAACCTAAATGCCCCTCAACTGCGAGGAGGATAGGGAATGTGGTACATCTACACAATAGAGTTCTATGCAGCAGTAAAGAAAGATGACATCATGAGCTTTGCAGGAAAATGGCTGGAGCTAGAAGACATCATGCTGAGTGACGTAACACACAGTCCCAGAAAACCAAAACGATGAATGGTATCCCTCATCTGTGGTGCTAGTGCCAATTACCTAGTTGTAAGTCATTCTTGTGCAGAGCCCCTTGAGCTTTTGTCCAAGCATTTGGGAGTGATGCATATTGGAAAAAAACAACAACAACAAAAACAACAGAAAGGACGCATCAAAGAACTGACCGAAACAGTGACCTTCGCTCAAAACAGTCAAATTCCAATCGGAGAATATTGAGAAAGACTGAGAGAAAAGCGATTGAAAGCATGTGGTGGGGTGGGGGTATATGGTGGGGGACACGGTTCTAGATTTGATTAATCTTGTAACAAAATTAATTACAAATAAACATTAATATCTTTCATTTAAAAAAAAATTATAAATAAAATAAATAAAAAAAAATTGTGGTTAAATGAGTTCATTTCTTATGGCTATTTTCAAGGGCCTGCTACAGTTAATGTGTTTTTACAGAGAACATTATTTGGGAAGTCAAAAAATCCTTAGCATTAGCCTATAAATTGTTCTTTTTCATGGTAAGTGCAGAAAAGACCTGTAGTAATCCTTTCTTATTAATGGGCATTAGTCCAAGTTGATCTTATAAAACATAGACTTACTGAAGTTGTTATTTAAGCCTTATCTTTTAATGGTGCCCTCAGGGTCTGTACTGGGATTTCTTATTCATTAGATGTTAATTCCTTCACTAGCAAACACTGCAAGTATTCCAGGCTTAAGCTGAACCTGGCCTATGGATTTATGACACAAGGGACCTAATGTGGTAATAGTCGGAGTGATACAAAAGACTCCAAATTAGAGGACTGGTAATGATAATAAATATGATTGTCAGTAAGAACAAATCACACCCTACCTATCTCCAAAGGGGACCTTTTACATACATTATGAAACAGTAATATAATGAACTTTTAAATGATCATTATCATTTTTGTTTGCAATAATTTTTTAATGACTTAAGTTTTGGGTTTGAATCAAATATTGAATAGTTAAAAGAAAAAAATTAACACACACATGCAAAAGTAGAAAACCTAGAAAACCTTAAATAGAGTCAGGTTTTATGGATGATATTGAAGAATCTTCCTAGTTAGTGATAGAATAAAAGGATAGATAGAATATGTGCATATTGATTTCAAGATTATTGAAATAAACTATATATATTTTTGCACATGCCACATTTTATTTGAATATAAGAAAGATATTTTGGCATATTCATTTTCCTTTAATTAATAAAGTTTGTTAAAATCTTAGAGTTACTTTAAAGTTTAAATCTTTGAAGTAGTGCAAAAGGAAAATAATAGTATTAATCAGTTTTCTATTTAATATGGTAAAATGGTAGGAAGTTATTTCTTTTTTTTTATTTTTTTTATTAATTTATTTAGTTCTGTATCGTGTATGAGTGTACTGTCTGCATGTAGGTCTGTGCACCTGTGTCGTGCAATGCCGCGGAGGTCAGAAGAGGGTTTCGGATTCCCCTGGAACTGGAGTTCTCCTGGAATTGGAGTTTCAGACGGTTCTCGGCCGCCATGTGGGTGCTGTGGATTGAACCCGTGTCCTCTGTAAGAGCGGTCGGCGCTCTTAACCGCTAGGCCATCTCTCCAGCCCGGAAGTTATTTCAAAGTAACCAAAATATATAATAATTTCATTGGTTTAGCATTTTATTTAATAGAATAAGCTATAAACATTAAAATCAATGTTTATTATTTAAAGTTGATTTGGGGTTGACTATTTCAATATTAAGGTGTTAAATTTTTTATATAAGACCAAAATTGAAAATAATTTAAACAACAGGGATTAAGTAAGTATCATTATTTTCAATAATCATGGTTTTCAACAAATAATTTGTTTTCCCCTTTAACAATTGATACCTTAAGCTCTTTTATCCATATTATTTTATTATACAATATATTTACTTAAGATTACTATTGTTATTTAAAAAAGAATGTCAGTAACAACATCTAATGATTATGGTATTTATTTTTTCAATACAAATGGCTAAGATGTGAGTATGAGTATTGGCAGCTTACAGGTTTCATAGGAAAATCCAGTGATCTATGTAACAAATATGCCATTATGTTAATGAGAGAACTGAAACTGTAAATGTCCAAAAGGCCATATAGTATATGACAGAGTTATTAAAAGCAATACATGGCCCCAGACTTTCCATAATTCTATCTGGATAGACTCCCCAAACATGAGTTCTCTGTTCTTCCATGCATTTTTAGAGGAAATATTTTGCTTCCACTGTCAAGAAAGGTATGTAGTTCAACTTACTGACTATGGATGATGATCCCAGTTCAGCTTTATTTTGCCTTTTCCTGTGTCTTAACCATATTTCCTTCTTTTATACATATAAGTCATCATGGCATAGCCTATAAGCTTTCGGCCTCATGTTATTATTCCATGAATGGAGATAATGATGTCCTTTTAACAGGTCACTTTTGTAAAACAGTAAGAGAAATCCTATAAAGTACCTCATACACACACAACATATTCCTGCTACATGTGTGTATCTGTTGCTTTTTGTTGTTCTAATCAATTCATAAAGCTTTGGGGGCTAAAAACCATACAGTATTTTTATCTTACATATCTGGAGGTCAGTAGGGCTATATGGATTTCATAGAAACTAAACTCAATGCTCTGTCAGCTTTAAAGGCTCATCTGTTCTTTGGATTTCCCAGATCCCTTGACTTGTGGTGCTTTCCAGGGATGGTTTCACTTCAAATGCAGTTTGTCTATCATCGCACACCCTTCCAAAACTAGTTCCTTTTCTCCTAGAATGGCCCATGTGACTTTTCTCTGTTCATTCTTAAAATTCCAGGAGAGGTCCTCTCTCTAGATCTTTAATTTAGTCACACATAAAAACTTTAATTTTTTAGTTTTTTGTTGTTAGACACATTATAGTTTCCAGTGATTAGGGTATGGACAAATTCTAGGGTTGACCACAGTCTTTCCTCTCCCTTTTGTCTAAAACACAAATAAGAAGTCATCGTCTCTATCTTAAAAATCTTTTTAGCTTTCTCTTATTCATTCCTTCCTTGTTTGTCTCTGTCTTTTTGTCTCTTTCACTCTCTTTGCTTCTGTCTCTATCTGTCTCTGTCTCTCTGTCTCTGTCTGTCCCTGTCTCTGTCTTTCTGTCCCTCTGTCTGTCTCTATTGTGACAAACACACGCACACACACACACACACACACACACACACAGAGGGCACTGTATTTCTAATATCTATAAACTAAAACTCAGACACTTTAGCACAATATTTTAGACCCTCTATCAGTCTTGGATAATTCAACTTTTCAAACTCAACTCTCACTTTCCTCACCCACCCTTCCCAGCTTTCTTTTCTCTCTTCTCCTCTGCATACTGTTCTCTCAACATGCTCAGAAGCTCTTACATGGTATTTTGGGCAGTTTCCAGGGATTTGAGTCTCTCTTTTTTTTCTTCTATGTATATGGCCATAAGGTTTGTGCTGAAAATTTTCCTTGCTTAAATGGACCCTTTCCTACTTACTTCATTTGGAATTATCTCCCCATCCAGACATAGTTACAAGTATTTTTCCCACTTTACACTTATTCTCTTTGGTATTCACCTGTTTGCTAACCACTGTGAGAGTAGCATTTCTTTACCTCCTAGTTAGAGTCTATATAGCAGGATATATGATTTTATTCTTACTCTATTTTCTGTGTCTTCTGCCATTTGAAAATGTTTTCCTTTTGTTTCTGGAACATAACTTATGAGGTTGTCTATATCTATTCACCCAAATTTCATACCAGCCTGTACAATTTCACTTCTTATATTTAGCTATTCTAAGAATAAATGCTTAGTCACCTGAAGATGGTGTGAAGGACCCACAAATGAACCCAAACAATAAGCCAATCACCTGTCAGTACTGTTCTTTGAGCTTCTTTTGATATTATTGTTTCCACAGCAAAATGGTTCCAATGCTTCGCAATGGTAAAGGCTGTCTGATTTCTGATTGAGCTCTTTCAGAAAGCAATAGTTCTTAAACTTCTCATTACCTACTCTTGAATTTTGAGCACATTACCAAGAACTATTTATTCTAGCTCCTTAAATTTGCATTAGCAGTCTTTCTGATTTTCACATGGGACGTATGTTCATACAAAAGGGACTGAATGTTTTACACCGCGTTATATTAAAATAAATTCATCCACAAGCCTTGTTCTTCAGATCAAGTTGATTTCCCCCTCTCTTCCTAAATGTACATCAGCCACACATGCAATTAGATTTATTTGTAGTTCTGCAAGTGTGTCTTTGAGTTATACTCATTCATGGATATTGGGGTACTCCCTACTTAAGATTAGTTTATGCCCTATTTTTACTATGCTATTATATTTAAAATTTTTTACATATATATTATCATTATTAAACTTTTTCATACATCATTTCTCAGTCCACTTTAGACTTATTCTCCTTTCCATGCCCCCACCCCACTCGAGTTCATGCATTCTGCCATAACATGTCTTGCATCTTTTTCTGAGTCTTTGCAAAGTTTTTTCAAAGCAGAGGATTTTTGTCTTTGGGAGAACTTCACTGTTTCAGTCAGTTCTTTTTTCCCAGTTCTTTTGTTGTTATGTTCCCTCCAACTTGTATTTCTTCAACACACACACAAACACACGCACACACACACACGCACACACACACATATATATATATATATATGTGTGTGCGTGTGTGTGTGCATATATATATATATATATATATATATCTCACCTATACTAAAATTATGTTGTCTGAAAGCAAACTGTATGCTATTTCCAAATCATATTTCAGGATTCAAATTTTTCCTTTTAATTTTATATTACTCTAAAATATGCATACATACCTTCCACCCATACACCAAGATTCTACAATCTGAAAATAAGTGATAGGTTAATTCTAGAACCTGTTAAGGGATTCATATTATAAAAGCACAGTTGCTTTCAGGTAAAGAGGAATATATCATTAACCTTGCTCAGTTTGCCTTACAACTAGGTACTTGGTGCTAGCATCCACAGATGAGGGATACCATTTGTCATTTGGTTTTCTGGGACTGTGTTACTTCACTTAAAATAGTATCTTCAAGTTCCATCCATTTACCTGCAAAGTTCATGATGTTATCTTTCTTACCACTGCATAGAACTTCATTGTGTAGATATACCACATTTTCTCTATTCATTTGTCAGTTGAGGGGCACTTGGGTTGCTTCCAGCTCTTCACTATTGTGAAGAGAGCTGCAATAAACATGGATCTGCATGTATCTCTGTGGTAGGATGAGTCTTATGCATATATACCCAGGAGGGTATTTTGTTTTTGTATCTTTTTCTTTGATCTTGTAACACATCCTTGAGAACAAAGAATCATCTCTCATGAACTTAGGATATTCTGTTGTACCTTAATAGTTTCCAGGGATTGAATAAGTCAGTTTTGAGTACAGTTAGGACATGTTTTTCACAAGGATGTTTTCCCACCTTAGGCATATAAAGGCTTAATTTTGTTGTTGGAAAAGTACAGATAAAGCACAGAATAAAAGCAGCTACCCAGCAGATCCTGGAACTCTATCAAAGTGTGTCCAGATATTTATCCAAATCTGCATCTCCTCTGAGCGTACACAGGCACACTTAGCATTGATGGGCCTTGGGAGAACTGGCATTCATCAAGGTTTCTAAGCCATTACTTTTTCTATGGAGCCTAGCTGATGCTGCCTTCAAAAATGTGAAAGGCCTGCTGATTTGTTCTAATGAAGGAGCGGCGAAAGCACAGAAGTTGCAACAGAAAGGTCATTTGGTAAAAATATGGGATGGAGTTACTTTCTCAAAATGAGAAGATGAAATCAAATTTGTCAGATTATCATTTTCTGTTATTAATCTCTATTATCTATGACACTTGAAAGAGAAATTGACATTTTTACTATGGTCTTTTTTTTGTATTAGTCCATATTCCTGTTCCTTACTTTTTCAAAATATTACTGCTGAAAATTACAGATGATGGCACAATTTATTGCAAATTCTTTCAACATAATATTCAATCTCAGTAGAATAAGGAGGGAGGAGGTTCTACCTAAGGATCTGTAAGAAAGACTAGAATAGCAGGAGGCAGAGGCAGGTGGATCTCTGTGACTTCAAGGCCAGCCTGGTCTGCAGAGTGAGTTCCAGGTCACTTGGGGCTACAGGGAGACCTAGTCTTAAAAACACAAAAAAAAGGAAAGAAAGAAAGAAAGAAAGAGAGAGAGAAAGAAAGAAAGAAAGAAAGAAAGAAAGAAAGAAAGAAAACCAGAATGTAGTATAGCCCTGACAGTAAAATCTTTATACAGATCTGAGAAGATAGTTGTCATCACACAGTCATAAGCAGCTCATTGCTTAGTAGTCCAAAAACTTTCTTGGTGAGAAATGATGCTCTTCCTCCATAATGGCACTATTGCTACCTGCTGGAATTCCCATACCCTGGCTATTCCTGGGACTGGCTCTCCTAGAGACCAGGAAGCAGTTCCTAACCTTTTCAACCCTGCACAGCATCTACCTCCTCACAACTCTCACTTCTCTGGAAGTCTCTTTTGTTGCACTCTCTCTGGGAACCCATATTAACATTTTTGGAGAGAGAATGTTGTAGTAGATGAACTCCATGAGGGCAAGACAAACACAGAGCAATGAAATGTGGGCATTTCAGAATATATAATGGCATTTACCCAACATTTTTTTAGGATATGAATATAAAATGAAGAATCTTTGAAGTCTAAACTTTTTTCTCAATTGTTTACCTTTTAGATGAGCAATAACAAGGAAACTTTAAGGTGATAACATTCTTTAATAGTTGGGAACGGAAAAAAGGGATAGCTGAAATCGTCTAGATAAGAAATTCATTTTCGGGCTGGAGAGATGGCCTAGCGGTTAAGAGCGCCGACCGCTCTTGCAGAGGACCCGGGTTCGATCCCCAGCACCCACATGGCGGCCGAGAGCCGTCTGAAACTCCAATTCCAGGGGAGACCGACACCCTCTTCTGACCTCCGCGGCGTTGCACGTCATGAGTGCACAGACTTGCATGCAGACAATACATTCATACACATACGGAAATAAATAAAAAATTAAAAAAAAAAAAGAAATTCATTTTCCCCTTTATTTTGGAGATACTTTTGACCTGTTTAATTCTAGAATGCTCTCCATTTGCAGTGTTTCTTTGATCTAACTGCTCAAGAAAGACATGCAGAGGCTCATGAAACAGGTGGTTTGGAGGCAAAGTGTTACATTTTGATTGTTCTAATTATTTCCTGATGGCATATGGAGAGAGACAGTCAATTAGACAGCTAAGCTACCGACCACCAAGATCTTTATAGATCCAAACTTTCACATGCTTTCTGATGTGGCATAAACAGGAAGCTATTTGTTTAAGTGATCCTAACATTTTAACTGCTACCAAATCTAGTTCTATTAAGATTGAGAAGCAAGAGCTGTTACATAGGTCTTGACATCTTTAAACAGCAATTGAAATCAGGAAGTAAAAAGCAGCAAAGCCCAACTGTAATTCCAAAAGCAATAATTAATGAGAAGCATTAATTGTGTTTATTGTAATTTGGGGGGTTCTGAACGAAGACATTGTTTGGATTTTCATATGCACTTCTTGATTTCTATATAGGACTTTGACATGCTATATGTCACTATTGCAAAATTTTATATATTAAGAAAAATTTTTAAAGGTGAATGCATTATAAGTTGAAAGCCATTGTTTACTGTGAAATATTTTACAAGATTAAATAGAAATAATTTCTTTACAAAATTATTTATACCAAGTGTGGCGGCACATGTTCTGAATCCTGGCACTTGGGAGGTAGAGGCAGGTAAAACTCTGTGAGTTCAAGTCAATCTCATCTACATAGTGAGCTCCAAGCAAACTTGGATACAGGACGTCCCTGTCTCAAGAAAAAAAAAAGACAAAATAAACCTGATTTATTATTATTTTATGTGTAAGAGAATTTTACTTCCATATATGTAAGTGTACACATGCATGCAATGCTCACAGAGGCTAGAAGAGGGCATCACATTCCCTGGAGCTGGAGTTATATATGATTGTTAGCTGCCGGGTGGGTGCAGGAATGGAACTCAGGTCCTCTGCAAGAGCAGCCAGTGCTCTTAATCACTGAGCCATCTCTCCAGTCTAGAAAGAGTTTGACAAAAGAAAAAAACAAAACAAAACAAAACAAAACAAAAAACAAAAAAAACCCATAATCTTTGAATAAACCATAGAATTTCTGGTGACTACTGTTGGAATTTGGTGTATTCATTTGTATAGTGAGGTTTTAGTGGTAGTGTGATTTGTTCATTTAATCTAACACGATTATGGCTGTGAATCAAAATTGTCCACCTAGGATATTTGTGTCTATCTATCTATCTATCTATCTATCTATCTATCTATCTATCTATAGATATAGATATAGATATATATGTATATGTATAGATATAGATATAAATGATAGATATAGATATATAGATATATAGATTCTTTCTGGAGACCAAGAGGTCAAATGTGATTGATAATCTATTTGAGTAGGCTTGTCCAGAATTCTGCCATCAGAAACATAACCCATGGTATCCAGTCCTAACACCATTAGAGGAAAATGCGGGGTCTATGAGTAGGCTTTATTGTTGCTTCTGGTTCTTTCAAGTTTCTAGCAACTTTCTCTATTGTTCAGTAGGCCTTTGGATTTCACTCTGAGTTATTAGACAAAGAGTATTTGGGTATTACAAGCAAATAGAAATTTTAATTCAAGGCATGGAGGAAAATTTGGATGATAAATATTTTTAAATACAAGCACAAGTGGTTTTTGCAATGGAAGTGGATATTATGAGTGTCCGTGGACTACCTGACTGGGCATCAGGGACTCATGTTCTGAGGCCTGGCTCTGGAGAAAGCCAGCCTTGCCCATGACTGTGGCAGCTTACTTCAGTAACCAGTAGATTTGCTACTGCCACCCCAGAAGCTTTCTGGAATGACTGACAGGAGATGGGGAATTCACATTTTGCAATCCCCTTGGTAAAATCTCCTATGTCCATGTCCACGTGAAGTTCTGAGCTCTCTGGTGGGATTAGCTTCAGCAGCCCACAGCAGCAATTTAGCTGAGGGTACAAACTTTATAGCTGACCTTCTTCCTTGGGTCTCCATTCTCTGCATTTTGCCAATACTTCTTAGAATTACCTTCCCATATAATGTTGCTCACTTGGATGTTCATTTCAAGCTGTGTGTCTGAGGAGTTCACTTTGAGGCAGCACCTGTCCTCTCTTCTACTTTCAGAGGTTTGCAGAGCTGATTAACTGTGCATTAAAGCAGCACTCCTATTGTGTCCTGGGAGATCTCTGCATCCAGATTGCTTTGGGTGCAGCAGAGAATTTGTGATCCTTACAATGACTTCATGTTCTGATGGAATCATCTTCCAAACTGAGTTCTCAGCTCAAATCATAACAATCTCTGTTATTTCACTCTGTGAAGTTAAATATTTATATGAGGTCCATTTTGATCAGCAACAAACATGAACGTTCCACTTACTGAGACTTTCTCCGCTGTCCTCAGATGTCTGTGCCCAAGCAAAGATGGAGCTGCCTGTGTAACGCTCACTCAAGGCCCCAATTCACTCACTAAAGAGGCAGTTAGGAATCAGAAAGCGCAAGAATCCTCAGGCAAAGCTGGTTCATTAGTGCCTCTGCTGATTAATCAAGCCCTGGCTGCCACTTTGCTAAATGCCTCGAGGTGGAGTTGGAGGCAATCAGCCCCGTGGAAGCTGCTTGATTGCTTCTCAAAGTGGCAGTTCTCTTTTGGACACTGTACTTGTTCCTGTCAGATCTGTATTGTGACCTTCATTCAGGATAGCGACCCTGCCTCTAAGTCAGAGTCCATGGCACACTATCCAGGAGTCAGTTAGACAAAGGTAGTTACACATGAAGGATTAGCTGTGAAATCCCAGAGTACAATTATATTTTGGTTTCATAAATGCAGTCCAATTATTCCATTTGTCTTCCTTTTGTATTTAGCTTAGAACAGACACTCCCACTAAATGTGCCAAGAGCTTTATTTTTGTCTCCAGTTTTAGAGAGTACATCAGGAAAATGAAGTGGGCACTCCCTCCCCACAGTAAACAGCCACACAACCGTAATAATAAGCTTTCTGAATAATTTATAATTTGCAAACAAAAACTCATCTGATTATGCTGAGATGACAGATACTGCATAACAGTGTGGATTATCAAAGAGATCTTCTTTCTTTTTCCCTTTCAGTTGCTGATTATTTACACAAGTTGAAGAGAAATAACTATGTAGACCATTACCTTTAAATTACTTCTTAATCCAGCTTTTAATCTTTCAAAACTATACAGAAGCCATATAATTACTCCCTGCCAATCACTGATGATAATACATTCAAAAACAGTTTCCTATGCAAGTGAGCAAAACAGACACTGAAGAGAATGTTCAGTTTATATCTTCTTTTTTCCTAGAAAGTGGGTGTTTTGAGGTTGTATATTGCCAGGAACTTATGACTATTTTATGACTATTTTCCTTTGTTTCTTGGATAGAAACTCACAGCTTGTATACTTAGTTGTATAGCGGCTTCACTCTCTTTGCTCCATCTTGGGTTGTGCTGGATGTAAACATGATGGAACTCTTGTTTGTTTAAGGGGAAAAACATCTTTGATTAAATCTGTTGTTTTGGTTGGAGCTACTTTGGGAATTCATCAGGAGATACAGAAAGTAGAATTCCTTTGATGCTTAATCTTAACTGTAAACTAGACAAGGTTTTGATCACTGAGGAAACATACTTTATTGGTGGGGGTATGGTGTCTGTGAGGACATTTTCAAGGTTTAACTGAAGAAGGAGGATCAACCCCAAACATGGGTGGCAACATGCTACAGGCTGGTATCCCAGACTGAATGAAAACACACACAGTAAAACTTGGGCTCCAGTGTTCACCCCTCTGCTTGCTAACTGCAGATGCCATGTGACCACTGCCTCACCCTTCCAGGATCATGTCTTCCTTAAGATAGACCTTATCTCCACAAACTTGGAGCCAAAAACCTTGCTTATATTGTTTTTGCCAGGTATTTTGTCATTACAAGAAAAGTGATAATGAACACATTTCTCTTAAATAATTCTGGAAGAATATTGTACATTTGGAAAGATGCATATCTGACTCGATATCGTAGTATGGATACACACATAAGGAGAGGACTCCTGACTTATAAATACATTATGAACTATCCCACTACATGATTCTTTTGTAGGTGCAAGTCATATATGAGTTATTAAACGTGTTTTGCTTGCATTTTCAGAAGAGTAGCTACTTTCTTTTAGAGAATTAATGGGTTTCCTTAATTATTCAGGGTAGTAACCTGTTTCTCTCATCTTACTATTACTCATTTTCATACCAAGCTTGTTTTGGCAAATTGTGACAGTGTTTTTCAAAACATTACTAGCAGGTTAAATAGCTATGTTTGATATCAATTCATGTGTCAGACACCTGCTTTCCCAGAATACTCCCAAACTGTCAGATATATTAAAGATGTCCCCAGCTATGCAACATAATGAATTTTCTACCTTCTAGGACCCTGGGATTCATTTGTAAGCAACAAAAAATTACTTTCTACATACCACTGATCATTACTATTTGCAACAAATGAATTTATTTTCAAGGCCTTCTGTTGAGTATGTTTCCTTAGGGATAGATATTCTTTTGACAGTTGCACCATTTATCAGTTCAAAATTCAGAAAACTAAGGGAAAATGTATTAGAGAGAAATATAAGGTTTTGGTCATCTGGAATCCTGTCTTCTATAAGAATCTTCCCAAATCTTTTGAATAAAGTGTGAATTTAGAAATTACTTGTAACCCTGATGGTATTACAATGCATAATGAGGACAATGACATTCACTAGTGTATCCACTGTGCTGTACTAGAGATCAGATATAATGCCTCATGTACTGTGAATAAAACTGGGAGCTGGCTTGACTGACACCATTGTAGGTTCCTACTATTCAGTTCTCAGGACACATACTCTTGGCCTGACACCATTTTGACAAACATTGTAGTTACAAACTTCATTGGGACGATGTTTCTATGAATATATTTTCACTAATATTTTACTTGGAAAGTAGCCACTGGTCTTCACACTTCTTTAACAGTTGTCAGATGATGAAGCTTTCTATTTCTTAATAACCTAGAGTGGATGGAAATCGTGACACATTTTCTAGTTTTCAATTCAACCTATTTCCCCTGTTTTTGCATATTTCCTGATAGTTATGAGTAGACAGACAGTCCACTAAATACACTCCAAATAAGAATGTCAAGAGAGAAGACATCTGCTCCCTTAGCCATGGTTAATTCAATCTCTCTTAGTTTGAGACATTTGATTTTATAATAATGGAAGAACTTTCTTCCATTTGGGGAAAACTGCTTAAATAATAACTTTTCATATCTTTATTGGCCCTTATTCTGTCAAGGATTTTAATTTCTATGAAAAATAATGTATTTCAGGCTATATTAAGTGGTGAAGCATGGCAAGAAACTTTGAAATAGCCCACCAGTAAGGGATGTTCCAAGCACGGTAGACCCGAACCCATGTGAATGAATGTGTTGTGTACCTCAGTGTCTGCAAAGTAGCCCAGAGGTGGCTGAGGTTGGCTTTGATGTTCCTCAGCAACAGACAAGAAGTGGTCAGAGTACAGTTCTCTCTTTTTGCTTATCCAAACACTAAATGTGTGTGTAGAGAAGTTAACTACTGGAGAGTCCCCTTGATGATATTTTTATTCAAATAAGGGAGATGTCAGAGGATCTATTGAAGATAAATATCTTGAATGTTCTTTTTTTTGGGGGGGGGCTTTTTTTGAGACAGGTATCCCTGTAGCCCCAGCTGCCCTGGAACTCACATTGTAGACCAGGCTGGTCTTGAACTCACAAAAATCCACCTGCCTCACCCTCCTGAGTGCTGATATTAAAGGCTTGTGCCACCATACCAAGCCTTGAATGTTCAGAGTCTAATTTTGGTTGGCCATCACCACCACAATCACTACCAACAATAATATAATAATGATGAGCCAAAAAAGCCAGAGTTAGATATCCAGGTTTCCCCAAATTTGCTTTTTAATGATTTATTTGGATTGGACTTGAAGCAGAGTAGACTAGAGCAGCTTGTATTTCCACGAAGAAGGTGGTCAACAGGAACATATTGTTTTCTTTTCAAAAACCAATTTTTATTGAAGTTTTGCACATTTTATACAACATTTCTCTTTTTTTCTTTGTTTATTTTTTAAGGGTTTCTACAATATAAGAGCACAGTTGTTTTCAGATCACATTGACGTTGCTCAGTTTGCCATACAATTAGGTAATTGGTGCTAGCATCCCATCCGCAGATGGGATACCATTCATCGTTTGTTTTTCTGGACCTGTGTTACTTCACTCTGCGTAATATCTTCTAGCTCCAGCCATTTACCTGCAAAGTTCATGATGTCATCTTTCTTTACTGCTGCATAGAACTACATTGTGTAGATGTACCACATTTTCTCTATCCACTCATCAGTTGAGGGGCATCTGGGTTGGTTCCAGCTCCTTGCTATTGTGAAGAGAGCTGTGCTTCAGGTGGTCTTGGAAGATCTCCCTATACAACATTTCTTAATCAAATTTAGATCCATTCTTCTTTCTTTGTCCCAGCCCTGACCCCACCAGAGCTCATGCATTCTGCCATATATGTCTTGCAGCTTTTTCTCAGTTTTTTTTACATTTTTCATTACAAAAGTTTACTGTTTGGGGCAGAAGTTTATTGTTTCAGTCAGTTCTTTGACTCAGTCTTTTTTGTTGTTGTTGTCATCCCTTCCAATTTGTATCGCTTCAAAATATGCATATATACGTGCCACACTGGAACATATTTTAATGAGACTAAAATTTACAGTTTGTTTCCTATTAAATTTTCTTTTTAACATTTGAAAAATGAGTGATTTGTTGTCAAGAAAGGATACGTGCACTCATTTTCAGTCATATACATGTGTAGCCCACAATTACCTAAAAGGATTGCAAATATATGTGAGAACCTTCCCTCCTTAGAAAGGAACCCTAGGGAAGACGGGAGGTTAAAAGGGATGGAGTATCTTTGTGGGATCATAAAAATGTCTCATGTCCATGGCCCTAGCAAAGTTCATATTGTAGAAGTTAAGCAGCACTGCCACTTTTCCCGTGGAATAGAAAAAGAAGTAACATTTTTTGTATGTCAGAGATTTTCTCTTGTTCTTTGCTAAGGTTACGAAAAAAAAGCCACTTCCTACAATAATTTAATCTTTGTCTTTCCTGGCAGGAGCAAAGGATCAGAGGAGTCTTCTTGAATTGTGTCTCAGGCTATTTCAAAGCATAAATATATTGAGACAATTTTTGTTGACCTTTATTCCGTTTTATTCTGATAATAGCCATGATAGATGGCGACTAGAAAGGACAGGATATAAAAGCAAGTACTGACATATTTGTTATGATAACAGGGGCTGCTGTCATTAGGTACATTCCTATAGTACACAGCAAGTAACACACAGTATACACCTTAAGACAATATTGTAAAGTAGGGAATATTGCAATAAATTTACAAATGAATAAAATGAGAATATGGAAAAATACAAATACTGCTGATAATGGTATAAAAGCAACAGTGAGGATTCAAACTGGAGTCTTTGGACCCCAAGTCACTGTGATACTCATGATACTTTGCTATTTCTTAACAAGTTGTCCTTGGCACAATGTGAAGACATCTATAGCCACTAGAGTGGAGTCAAGACCTTGTTCTCACCCAGTATTACCCAGAGCCTGTTAATCTACCAAGGAGCCTTCATGTCTTTGAGATTTGCTCTCCTCACTGGGCAGTGACTTGCTCAGAGTCAGACAATAAAGAGGAGTAAATAATTCAAGCATCAGAAAAAAAGACTTGGGCAATTGTAACAGAAGTGAGAATTTTACAGAAGTTTGACCCACCAGGTTTTCTAGGATACAAGGCTGTACTCATTGCTTTTTGGCCACACTATTGCCAAATAGTGACAAGGACTGGTCTGTTACAGCATAATCATTTTTAATTTTTAAAATCACCCCCTGCTAGCTAATAAATATTGTATACTTTTTTGAGGATCATATTTGATCAAAAAATCATAATTATGAACTTCTATGGACTGCAATGTGTTATTTTGATATGTGTTTGCACTGTGACATGATTAAATCAAGTTAAATCTCCATCACCATCATTGCACTTATTAATAATTTTTTATTATGAGACATTTGAAATTATGAATTGAATTGTATGAATTAAAACATACAATACTGGGTCAAGGAGATTGCTCAGTGGGGAAAATGTTTGCCATATAAGTGTGAGGACTGTAGTTCAGATTGCCTAGAACCCATGTAAAATGCTGGGTGGATGTGGCAGCCCACCTGTAATTGTATTTCTCCGAGGCAGAGACAGGGAGGCTCCAGAGCAAGCCAGCTAGCTGGACCAGTCAGCAAACTCTGGGTTCAACAGAGAGACCCTACCTCAAAGAATGATGGAGGAAAACATCTGACCCCAACTTCGGGCTTCTACACACAGGTGCAAACACATGCACATGCACTTGTTCATAGGCATGTGTCCAATTATGAACATGCATACACTCACCACACATACATATGCACATATACACAAAGCATACATTACTTCACTATTGATGGTAGTCACTCAGCTGTGGTCTACCTGAATCAACAACTCAATCCAGTCCAGCTCCAAATTTCTGTAATCTACAATTTTACTTTTTTCTATGAGTTAAACAATTTTTTAGATTCTATATTATTCTGGTATGGATATAAGGATCCCCTGTCCACATACTAATATTTTGAACATTTGGTTCCCAGCTGGAGCATCTTTAAAAAAGTGAATAGACCCTAAAGGCTCTGCCTTCATCAGTGTATTCGTTATTTAATGGACTGATACTTTGATGGTTCTATTCCGTTGTGATGAAAAGTGGGAAGCAGTCCTGGCTGGAGGAAGCAGTACTTGAGGAGCATGGCTTGGGAGGGTACATCTTGTCCACAGACTCTTCCTTCCTCTGTTTTTCTTTCTCTCTGTTTGTCCTTCAGTGGGTAACTTTCCCCTCTCATTCCCTTCACCATGATGCATCAGTATCATCAAAGACCCATGACAATGGGCAGGCAATAAGGGACTAAGACTAAACTGTCTGAAACTGTTAAGCTTGAAAAAAACTTTCCTCCATTAAATAATTTCCCATGTGTATGTGTCACAGCAATGAAAAACAAACTAATTAACATATATAAATGCAATAATTCCTATACTTGCCTGGCTAATTACATCTACTATAATGCCCTGTAGATTCATACATCTTATTTCAAATGATAGGCATCTTCCATTTGCAGGCTCTAGTATTATATTCCTGATTTTTGTATTCATTGTATTTTCCTTAAACATTCCTTTTGCCCGTGTTAAAAAATAGTATCTAACAGTTGCATTATTGCATTTCCTCAGAGCCAACTGTGTACCTTTTCTGCTGGAATTTCCTAAATCCTTGCTCTTCATTTAACTATCACTGAGAAACTGACAGACAACACTATATCAGAGGTAAATATAAGGCAGAGCCCCGGAGGGGAAGGGCTTGAAAGTTGAAAACATTAATATTACTTGTCAAGAAAGAAAGAAACCCACAAGTAAGCTTGCTTTACAAAGACTAGTCTCTTTTATCTTCTGCCTGTTCACCCCATTCAACTTTTCTGTGGTTTAAGATGAGATCATTGAGGGTGAAGGAAGGAATGTCCCTTGGATGTTTTCAGTAGCTCTGAAGAGCTGGTTCCCTAAAACTGAAATACTGCAGATGAAGAGGCAGCTGAGAAGGAAACCCAGAAGGTTGTGCTTGTAGTGTGGGAACCTTAGAGGGTTTATGCAGAGCCTGGTTGTAGAGACAGTCATCTGATCTTATAGAAGGGAGAGAAAAAGTACAGTACAGCTTCTGCAACGATGTTTGCTCTACCTTAATTGATGGCCCATCACCAATGATCTTGTGACCAAAGACGTCATTGCCTATATTGGACCTGCAGTGAACACTCCAGGAACATAGGCAGCTGAAGAATAAAGTGTTCATGCTGAGTAATTCAACTCTATGTTGAGCCCCCAGTCTCATTTTTCCAACCAGATAAATCCTATCAAGAAGGGGATTTTGAGGCAGTCATTTTGCACATGAAGAATAAATTAATTAAGATACAAAGATTAAGAAAATGATTGTCAGCTGGGTGTGGTGGTGGTGTGCACCTTTAATCCTAGCACTTGGGAGGCAGAGGCAGGCAGATCTTTGTGAGTTCAAGGCCAGCCTGGTCTACAGAGTGAGTTCCAGGATAGCTGTGGCTACAGAGAAACCCTGTCTCGAAAAGACCAAAAAAAAAAAAAAAAAAAAAAAAAAAAAAAAAAAAAAAAATTGAGTGTCTGCTTACATAAGTGTATACATGAGTCAATACTAGCCACCCAATGTCCAATCTGCAGCTCTATGAACATTCTCACTGACATTCTATCCTTGAACAAAAGTTTCCATATTCCATTGTTTCTCAAAATACAATCACATTTAATTTAACATACTATGTAAACAAAATAAAACCTATTATTAATTTAATTTTCTATTATTTATTTTATTTGGTTATTTATTTATGGTTCTTGGGAGTAAACCCAAATAAAGTGGTAAACTGTACTCTCCCACTGAGCTAATAGCCCCAGGCTAAAACATTTTAAATCACACTAATTCTAAATCGCTTTTACCTTCATCTTATTTTGAAATTGGGAATTAAATTTATAACATCCAGCAGTGGGACTGTGTTTCAAACTATACCAGTGGCTAGTGTAGAATATTTAATTATTTGATTACAGATTTGAAAATGCGTATTATAGTAGGAAGCATGGCTTTAGCCTGCAAGAGAACTATGAAAACTAGAAAAAGCTGCTTCCAAAGATTTACTTGCAGTAGTCTTCCCTTAGTGTGACGATCTGCAGAGACTCCCTACTACTGAAACCAGAGGCATTACAGCCAAAGAGGAAAAGTACTTGATTTTAGAAAATTTTGCACATTGAGACATAATAGACCAAGGTAGTTATAAAGTCAGCATTGTTTAAGGAGCTCACTGAGGGAATTTTGAATGGTGGCTGCGAAATGGCTGGAGTGACTAGCAGGGGAGCAGGGTTGGATTACATTCTGAATATACTTACTGACCTGATTTCAGTTTTCTAATGGAGAAGCACTATTCTCCCAGCAACAAAGTGTATTCTTCCCAAATTATACACTGGCAAGTTAATGAGGGTCTTTTTGTTTTGGTTTGAAATTAGGATATATTTTCCCTCAACACTAGTTAAATTATTTCCAAGATGAATGGCCTAGGTATAATATTGAACTTTAACACATTAAATTGTGAGTACAAAATTTCAATGCTTTGTAATGTGAAAATAAGGTCCAGTGTTGTTTGTATTCTTCTGGCACCAAAAAAGAGAAAAGTTCATTCTAAGCCTTAAGGAGCAGCTCATCTTCCCAGTGTTCCGAATTCTTCAGAAGGGAATATACACCGTAGGAAGTATGTTAAAATTATCCAGCATACTCAAAGTAAGTTAGGTGGACATTGTCGCTTTATATCAATGCAAAAAGGGTGTTTCATAGCATAATTTAATGTAAATTTATATAAATGATGTATAGAAAATAAAATCCACTGAGGGAACTCATATCATGCTGGTATATACTCCACCCTGCCCTGCAGCAGCTTTTCCTGATTGTACAAATCAGGGAGATTATCATATTCTGAGTTTATAAGAGAGACTACATTTAAAGTAAACATACATTAATTTGCAACTAAATCCTTGTTTTGCTTCAGGCTCAGGTTCTTGTATCTATGAAAGTGACACATTGCTCCAGTGAGCACTGTCCACCCATACACCATTTCTGTCCACTATTTATTCTAGCAAACATCAGACTATTTAAAATTAAAACGTATTCATAAGATTTACCTGGAATATGCTTCTTTTTCTGGAAAGTTGCTCTTAAACTACTTTTTGAATATGTCATATATGATATTATTTTAAAAAATTCATGAATATTTTGCATTATCTTTGAATGTTTGCTCTGAAATATCAATATGGGGTCCCTTGAGGTTACATGTAAAGCTAGGAATACTCCTGAAACCTTTTCTGGCTTTTACTTTTTATTTTTGTGATTTGGTAGAAAATTCCTGTGCTGGCCTGTCATCACCATGACCTTTACTGCAGTTTACTGAAATCAAAAAATAAAAAGTAAAAAATAGTTTTATAAATATTGGATTTTCACATTGCTTGATTTAAACAAATATCTACATAGCTGTGTATTTCACAATTGTCCACATTTAACTAATTTGAATACTTGTTGATTATATTTTTACACCCTCAAATTATAGTATTATAATATAATCAATATTTTACTTCAAAGAATTTTAATTATTAGATAAAGTGAAGGCACATATAATAATTTAAAGTTATTTTTAATTCTACTGATTTTAATTGCTAAGAATAATCTAGAAAAGGAGAAGAGAATGGGTAGAAACTAGATTTTTTTTGAAAATGAAGGACCTATTACACCATTGAGCTTTCATATTATTTTTCTTCTTGTAATTACCTAGAAATTTTACATGAAAAAAATATATATCTATTATACTTTGAATTAGTCTGTATTCCCACTGGATTGTGAGCTGATTTAGCAGGGTTTAAAAGCGTTATCTAAATGCATACATACACATTAGAACATTAATTTTGGGAAATATTTGTATTTGGAACCCCCAAACCTATTTATAAAGTTCAATAACCACAAGATTCAAAGGGGATTGCCAATATATGATAACATATCTTGAGTTGTCCCTTTCAATTAAAATCTTCATGTTCCGGAAGACTGTATTTTCCAAGGACAACCTCAAGAATAATGCCTGTCCCACACACAGCTCCACCATTTGGGTCCTACTGTGTGTCTGGCACCTAGCTGAGCCTACTTGTCCCTAGACCCCAGAATATGTGCAGCCAGTGATTATTTTCTGTGAGGATTGATGATAGAAGCAAAGCCAATCAAGTTCTGGAGGGACCGTTATCTGGTCTGGGAGATTCCACTTCCTGCATGTTAGAAGCCTGCTGCCACAGGGAGACTACTCAGATGCCACCCTTGGTAAAATGTTTGAGACACGTGGGAGGCTGTGGAGCAGCTGACTTCCAGCAGAGAGAGTGGCTGGAAACATGGGATGCTGGCTATCAATTAAGAACCTGTCTGTACTGTGGGCTCTTCAACCCCAGCTGTTTGCTGTACATGGCACCCTATGGCTCAAAAACCATCTTCCTGCCTGAACTCCTTCTAAGTTCTTGAAGCAATAACCACCAGTAAGTTAGAGGGGTTGTTTTAAGACACTAGTTGTACTGTGTAGTTTGGAACACATGAAAAGATGGCCAGTACACTAGTGGAGAGCTTTAAAAATACCATCTATACTAATTTTAAACATTTTGTTTTTACATAATTAACTGCAGAATTAAATGTAATATGGTGAGACTTAGAGGATTGCTGCAAAAAAGTTTAAGGCAATCATTTAAATTTGTGTGAGATTCTTAAATGTGAACAGAAAGTACCATTTTGGGGAATCAATAAATACCAGCAGTAAATTTTATTTTGTTTAATCTATGAATAAAATAATATACATAGCAAATTGTCCATGGATCAGTTTTATATTTTTCCTCTTCTTACTGTTCAAGGCTATTCCAAATGATCACTTTTCCAATTTTAAGTGTTTTCTGTTCATCCTTCAAGGTTTATATAATATTTATAAAATCCTGCATGGATTGTTTGGTATGAAATATCATGTATCACTTTAACTAGTCAGACATAAATGGATAAAGATCTAATTTAGTTCAAGGATACTGTTGGGTTAGATGATAGAGGTAAGGCAACTGCAGTATACATGCCGGGACTCCATGACAAGGTAACGTCTTACAAAGAAACAAAGAAAAACCACTCAATGCACAAGAACAGTAAAGTTTAGAAAAGGGTAGAATCTTAAAGGCTGGTGTTTCCATTCTAAAATGCATGTTCTTATGACTTTTGCATAATACTTTGGAATAATCATTCAGAGTTGTTCTGGTTTATTGTTTATATAGTGTTTTCCCACTTGTAACTATAGAGAAATAAGGTGTGCTCATTTGTATGTGAAGTATTAGTTGAGAAAGATTGGGGACCTGTTTGTAATCTCTTAGTCTTTGAATTTTGCTTAGAATCTTGATGGTCCTCATATGGAAATCTATTAGAAAAGAAGGGCAAATGGGCTGGGAAGGTAGAAAAGGTGTAAGGTCTTCCTCATTGCAGGACAGATAGAAAAAAAATAGTCAGGAACTTTGCATGGAAAAGTAAAAAGGGCACCCTAAGGAGTAAAAAGAGGAATTGGGAACTTAGATGATTTCTGCAACGAGAAAACAGCATTATGGTACAGACTTAAGCTTGTAGTTATCTGGTCTGAATACCATAATAAGGGACCAAAACCTGGTGGCTTAAAGGTTGAAAAGGTTTCTCAAAGTTCTGGAGGTTGGAATCCAACAGCGGAGTTTAGCTGACTTACCTTCTCCTGAGGTATTTCTCTTCTGTTTGCCTATGACCATCTATTCTCCATCTTTTCACATCATGTTCTCTTAATATCTTTTATTTTAGTTTATTTTTTTTTTTTTTTAATTTGCCCTGTAGCCCCAGTTGGGCTGGAACTCACAGAGATCTGCCTGCTTCTGCCTTCTGGGTGCTGGGATTAAAGGTGTGCGGCAATATCTCTTATTTTAAAAAATATTTTTATTGATTTTTTATTTCATTCAACATATCTTAATCATATTTAGTCTCTCTTCCCATCTTCACCCCTCTTTAGCCAGTCCACAGGACTTCCTACATTTTGTCATATATTTGAGGCCTATGGAGTCAAGTAGTGTACCCAGATGTCTCTCAGTGTGAGTTCATGCACTGGAGCTTGCTCAGCCCACTTAGCATCACTACCTTCACCTCTCGTGAATTCTAAAGGATGTGGATTTCAGCCTTATAAATTTACTCAAACCCAATTCCCTTCCCAAAGCCCATCTACAAATATTGGTGATTATGAGTTCATTCTATGCATGCGGGGGTCTATTTAATCCATAGTAGGTTGTAAAGTGTCCGAACAGTTTGTTAACTGGTGACTCCAGCTACGACCTTCAGATGTACGAGCATAATTCATCACCTTTCTAGTGGGATTATAGCTTTAATGCAGGTATTCCTATAACATATCTCTGGAACAAAAGTGGGCAGGAGTGTGCCATCTAGGCCCAGGACTGTCAGAATATCTGTAATGATTTCTCAGGCCACATTTACTATATTATGACCTTTCACAATAATTCATCCTCAATGGGAGAATTAGTCAAGTAGCCATAGAATATGAAGCTTTTTTGTTGGTATAAACAGCCATCTAGTTTCTAACAGACAGACTTCTATTTTAGGTCTTAATATATAACATAGATACTCCCTATGAGAACATGGATTTGATATACTTAAAATGCATGTCTGCAAGATTTAACCCTGAAGAGAGACCAGTAGTGAGCTACCTGCAGGCTACTTTCAGGTGGTCAAAAGTAAAGCAAACACTTTTAAGCGGCGATGCCATAAAATACCCCATTTCAAATTATATTCCTTATTCCCTTGCAAATATATTAATGTACCATCACATCCCAGAGCTTATGGAAATCCTCATGCCTTCTGGATGCATCAGAATCCCACAAGCAGGTTAAATGCTTGCAATTGTCATTCAGTGTGCAGCTGGGATCAGAAACTGTGGGACTCAGAGCTCGACTTCTGTCTCCTGACATGTGTACATTGTGTGGGATGCATAGTAAACATCACTAACTTGTGAAACAAGAATCTAGACATAGTCGTAAAAAGTACTTCCCCCTGTTTGATGTTTTCTAAAATGAATTTGCTCCAGAAAGAATAGCACGTTGAACAGCTGGGGCTACAGGGAGACCCTGTCTTGAAAAGACAAAAAAAAAAAAAAAAGAATAGCACATTGAACCCAGATCACTTTTCTCAATATACAATTGTTCAGTGGTGGAGGGAAACACACTGGAGTAAGTTTCATGAGGTCTGGAGTTTGAACAGAGATATGAATGTGAAAGTTTGCTCCTCATTAGGAAAAGGGATTTCCTGTATTTTATCTGGTCATGAAGTTGGATGTCTGTATTGCACCACCTTTGCAATAGCCTTCATCTTATTTCTGCTCTTTGTGTACTACGCTACTTGGCTGTTTAAAAAAATAGATAAATTTGGGCACATGCCTTTAATCCTAGCACTTGGGAGGCAGAGGAAGGAGGATCTTTTTTTTTTTTTTTAATTTTATTTATTTCTGTATGTGTATGAATGTACTGTCTGCATGAAGGTTTGTGCACCCGTGTCTTGCAATGCCGCGGAGGTCAGAAGAGGGCGCCGGATTCCCCTGGAACTGGAGTTCTCCTGGAATTGGAGTTTCGGATGGTTCTCGGCCGCCATGTGGTGCTGGGGATCGAACCCTGGTCCTCTGCAAGAGCAGTTGGGGCTCTTAACCACTAGGTCATCTCTCCAGCCCAGAAGTAGGATCTTTGTGAGTTCAAGGCCAGCCTGGTCTACAGAGCAAGTTCCAGGACAGCCTGGGGCTACAGGGGGACCCTGTCTCGAAAAGACAAAAAACTAGCTAAATTCATCACAAGTATATCCATTGCACAAATGTGTGATCCCAAGTTTTGGAAAATAAAAATACCTTTAAAATATTTGAAGGTAAATGAAGTAGGCAGAGGTTATAAAGAAATAAGTAAAGCTAAAGAACTATTTTCACTCAGAAACAGCAAGAGACAATTTTCCTTTTTATCTATTCCTTCATTTATTAACAAGTGTGTTTTTGATTCAGGGTAAGTGCTTCTGTAGGTGATGATGTGCAGAAATGTACTGTTAAAGACTCACTTTCATAAAACTTACATTCTTGCTGTATGTGATGTTAATAATAACATCACTTCAGAAGATGATGGCACTGTGAAGCGATCCAGCAGGACAATGGGACTGGGGACTAGAGCCTCCTTTGGCCCAGAGCAGAGTGCCCTCCCCTCTCATGAATCAGACACCAAAACGGCAGATGAAGACTTTTCAGTTTCAAAGTCTTCTTGGCTTCTATGTAGTCATACTCTCCTGGTTTTCTTTCCTTCTTGTTGGGGTTGTCAATTTCATGCTAATATCTCTTTCCTTTATTTCTCATGAGAGTATTTCTTTTTTTCTTTAAAAATATTTTTTGGTGTTTATGAGACAGTGTCTTCCTGTAGCCCCAGCTGGCCTGGAACTTGCTATGTGGACCAGGCTGGCCTCAGTTTCATACAGATCCACCTGTGTCTGCCTCCTGAGTGTTGGGATTAAAAGCATGCATTGCCAGGCCTGGTTTATGAGACAATTTCTTATTCCTACCATAGTTGAGATATAGAGTTTCTGCTCCTGTGTATTCACATAAATTCTTGCAAATTTCCTCTTTTGAGAAAGAGGAGAAATGTAGTAGAAATAATTTATATTTTAGCAATAAAAACAACAGTAATAAGAAGTCTCACAATTATGTTTTAAATGTACATTTCAACTCATACTTATTGAGTCCTTATTATATTATAGGGATTGCTTGGTTACAGAGAATATGACGATGAATGGAACAAGATGATCCACTCACTACAGGAAGCAGTCTACATCACCACAGTAAAGTAGGGAGCAAAGCCATGGAATTAGGCATCCTGATGTGATGAAATGTAACACTATGAGGAGCCATGATGATATGGAACAGAGCGATTTAGCTCATTCTAGAGAGTTGGGGACCCGCAGCTATCCCATTTTCTAAATGTTCTTTATTGGAATATAGTTTGATATTGTAAGGGTCTAAATCCCTGATAAGAGACAGGGCCACTGATATGTAAGAGATAGCACATTGCATGCTTCTTCTTGGTATGAGACAAATGACTTGACAGGCTTTTTATCCCACTGTCAAGGTTCTCTTCTGCATGAGCAGTCCAGACCAGTTTAGATAAGACCCAGACCAGACTTGGACATATCTCACTCCCCTTGAAACTGTGACCTATGGCCTCTTTCTTCTTCATTTAAGTTGACCAATCCAGAATAGAGGAGTGAAGTCTGCTCACACTTAACAAGCCCGAGTCCTTCTGGGAGCTTTGGATTTTTCAGTTTCAGAGTCCCTTGTTCACTTACAGAGAGCCTTTCCCTGGGTGTGATTGTGTGTATATACGTATGTTTCTTCACTTTCTTTTTTTTTTAATTTTCATTTTTTATTGATGCTTTGTGTCTTTCTAGATCACTCTCCACATGAAGTGAAGGAACTTGGAAATTGACACGGCCCCAAACTCCCATCCAAGATCATTGTCCATGCTGCCATAAAACTGATGCCTCTGCATCTTTCTGTTTTTTTTTTCATTTTTTAACCATAAATGATAATTTATGAGTACAAACATCCTTCATGTAAAACCAATTTGCAAGCAGTTGTGCCTAGACCCACACAGCCCGTGGGTCCCACCATCCAGCGGAGGGTGGGGGGGGGTGTATGTTCAATCAAGTTGATCAAATGAGTGTCCAGACTGTATTGCTGTAGTTTCACCATTCACCCCAATCGCAGCCCTTACATTCTACCACACCCCCTCTTCCACAGATTGTTCCCTAGGCTTAGAAAAGGGGCACAGGTGGATGAGAAGCAAAACAGTCTACTTTCTCTGGAGCTGTTGCTTAGACTCTGATCAATTCTGGCTGTTTCCTTTCATGGGCTGACAGTTTGTCCAGGAATAAAGTTTGTTTCCTGTTGCTTTCTGCTGTGTATGAGTTTTTTCCTGCCTTTTAATCTTTTTATTGGCGGAGAAAATGAACCAGATCAAGACCCCTAGATGTTAACAATATATTGTCTCATTCATACATCGGGACATGGACCTGGACTTCTGTATATTTTTAAACATAAATATTAAGCAGAAAATATACAAAAAGTTTATGGTGAGATATAAACGAGGAATAGAGAATCTTGTTCTGTGTAGGCATTCTTCTTTCTTGGCATTAGATAAGGTAATTCCCTTTTGTGTTTATAAGTGGGTTGTTGAGAAATTCCAATATTTTCTAGTTGGAGAGGATGCGGGAGCCTCTCTTACATGGCTCATCTCATGGGTGATTTGGCGTCGATTGTCCATAACTGGTACCACTGCCTGACCTGGTTTCTTGGTGCTCTGTTTATTCTCAGAAATAGTGGTGAAAGTATAATCTCCACTAGATCTATTTCTTCCAGTCTCTTTGTCTCCACATTGTCAAGTTCTAATTTTTAAATTATGAAGCAGAGTGAAAAGAACAGCAACTTGGATGATCGTCATACCAGACAACAGTCTTGGTGCGTTTTAGCTCATGAGATAACAACTTTGGGGTCACAAGACAATTCTTAACCAATCACTGCATGCATTTTAGTAATAAAATTAAGTTATAATGTTCTAGACATAGAATCATCTAAACACAAAGTGGGAAAACAGATGTGATGAAGATTACCTTGATTACAGGACAGAAGTGTTAACTGTCTTCTTTTTGCCTAATGGCAAAAGAAAAATATTTTAAAGCTCTGGGACTTCCAATGCGGTATAACATTTTACGCAATCATGAGGCACTTCTTATGTTGTCAGTACACAGTAATGTATTTAAAAATAACAAAGCCTTTTGAAGTGTTCTTAGAGCTAGGCTGGACATGTATAATACTCCCTTCCAAGGAAGTGTGACACTGTAGAACCACATATTTAGCTGAGTCTATTCAGACTTTCTTTGAAATATAATGTATGAAAACATGTTTTTTACCAGCTGGGAGGCACTTCAAGATGCTGGCAAACTCTAATCATGAAGTCCTGCAAAATGTTTAATATCATGCTACTACTGATGATATAGCATCTATCTATCTATCTATCTATCTATCTATCTATCTATCTATCTATTTATTTCTATCTAAGGAAAATGAAAATTCAAATCTTTTCCATTTCAGGTCATATTACCACTCTTGATCATCACATACTTACTGCTCCAGAAAAATAAGAGGAATAAGTGAGCAGCCCCCACACAACCAAAAGCACAAAGTAGAAATTCTTAGAGGGGTTTCTTTCTAACATTTGAACAGAAACATGAGAAATAAGTTAAATGCACAAAAGAACCTCACCTTCTATAGATCTAAACAGTCTAAAGCATTAGATTAGACTAACAAAATGTTTGAATATTCCATTCTTCTACCTTGATAAATTAATTACTATAGCATTTTTTAAATTTGTATATGTGGGTTTGTGTGTGTGTGTGTGTGTGTGTGCATGTTCGCATGTGTATGGCTTCACATGTGTGCAGCTGGTCTGTGGGTATGTGGGTGCATGTTTGGATATGTATAGACCCTCATGTGAAGATGTGGGTGCATGTGTATGCATGCATGTGGAGGCCAGTGATTGATCGCTTTCCATGTTATTTACTGAAGCAGAGACTCAGGCAGAACAAGGAACAGGAACATTGTTTCTGCTCTGGTGGTTGGTGACACTTCCCTGGGGATCCCTGTATATTTGGACTAACGACCTACCTGGCTTTATGAGCATTGGTGCTCTGAACTCCAGTTTTCATATTTGTGCAGCAAATGCTTTATCCACTGAGCCATTTCCCCACCCAGATGTCATAGCATTTGGAATGCCAGATTGAGTCATAACATTCCTGGAGTATGCAGTGATCTGTGGTGGGACACAGTAGTGAGAGACAATGAGAACTCCATCTTGAACAATGTCTCCTCTTCCTCTTCTGCTGTTGGGAACCATAAAGGTGCTACAAACTTTCATATGTGAATACACTGGACCACGTGCCAAGATCTCACCCAAATGGATGCTTTGTGCCAACATAGTTTGCTAAACAAAATTTTGACAACACAATGTGAGAAGAAAATCATGAGAAAGAGGTCTATTTCTACCTTGAGAAGCCACCTGGGCCATCTTTACCCCTCTTCATAATCATATTTTTATTCTCAGAATATCAATGATTATGCCATTCGGTTTTTGGTATATGGAAGGTCATTGAATGGGCTCAGTTCCTTTTAGTGATGTCTAAGGGATTTTTTTTTAATCAATACACTCAAGTAAGAATAACAACATACATTCTCAGTGCTTCCTAGTACTTAAGAGCTTAGCATACCATGAGGAGGAAAAGAAAACAGAGATATGATATTATGTGTTCAATATATCATGAAAATACATAGGCATAAACAAGCTTAGATGTATCAAGGCTTAGAAATCTATGAAAAGAAATTTTTTTCAGAAGTTGAATTACAGATTCTAGTTTGGTAGTAAGAATTATTGTTTAGGCCAACATGGTAGCACACACTTTAGGGGGCAGAGGCAGACAGACAGATCTCTGTGGGATCAAGTCCAGCCTGGTCTACATGACAAATTCCATGGTAGCTGGGGCTAAAGAGCTACACTACCTCAAAAATAAAACAGAATTATCATTTAACCAAATTGCATGGAAGTAAGAATGACAGTGAGTGTCCCCAAAACCGAAGACTGGAAATGACCACTCTGTATTCTTGATTGGGTTTGCAAGGCTTATGGGAAATAGTAACCTAAAAGTGGGGTACAGTACTGGAAATTCTTAAATATTTTGCATGAGATAAGTTGAACATGGCAAATGTGACAATGTCATGAATCCAACAACGACCTTGGTTAAAACACTTTATAGAGCCATTTGTAGAGTGAAGATACCCTCTTTCAGTGCATTCATCGTATAGGTCCAAGAGGATTACATTTTTGTGAGAACTCACATTTTCTTTCATAGCCTATCCATGTGTCACATAGCTCTGTATGTTGTAAAGGATATTCGCCACTGTAAGGAAACTAAAATCAACAAAAAAACAGGTTAAACACAGGTTAAACAATGGTCAAGTCCTCTTCCTGAGCCACTTTCTGTATTTACCCTTCTCTATAAAGTTATCCATCATCCTAAAGCAAGATACATTATTGCAGATTAACCTTTCCTGCATTTCTTTGCACCAGTTATACATTCATGTATTCTTTGTTAGCATCTCGTCTTTTAGTACACATCCCGCTCTGTTTAAATGCACTCCAACACCCAAAGTTGTTCTCTGGCTTTTATGTACAGACACAGACACAGACACACACACACACACACACACACACACACAGATACACACACACACACAAACACACACACACAGATACACACACACACAAACACACACACACACACACACACACACACACACACACACACACACACACTCGAGTCTGCTTTTTGGATTAGTGGTTGCAATTCTGGCCCCAGAAAAGAAACATTAGGAAATATTAGATACCCAAATCCTCAGCCCTGTCCCAGAATGACTGACTGGAAATAAAGCAGTGTGGAAGATGAGGTCTAGCAGTCTCTGTCTGAAATAGTAGGTTGTGCTGAGGCTTGTTTAAGTTTGAAAACCAATTGTAATGTGGTAGCTTGAATGAGAATGTCCCCCATAGGCTTCAAGTATTCAGACATTTTGTCCCCAGTTGGTGGTGCTGTTTTGAGAGGTCTTCGAAGGGGGTGGCCATGCTGGAGGAAGGATATCATTGGTGGCAGTCTTAGAAAGTTCAACAAACCTTGCCTGTCTCCAGTTGCTCTCTCTGTGCTTCCTGTGTTCATTGGAAGATGTGAACCTCAGCTTTCTGCTCCAGTCCTTGCCACCATGCCTCCCCACCACAATGGACTCTTCCTTTTATAAGTTCCCTTGGTCATGATGGTTTTATCATAGCAATATAAAAGTGACTAATACAAATGTCATCCATACAGTAATGACTTTTGAATTGGTGTCTCTGTCCCTGACTTTTTTCTGTTCCAAATTAGTCAAGAAATAGATGTACATGTACCCAACATTTGCACATGAGCAAATAGGATAGAAAAAATTTTAAATATCTAAATAACATTTCAATTTAAATTTATTAAACTATTTTTTTAATTTTATTTATTTTTGTATGTTTATGAATGTACTGTCTGCATGTAGGTTTGTGCACCCGTGTCGTGCAATGCTGCGGAGGTCAGAAAAGGGTCTCAGATTCCCCTGGAACTGGAGTTCTCCTGGAATTGGAGTTACAGACAGTTCTTAGCCGCCATGTGGGTGCTGGGGATCGAACCCGGGTCCTCTGCAAGAGCAGTCAGTGCTCTTAACCGCTAGGCCATCTCTCCAGCCCCAAATTTATTAAACTATTTAAACAATCTTTGGATTGCTGTGTGGTCTTAAATCATGTTTCTCAGTATCTCCAAATATTCATCCAAACTGTACATCAATTCAATGATATACAAACAGCTTCAGTATTTAAGATATGTGCGTTTTTCTTGAAAATGGAAGTATTCCAAAATTTCTACTCGTTTGAATTCTTAGATTTTAAAATTTAATTTTAAAGGAACTCACAGATTTAAGGTTAATTATTCCTCCTCTGAAGTGTCACAGTATTTAATATATTGCACTTGCTATTAAATACTCTTCTATGATATATCTTAAGAGAGATTTTTCACCGGTTGAAGTGAATTCAAGTAACAAGAGAAAATTCTCAGTTCTTAAATAACTTCTTAGCAGTGCGGTTACACTAGCTTTGAGTGTAGCCAACACATCCCACTGAAGACACTCCTGAGCTGGATTAAATAACATTATGTCACTCTGGATGGCTCTGCTGGGTAAAAGTCTTAGTAGGACATTTGAAGGCTAAACAATTTCTTACCCTGCTCATTTCTTATAAAGTGTAGAGTTAATACGGATGTAAAATAAACTGTTAAATTTTATTTTAAATGTGAGATAAACTGATTTACTGTATTATGAAGACTGTATCTCCAAACTTTAAGTTAGTTTATTGTAAATACTGAACTAAACTTTCTAGGCCTGTTCAATCCCCTTCCAGACAATATCTGTAAAAAAAAAAAAAACTCCCCTGTGAGAAGAGGGCTCTTTGAATCCTCCTTCAGGTGCATTTACGGACTTAAGCACTTTAGAGTTTTCCTAGAGCTGAAAGAACAGCTTCCTGCATAATGGAGCAAAACATTTTCACTAAGGCTGGTGTTTTGTAACTTTGGTGCTTCAGAACCACCTGGAGGCTTGTTAAACACAAACTGGTAGGCCCCACCATAATACTTCAAGTTCCACAGTTGCTACCCTAGGCCATATCTCACTTTCTGTGTTGAAATTCTAAACTCCAACGTGATGGCACATGAAACTATGGGCCTTTGGAAGGTGATTAGGTGACCAGGCCCATGTAAGAGATACAAATGATTTTCTTTTCTTTGTCCTGTAAGAGGACACTGTGTGAAGCCAGCTGTAAACCAATCACTGATTTGACTTGATACTTAGTCTTGAACTCGTCCTTTTCCATAGTGTAAGGAATAAATGCATGCTTTTATAGTCCACCCAGTTTGTGATGTTTTGGTTATAACAGACTGAATTGCATGGGAACATAGGTCTATTTTATGCCAAGTGTCTGGGTGATTTGCCAGCGCTGGTTGAAGGCCAGAGACAAATGTCACAGACTTCTCTATAGCCTGCATTTGCATCATAATTTCTAAACTTGGCAAGTAATTCCTTTTTCATTGCTCTATGAGTATTTGTGTTTCTTTAACAAAAGATCATGGAAAGTTTTGCCAACTGAGGCTCTAGAACAGTGAACAAAATCTGTCAAAAAGGAAGAGTCCTTTCCTGCCCAGATGATGTTAGCTTTAATTCTGAAATATAATCTTGCTTCTTATATGAGTAACCTGGAGTGGACTGACAAAAGAAGTTGTTTTGTACACATGTTGACTGTGCTGTACTAAGTTAGTGGGGCCTAAAAAATGGCAACAACTACCATTTTTCTCTGCTGTTCCTGTTTTAGGAGGTGGAGAATAGTAGGAAAATTAAGAATTTCAGCAACACGAAAAGCTACTAATTACTCTTGATTGCTCAGGGAAGGTAGGAAGTCTCACCCATCATACCATTCCTCTTGTGACAGGAGGAAGGGTATTTGGATCCTATGTATGACATAACAGATGTTTCATGCTCAGTTGGGTATGTTAATGTATTGAGTCATAAAAAAGTGATTGAAGTAGGCCAGGCGTGGTGGCACACGCCTTTAATCCTAGCACTTGGGAGGCAGAGGCAGGCAGATCTTTGTGAGTTCAAGGCCAGCCTGGTCTACAGAGTGAGTTCCAGGACAGCTGGGGCTACAGGGAGACCCTGTTTCAAAAAGACAGACAAAAAAATAAAGTGATTGAAGTAAAAAGTAATTGGATAGTGGGAGGGTTTCCACTTCTCTTCCTAGAGCCTAAGGCCTGTGAAGGGTATTAGGTTGCAAGAATGTGGACATAATCTGCCTCTTGTGTAAATTCACTCAGAATCTGGGGGTGGGGTGTATTTGGGGCAAGCTTATCTTAAGGGAAATAAAGATCCAGATAAAATAGCCCTTCTAGGAATATGACTTAATGTGGTGGCACACACCTTTGATCCTAGCACCCAGGAGGCAGAGGCAGGTGGATCTATGTGAGTTCAAGGCCAGCCTGGTCTACAGAGCAAGCTCCAGGCCAGCTGGGACTAAAGGGAGACCTTGTCTCAAAAATACCTCCCCCCCAAAATGTATTTATTTATGAGGCATGTGTGAAGTGGAGGCAGAAAGCAGAACTATGTTCCATTCTGTAGAATTCTAAATGTAACATTTCTAATGCCAACGAACCATACAGGACTAACCTCTGTTATTGTAGGTGGATGGAGGGCTGTGGTAAGAGTCTTATTTGTGTTTCAGAAAGCTGTATTCAAGAAAATTAGACAGTTCTGTATTAAAAGTTTCAGACCTACAAAGGCCATTTCATCAAGTGAATAATTTAATTAAGAGTATAACCATGGGCAAGCTAAATGATTCATGAGGATAATGTGGAGAGCAGCACTCAGAGTCAAGCACTTTTCGAAAGCTGCTCATGTAGGCTCCTATGCAGCTAATTGATAGCTAGATTGATAGGTAGGTAGATAAGATAGACAGACAGATGCTTAGTGGCAGATGAACAGAGAGAAAGAAACTGGTGACCCCCAGTTACTTTGGTGAAGACTTTAGACACTTTTATCCAAAAACTGGAGCACTTGTACCTGTCTTATAGGTCCCTACTATACAGACACTCTACGTGCTGGAATCATTTTGAAGCAAATGTAATCCTATTTAACTGCCTCCTTTTTAAAGGAAAAATGTGTTCGCATTACAAAGCCACTGTAGCAAAGCATTTCTATTAAAATGGCCCTGCTGCTTATATTTAATGCTTTCTAGACTTCTCTGTGGCTCAAAGGGGCTCTGTGAAGCAAGTGAAGGCATGAGAGTAATCATTAAAGATCAAGGGCTTTCCAATTATCATGTTATACTTAGTAGACAATAGGCTGCAATAAATGAAGCATAGCTTTGCAGTTTCATATATTTGAATCAAATATTTTCAAGGGAACCCAGAAAAGACCTTTGTGCCTTATGACAGATGTAGGCAATGTCCATACATTCAGAAAGATGTTTATCAAAATTTCCCAGCATTTTCCTAGGTGTTTCCACTTCTTTATCAGTTAGTAGAAAATGCTGAATTGAAAACCCTGCTCATGATAAAGAGTCCAAGTGTGCATTTTAAGAGTATTTCCCACATTTTTATATCAAAGCTAATATTCAAAATAATGATCCTATGAAGAAGAAACCCTCAGTTAATTAGGATTATGTTTGTTCTATGCTTAACTTTTATAAAGTATAAAGTCACTAAAATAAACCCTAAAAAGGATATTTTTTCCAAAAGAATAACATTCAATATACATCCTGAGGTCAAATAGACACAATCTAACCTTCTTTATTCTTTGTATTTGTAGATTCAACACGATACTATGATCCCAGAGATTCCAAATGATCCCCCAAAGGCAGCACAAGATACTCGCATATCATAGAAAGATTCCATTCTATTTGCTGGATAGCTTCTTCTGAGGAAGAAATGGACGCTGATGTGTTTAGGGAAGGTGTCCCAGAGCAAGAGTAGAAGGAAGGGAGATGGCTAAAGAGTCATTGTCACAAAGTGGTGAGCGCAGTTCATTGTAGAGAGTTGCAGAGATCAACAATATCCCGTTAGTAATATCATACATGGAAGATTGTTTAGTATCACTCAACTGGGGCTGTCATCTTCCATATTGCTATAGTTTGAACATTTGTTATCTGACATTTCTGTAAATGGCTGAGAGTAGCTTGTTTTAAAGGTTCTGACAATATCTTGAATTCTCATCTAGATTTCTGTTTCATCTATTCAATAAGTATACCACAGTATTTGTTTAAAAAACATGCACAAACAAAACTCAAACTAAATATTTTCTATTCTACTAACTTCTTCAGATCCATTTACCATTGATTACACCTCTGCTATGTTCATGAGCCAGGAATATTCATATATATTGATTTAATCCTCACAAATGTTGTAAGTGAATCAATATTTTAATGACAGCATGAGATTTTTAAACTTTTAAAAAGTATTTTAATTATGGCATGCATTTATTTCTAGAGACTACTCACTCATACGGCACATTAAGATGTAGGCCAAAGTTCTTCTCTCAACTAGACTTTCTGTCCCCTGGGATGTCTTTTTATGGGGGGAGGGTCTTTTTGAGACAGGGTTTCCCTGTAACCCCAGCTGTGTCCTGGAACTCACTCTGTAAACCAGGCTGGCTCATAAAGATCAGCCTGCCTGTGCTAGGATTAAAGGAGTGTGCCACTGATGGCTGCTCTGTCACTTTGGTCTAGGTAAAACGCTGAGCCACTCAAAATCACACTGGTGACACACTGAAGTTGTTGTGGTTCTCTTAATTTTTAAGGGGACACCATGGTTACAGCAACCTTATTTTAACCTTTGAGTATCTGCACTTATTCATTTGTTTTTACTTTTTACTTGTTTCAGGTAGAGTATACATGTGTGCATCCACTCACGTACATGCATGTATGTGTGTGTGTGTGTGTGTGTGTGTGTGTGTATAGAGGCTGATAGTGGATCTTTTCCTCTACCAGTTCCCTTATTCTTTGATACAAAGTCTCTCACTGAACCTGAAGATCACTAATTCGTATAGGCTGGCTGGTGAATAAGCTCCAGGAATCTGCCTCTTTCTGCCTTCCCAGTGCTGAGATTTTCACCTGTTAGTCACTGTTACATAGGTGCTGAGGTTTCAAACTCAGTTCTTCCTGCTTGTTTGGTAAGTATTTTAACAACTGAGCCATCAGTGTAATTCTTACCCCCTGAGTACCAGTTAATGCTGTCTCATCATTAGGCTCCTGCTGATTCTTCTGTTAAGATATCAGTACTATTCACCTTTCTTAAGATCGGATGATGAGCTGGAGAGATGACTCAGCAGTTAAGAGCACTGGCCACTCTTGTAGATGACTGGGGTTCAATTCCCAGTCCCCATATGGTAGCTAACAACCATCCTTAACTTCAGATCCAGGGGATCTGACACCCTCTTCTGGCCTTCAGGAGCATTTCGGGTTGTAAGTACATGCAGGCAAAGCACTTATACACATAAAATAAATATAAAAACATAAAAATAAAGCTGTCTTTAATCCCAGCCCTTGGGAGGCAGAGGCAGATGGATCTCTGTGAGTTGAAGGCTAACCTGGTCTAAATAGTGAGTTCCAATCTAACTGAGACCAACAGGAGACCTTGTCTCAAAAAAGACAAATAAATAAATAAGTAAATAAGTAAATAGATTTCTGATTACTTATTTATTTATTTACTTGATAATGAGAAAAAAAATCTTGAACTGCCTTTGTGGAGTAGATACTTAGGCTCTTTGGATTCAGGAAGAATCATCACAACTCATTTCAATATAACAATGCATCTTTAGTAATCTGGAATAATTTGGGGAATTGATGATGTAGAAATGTACAAATGAGGCTCTGTCTTTAATTTCCATGAAGCCAATAATTACAGCTTTCAAAGTGATTTAATGGAAGCATTTGTAATTCTATAAAGAGATTATACTACTTGATGTGATAAAATTTGGTTAGGGGAATTTCAGGGAATGCTGTACAGAAAAAGTGGCCACTGACTTAGGTACTGGAGGGATGAAATACGTAAAAAGAACAAATGAGAGTAACGCACCGAGAGGCTTGGAAAATGACGAGGGCAATGTCTCAGATTTGGCTAAAAGGATCAGTCATTTGTTTCTGTTCAGATCAGGATTCAAGTCATGGGAGAATTGTTACAAACTGTAAGACCTTCCTTGGTGAGCTGTCCTTACAGGAGGCATCAGGATATTTGGGAAAGTGGGATCCTTGGAGAGAATGGTCATCCTACATTTCTGTGGTCAATGATTTGTGTCAATGCCTGCTCCAAGTGAGCATTTATTAAGATAATTCATATGAAAACGGGACCAACAGTGGGGAAAGGTACTTGCTGATAAGCCTGAAGATCACAGGTCCATCCCCAGGATCCGCATGGTGGCAGGACAAAATCGACTATGAAAAACTGTTATCTGACCTCCACATGTGCACTGTGGCATATGTATCCTCTCACGCTCCCCCACAAATTAATAAAACATGTTAAAAAATAATTACTATGAAAATACAGTTAAATTTGAAACCATGACTTTTTGGAAACTTAGCATTTTTTTTTTTTCTCCTATCATTCGGTACATCTTCCAGTTGTTTAGAGTTGAATTGCTATTAATTTTGGACTCTGGTGATCAGTGAATTAAAACTCAAAAATATACATGGATGATTCACTTGGGAGATCTCTTTTGCATTTTATGTTGAAAGTGAATCATATATTCATGTGTATTTAAACACAATATAACCTTGTAATTCATCTTCCATTTTTCTTGAGAAAATTCCAGCTTTAACAAATGTGAGCACATTGAAGAGACATAGTATTTTAAATTTTAAAAAAGATGGGGCTGGAGAGATAGCCTAGCAGTTAAGAGCACCAACTGCTCTTGCAGAGGACCTGGGTTCGAGCCCCAGCACCCACATGGTGGCTGAGAACCATCTGTAACTCCAATTCCAGGAGAACTCCAGTTCCAGGGGAATCTGACACCCTCTTCTGACCTCCGCAGCATTGCACGACACGGGAGCACAGACCTGCATGCAGAAAGTACATTCATACACATAAAAAATAAATAAAATTTAAAAAAATTAAAGATTTAATTTTTTATTGTGTGTGAGTGTTTTGGTTGCATGTATGCACCTGTAACACAGGTGCTGTGCAGTGACTTCTGAGGCCAGAACCAGAATGGAACTGGAATCCTTTGGAGCTGTAGTTACAGATGGTGGTTAGCTGTCCTATGCATGGTGGGATCAACCCTGGGTCCTCTCCAAGAGTTGGTGCTCTTAACCACTGCCCCATTTCTCTAGCCTTCAAAGGAACACTTCCTTTAACAAAATTTTGCTTCTCTTGGAGAAAATGATGATCTAGTGCTTCTTTAAAATATTTTATTTATAAATGCCATGTATTCAGAGTGCTATGACAAAATACCATCAGTTTATGAAGAACAGAAATCTTATAGTTCTGGATGCACAAACTGCAGTCTGGATGTCTGCATTTCTGGCTCATCTGGATTGCTTACTATGCACTTTGATTGTACTGTATATCCTGGAGATTGAGTAAGAGGTCTCAACTACCTTTTTTTAATTTTAATTTTATTTTTTATGTGTATGAATGTACTTTCTGCATGTAGGTTTGTGCACCCGTGTCATGCAATGCCTCGGAGGTGAGAAAAAGGGGTCAGATTCCCCTGGAACTGGAGTTCTCCTTGAATTGGAGTTATAGTCGGTTCTCAGCTGCCATGTGGGTGCTGGGGATCGAACCAGGTCTGCTGCAAGAGCAGTTGATGCTCTTAACAGCTAGGCCATCTCTCCAGCCCCTCAACTACCTTTTATAAAGGCACTAATACCATTCCTGAATTCCACGCCCTTGACCATTATAATCCCCCACGACCTGCCTTTTACTGCTGTCATGTTGAGTGTTCAGTTTTCAACATTTGAATTAGGAAGCTGTACAGTCTATTATACATTATAAATCACTTTAATCAGCCTTTCTTTTAATATATAAATGGAAACAACATGTTCTTTCAAAGTGTTACTTGTAGTAACATTATCTTCAAAGTGACTGAAAGCAATGTTTTTCAATAAGAATTGCTACACATAAATAGAACTTCCAGAGAGTGAAAAGAAACTGAATATTTTTGTCAATCACTGTATATTAAAAAAATAAAACCACGAAACCACTTTACTGAAATATTTAATGTTCCCTCCTCTTTAAAAAGTTAATCATAATTATGCATTCTCTTCATAACTGAGAATTATTATTTTGGAGCTAAATTAATGTATAGTTTTGATTTATGGTGCAAAGCTCTGGGTTTATTTTTGAAGAATAAGTCTTTGGACTAGAAGTCTACTGTTAATGACTTCTTTAATCCTTTTTTTCACATCTTATAATCAGTTAAAATTCAATTCACTCTAAATAAAATCAAAGCAATAGACATTTAATAAATGCCTAATACATTCTAGTTACTGTGTCAGAAGCTTAGGTTACTATGATAAATCCAAAGTGTGAGGTGTTGCTGTCTTTTATACCTAAAATTTTTTATTAGGAGACAAAAGATATTAGATTGTAACTTGAAATTCCTTTGTTTTGGATGAACCGCAGGTTATTTCATGAGCAAATTCGTAGACTCTACAATCGTCCTTTTCTCATACACAGGCTTTTTTCTATTTTATCTAGGATCAAAATGTCACCTTTAGGTAGGTCAAGTATTACTATTTTAGCTTGCTTCTGTAATGGGGTCATGTTTTTTCCGTCAGTCTGGGGCTGAATGTCATGCACTTTTACTGGTGTTTTCCAAGTGCAAAGGGTAGACTGGAGGTCCCAGTCCTTCCTCATCCTTTGGTCCTGGGAACCAATAGCATATTTAGTAAATAGCTGGCATCATCTTGACAGCACACGCTGAGAAGGAGGTGGCAGAGAGTAATGACAATGATGATGACAGCAGTGACAGCAACAGCGAGAGACATCATTTGCAACAGACTGTACCATAATTTTGTGTTAAACTCTGAGATACTGTATATCTTTTTATTGGTTATTTTTCTACTGTTGGCAGCACTGAGAGCTTCTATATGTTATAGCTTTTCGGATAGGACCTAAAAATATGGAACCAAGACAATTACATATTTTAAATGAAGCTATCTGGGAGGAGACAATTTTTCATAAATCCCCTTTCACATAGTCTGTGACAGCTACAATAGAATAGAAAAGGCAGAGTATTGGTTATTTTTCTGCTGTTGAGATAAAACAGCATGACCCAAGTAACTCACAGAAGAAAGAGTATATATAGCTTATAGTTGCACAGGTATAATGGTCTATAATAGTGAGGAGGGATGGCCAGAGTTGGACAAGAGCAGAAACCTGAACATCCCATCTTCAGGTAGATACAGGAAATAGAGCAAATCTGGAAACGGGGCAAGGCTAATAACTCTCAAAACCTGCCAAAGTGACACTTCCTCAAAGGAACCACACCTTTTAAATCTCTGAAAACCAGGCCACCAACTAGGGCCAAGTATTCAAATACTTGGATCTATGAAAGACATTCTCCTTTACACAAACATAGACAGCAAGTCACATTTAGGTAGAAAGGGCTTCAGTCAGCAATACTTTCATCCCAGAAGATGTCCTTCAAATGTCTTCTAATATCTGAATCCTTTGCCTTTTGTGTATCCCAGATATACACCAATAGAAACAAACAATGTAAAGGATAATTAGTGTTATATATGAGTAACAGGCCCAATGCAATACACAGATGCACAATTTGAGAAACAATATAGATGAGAATTTGGGACACATTTTCAAGAGACTCTCAAGTGTACATGTACAGAGAAGCAAAGATGAGAATTGGATATGTATACATTTTGAGGTGTCACCCTTTAGTGGGAGAAAGATCATGGGATATTGTGCCCAAGGTCACAGACTGGGAATCACATGTGTTATAAAACATAGAGAATTCCCAGTGAGTCAGATGTAGCAGAAGAACTAGCAAAGTTTGAGTTAGTCTGCCTGTTGTAGGAAAGGGCCAGTACACTCCCAAGAACAGCAACAACAAAGTGTTTAAGTTGAAAGAATGGACTAAGACAGAAAACAGGAAATCAGAAAAGATGACATCTTTTTGAATGACAGTACAGGACTCAGAGGCAGAACTCAGACACAAGATCTCTCTCTTAGTGCCATAATAATAAAACCAGGCATCCTCCAAATCCATTAATTGTCAAACTTTCCCTGTGTATAATTAGAAAATGACAGCAAAAAATGAGTGGTATCATAACTGAGTTGAAATCTATACTTGATCAAATTAAAATCTAGTATTGGTAAAATTAGTTTGAATGTGCAGACTACATCCAGTTTTTGAAGATACAGTTCACAGCCATCCAGGAGAGGAAGATAGTGCTGGATGTTTAGTAGAGATTGAATGAGAAAGCAAACAAACTGTATTTCACATATTTTGGTTACAGTTTATCTTCTTAGATTAATAGGGTGGCTGGAGCATCAAGCCTTGGTATTTTCCTCACATAAACCTCTCTCTGGAGTTGAGTATCTTTTTATTTATTTTTTTATGTGTATGAATATACTGTCTGCATGTACATTGGTGCACCCGTGTCGCGCAATGCCTCGGAGGTCAGAAGAGGGTGTCGGATTCCTCTGGAACTGGAGTTAAAGATGGTTCTTATGCCATGTGGGTGCTGGGAATCGAACCCGGGTCCTCTGCAAGAGCAGTCAGGTGCTCTTAACTGCTGAGCTATCTCTCTAGCCCTGAGTATGTTTTTAAACTTGTGCATATCAACAACTTCGAAAATAAGTCCTGTGGCTTTTTGTTTTTGTTTTTGTTTTGCAAAAATCATTGACCCAAACATTTTAATTGTGCAATTTATTACAGCATGCCATTTAATGACACATGAGCATAGTGCAGATGGTGCATCACCTGCTAACCATGTTTAGATTATGATACATTGTCAAGGGTCATCAGGACCAGTTACATACTGCCATACATTACAAATGTTTTTCTGTGATAGATAATTGGTCCTTTCCTTTCCAGATTTCCAGAAATCTCATAGTGTTGAAATATGTTGACTGTACATTCTACTCTTCTGTTATCATTTCTTTTTTCTATATTTATTAATAACATTTAAATTTCCTTTATGCTCTGCCTACATTAATCATTTTATGACATTTTTGTTATAAATGATAAAACATAGGACATGATGTCAATGAGGACAAGCTTTCTCTTACATTCTTAAAGAGAGTTTGGGGATGTTGTTCCCTTTCCACTCCTCTTGCATCATTTTTAAAGAGAGAATTAGAAATTCATTTAAAACAAATATAGTTCAAAAATCTTGTTTATCAATTATGTAGCAACAGTTTTATTGTGATATAGTTGTCATGTCACAACATTCACCCTTGAAAAATCACAAAATTAAGAAGACACATTTCTTTTCACTCTGTGTTGATAATTATCCACTAAATTTATATTTCTTTCAGGATATAGATAAAATCCTATAACCTGACCTACAGGACTATTATTGTTATGGCCCCTATTTTCCCTGTCTTTTCTCAATCTTATCTTTTTTTTTAAATTATTGTAATGAGATAGAATACATATGCAATATGTGTACTGAGAGACTAAAAAAGCCAACCCCCCAAAAAAGATTATTTTTAGTGTTGGGCCTTTCTTATATAATGAGAGAGGGAGAATAAGTCATCAATCCTTGGGAAGACTTGCTGTAAAAAGCTGAACTGAGTCTTCTATTTTCCCTGGCTTCCTGTCCCAGAGACTGGCTGATTAGGACAGTACAGTGACCCTGCTCAAACCTCTGACTAACTCTTGAATGTTGCAGTAGGATGAAAACTTTTCAAAAATTCTGTCATTTCCTTGTCAGAAGAAAACAAATCCATGAAAATCAGAATTCACTTTTCTTCATAGATTTTTTTATTATTTTTTATTTTTTTAAGGGATTCTACAATACAATGACACAGTTGTTTGCAGATAGCATTGATGTCACTCATTATGTCATACAATCAGGTAATTGGTGCATTTTGCAAGTATCTATGTCCAAATTTTGAACAACCCAAGGTTCCCATAGACCAGTTGGAGAAGCTTGTATGCACAGACATGTTGATCAATCAGGAGTCCAGACTATATTCCTGTAGTCTAATGGTTCACCCCTATCTCTCCACAGCCCTTACAATCTACCACGCCTCCTCTTCCGCAGTTTGTTCCCTGGGCTTTGGGAAAGGGGCACAAGTGGGTGAGAAGAAAACAGTCTAATTTCTTTGGAGTTGTCATTTTGGACTCCAGTCTGTTCAGGTTGTTTCCCTTCATGGATTGACAGCTTTCCCAGTGATACCCTTTTTAGTCATATTAACAAAGCACAAGCTATTGGATGTACAGGCATTTAAGCAGTACCACTTATTATGTCAAGCTAAGCTGTGAGCATAGACACAGATGCTTGGATGGCATGCTAATCCGCAAACTGTGGTTTCTCTATAAAGGGTGACAAGTTCTTACTGTGGCTCACAACATCGCCCAACCACCAGAGGACACAAGCTTGTGGCATCCGCTGTGAGTTATTCCTCCAAGGAGAGAGCTAATAGCCAAATAGATTTGGGATATATATAGACACTTGGCTGCCACTGTTGCACAGTATCTCCAGGCTGTTGAGGTGTAGCTGATAGTGACGGAGGAGCCTTGCTTGTCTCAGGAAGACCAATATTGCTTTAGTGGCCTTTGGTAACACTCTCTAGCCTTTTCAGAGGCCAGTTGTACGCTAGCAAGTGACGTCTCATAACATTTTTCATGCTCACACCAGGTTTTTGACAACAGGGACTTACTGCCTTTCTCCTTGCATATATCCCACTTATAGGCAAAAGGCCTTTATAATTTTGGGGGGGCGGGTTTGAATCTCTAACTAGAGCCAAATTCAATAGTAAAGTGTTTATAAGTTGTGTAATTAAGCCAAATATATTACTACAGGAAAGCTCTGACATCAGCAATGAATTATTCTTCGTAGATTTTTAAACTGGGGGGAAATACATAAATAATCTCTTAGTGGAAAGTAAAGAAAAATGAGATTCTGAATAAGTTAGTATTAAAATTTTTTCTGCAAATTAATACAAAACAGATATCTTCTTGGATTCCTAGGATATATGTGGTGTTGAAATTTGTTGTTTCTAATAAATGAGGCCTGGAATCTGGTATTTGCTGCCTTTGATCTTAGTTACTAGGGAGATTAGAGGTTAGCCTCACTCAGAGAGACTGAGTTTGTGAAAAGAAGAAAGGCTCTAGAGTCAAGAGGAAAAGTAGCTAAAACACTCCAATCTTTGGAGACAATGTGGATGACTTCTTGTCTTAATGCTGAATTAGATTCCTTTTGTTACTTCTTCCCTCTCCACTTACTCTTCAGCATGGCCAGTCCGAGCAAGCTCTGGCTTCCCTCTGCCAGAGGAGAGACAAGAGGGCCACAGTCACAGCCAGACTGAAGCAGAACCAGAGCTGGAGAGAGGTGGAAGAGCTTGTTGTCAATACAGCGGAGTCTGTTAAACTTGCAGAGTGATCACATGAGGAAGAGTGTTATGCAGCACTGTTGGTGATGTGTGTGAGACACAGAGCAGGGAACAAGGGCAGCCATCCTAAAGTGTTGCCTGGTCTGCAGAGCAGCCAGTCACTGACATGAGGATGCTCTGGTGTCTCTGTTCTGTATCTCTGACTAAGTTAATTCTCCCAGGAACTTCCGCTAGCCAGAATGCTACTGTATCATTTCAGAAACAGCTGCTTCCTGTTCTCACAGATTTGATCTGCCTGTTTTGTTTTGATTTGTTTCTGACCCTCTTAAGCTCCTGGATTTTTTTCAAGAAGGCTCACTGTGATGATGACTGATGGCCAGTCACTTTTGTAATAGAAACCGGGTCCCCTGTGCACCAGGTTATCTCCATTAACATTTTTCAGCCCTCATTGGATAGATTACTGACTCTTTTCATAAGCTCTCTGACCTTGTCTTAAGCTTTACAATCCATAGTGATGAATTTATGGAGTGAATGTGACTATGTATGTGTAGTGTACCAAGATAAATGAGCATTAGATGTTGACAAAAAAGAGAAAAAATATTGTTCTCCACACCTTTTGTTAGCAAAGGAATGATTCACTATAACTCTTCTTAAGTGATTCATCTATAAATCTTCTTTTCCTGCTAAATAAAATGCCCCCCATTGCTCCTCCAAGCCGACATCATGTTTTTGTAATACATTTTTAAAGCCATGTCAAGTTCAAGATGCAGTGTGTTTAGGACTTCACAGCAGTGCTATTTTACCTTCCTCTTCTAAAAAATTCTCAAAGGACTCCAAGGACATCTTGTTTCCTTCTGCATTGTTACATTCAACTTATTGCATAAGCTTCCAGAGCTTCCTATTTGATGGCTTTGATAGTGGATACGTTTCTTTGACAAATTTCTTAAATGTTTTATACATATTTTGTGGAAAAATATATAAAGGAAGTATAGGACTTGAGAAAATAATGAAATCTTTCCCTTAAAATTGCATTAAAAATCATTTATGCCAGAGGCCTCAACCTAAACCATTTGAATGTTACTTATAAACTATATGGCTGGCCTTAATGAAAGGTATATTCCTTTTTAAGCTTCAAAATTAAACATATGCCATTTAAATGTTTAAGTCGCTCTTTTTAATTTCTTTTTTCTTAGGTTAAGGCAAAGTGATCTGTGGATTACAATAACTGTGCTGACTTTCTGGGCTAAAGTCAAGAGCAAAATGAGTTGCCTTTTCCTTTACTCTGCCTCCTTTCTATATTCCATATGGTTGTTCCCATATTTTCTCAGTTGAATTTCAAGCCAATGCACCAGTGTCAGTGTATGTCAAAGTCTAGCAACCAACCCCACAGGATGGAGACATTACCAAGTATTGCAGTGGGCCAAGGAACCAAGATGTTTCATTCAGGGTTAGAAAGTTTTGTATATGAAACTAAGATGTATATTTCCAGTAAGTTTCCTAAAAGAGGTGTAGAGTTTCAACTTGTAGATATCTGGAAAAGAATCTACAAAATATCTACAAAGCTATTGTGCCTGAGATTTCATAGTTGAGATTCAATTGATATTATCTAAGTGGGGTGAAGATGATCAAGGCTGGAAAAATTTTGAATCAAGATCAGATTAATTTAATATTTTTTTTGAGGCAGGGTCTCCCTTTAGTTTCAGCTGACCTGGAGCTTGCTCTGTAGACCAGGCTGGCCCTGAACTCATAGATATCCACCTGCCTCTGCCTCCAGAGTTCTGGGATTAAAGGTGTGCACCACTACACCCGGCTAATTTGATAATCTTTTTAATAGTTTTGATTTGCCCCAGCTGAGCCTCCTTATGGTGCCAGGTTAAGCTACAGGGTTATAGCATGTTGCTCCTGCATAACTGGGGCTGCCTGCCCATCACAGAGAGCCCTTTTAACCACCAGCTACAGGTTAAACAAAAAATTTCCAGGTAAATTGAAAACTATAGTGCAGAAAATAATAAAGGCAATCAAGCAGCTCTGTCATGCAATGTAAACATGTTACTTGCTCAAAGGGTACTATCCTAATATGACATGACACCGACCTCTGGGTTATTTTCCATTACAAGAAGTTGCAGGAACTGATAAGACTATAACTAACTTAAAATATAACTCATTCTAACTTCCTGTGACATATTTTGTGTTCTATTTCCTTCAAATAAACAGAAACAAGACTTGCAGTCAAGCTCAATATTAGCAGTCTGATTTCTAGAAATAGAAAAGACCTGAGAAAGTTTATGGAATATAAAGCAGATTTGAAACAATTGATGTAGGTTCATATGAGCAGGGTTTCAGGAGGTGTAAGACTTTATTTCCATATGGTCATGTACCTCCTCCCTGGCTGGCCCTTCTGCCCCTTCTTCTGCAATTGTCCCTAAGCTCTTGATGGGAGATTACATATAGCAGTCTTGTCCAAGGACCAGCATTGTGCAGACTCTTTACGCTCTACTCTTTGTCCATTTGTGACCTTTGGTGCTCTTGGCCCTCTGTTGCATACAGTGAGGAAGGGGACTGTGGTGGTTGGAATGAGAATATCCCCCATGGACTTCAAGCATTCAAATATTTTGTCCCTAATTGGTGGTGGTGTTTTGGGAGATCTTAGAAGGTGTGGCCATGCTGGAGGAAGTAAGTCACTGGGAGCCAGCTTAGAGAGTTCAACAAGCCTTGCCAGTCTCCAGTTGCTCTCTCTGTGCTTCCTGTGCTCATTGGAAGATATGAGCCTTGGCTTTCTGCTCCATCCCCTGCCACAATGGACTCTAATTTCCTGGAACCTTCAATTGTAAGCTCAAATAAACTCTTCTTTTTATAAGTTCCCTTGGTCATGGTAGTTTTATCACAGCAACAGAAAAGTTTGGTACCAGAGAGTGGGCTGTTGGCTGTGAAGAACCTGACTATGTGGGTGTTTGGAGAAATGTAGAAGACTTTAGAACTTTGGGCTAGAAAGCCTGTTGACTGCTGTTAAGAAGAACTTAATGGGGGGGGCATTCTAGTAGAAACCTGGAAGAAAATAAGGACTTAAGCAGAAACTGGGATATTTTGGCAAAGAGTCTGGCTGGAGTTTACCCACAGCCCAAATGCTTGCCTGAGGCTAAGTTGAAAAGCAATGGACTAATTTCTCTGGCAGAGGGTATTTCAAGACAGCCTAATGTAGAAATAGTGGCATGGCTATTAATGGTTAATATTATACAGATCTACAGTGAAAAAGAGCAAATGGGGCAGAGATAAATGCAGGATGTACAGTTTGGATCTGAAAAGTATACTAGGAGAGATTAATGTTGGAGCCAAGGCAGGTGAAGGAGAGGATCCCTTTGATAAGGAGATTAAAATGATTAAGGAGAGGCCTAGATATTTACAAGAAAACAATAGAAACATACCTTCAGGGCAAGACCACACCCAGCTAAGCCCCCTTTTTGAAAGGAAATGCTGAAGGAGTTTTCTGCTCCAACAAGTCCAGGGCAGAGAAAAGCTGTGAATGTGGTTTAAGTAGGCTAGGGTCCAACCTAAACTTGCAGCCATACTCAGCAGTTTCATTCACGTGGTGCTGGCTTTAGATGCACAAAGGATGCAAGAGTGAAGGGGTCATCAGTTCTTCCTCCATGGTTTCAGAGAGCCTCTGAGGCCAGGCAGAGTGCAGTAGGGGTGTCCCTGCATAAAGAAGGCCTTGATAGGCCATTGCATGAAGCTGTAAAGATGAATCCTGGTTGGCAATGGAGATCCCAAAAAGACATTCAAGATGCCAGAGTTGTGAGATATTTGCCAAGGAGAGCTGCATACAGGGAATTGTACCAGCCTAAGAAAGAGATGTATGTTGCACACAAAGCTGGAAGAGCTGAGCCATCTAAGCCCTTTGGAAGTAAATTCTCAGATTTTGCATGTGGAGCTACTGGACATTGTGTTTGCCCTGCTGGGTTTTTGGTCTTGTTTTGGTACAGTATTTCCTTACTATGCTTCTATTCCTCCATTTTGGAATGGGAAAGTGTATTTGGATACACCGTATGTTGGTAGTATGTAATTTGTCTTTTGATTTTACAGGAGCTTACAGTTAAGAGATTGGCCTGGGTCTCAGAAGAGACTTTGGACTACAGACTTTTTTTTTTTTTTTTGTTTTTTTTTTTTTTTTTTTTTTTTTGTATTTTTGAGACAGGGGTCTCCCTTTAGTCCCAGCTGGTCCTGGAGCTCGCTCGTAGACCAGGCTGACCTTGAACTACAAAGATCCGCCTGCCTCTGTCTCCTGAGTGCTGGGATCAAAGGCCCCAGGAATTCTTATTTTTGACCAGTTAATCTTACTGGTTTTTTTTTTTTTTTGCTCCCTTAACATTTTGGGTCTTCCTGTCTCCTGTCAGTCACAAGTTTCAGCTCTTAAACTGAAACAAATCTAGAGTAACCATGGGAAAAGGAACCACACTTCAGAATAAGTCTTAAAGGAAAACATGACATCTTTTAGCAAAAAAAAAAAAAAAACAATCCTCCAATTCAGGCATATATATATATATATTATATATATATATATAGATATTATAGATATATACAAGTTAGAGAGAACAACAACAAAAACTGGAAGAAAAAAAAACTCTGGAAAAGACTCAGAAAAGATGCAAGAACATTAGTGATTTCAGGAGTGTAGGGACTCAGTCAGAATGGGGGGCAAAGCCTCATGATGTCATCTTTCTTTACTGCTGCATAGAACTCCATTCTGTAGATTACAACATTTTCTCTATCCAACTCATCAGTGTGAGGGGCATTTGGGTTGGTTCCAGCTCCTTGCTAATTGTGAAAGAGATGAAATAAAGGTGGCCATGCATGTATGTCTGCAGTGGGGTGAGTCCTTGGGGGTACATGCCTAGGAGTGGTATGGCTAGGTCGGGTGGCAAGTTCATTCCAAGTTCTTTCAAGTGTTCTCGCCACACTGCTTTCCATAGTGGCTGGTATGAGTTTACATTCCCACCAGCAGTGGATGAGTGTCCCCCTTTTCCGCACAACCTCTCGAGCACTTGGTACATTTGTTTGCTTGATCCCAGCCTAGTCCTATTGGAGGTAAGATGATATCTTGAAGTAGGTTTTGATTTGCATTTCCTTAATGAGTTAGGATGTTTGAACACTTCTTGGGGTATTCTCAGCCATCACTAATTCCTCACTTGTGAAGTCCCTGTTGCAATCTTTGCTCCATCAATTGAGTGGGTCAGTCCTTTTCCTTTCTCTCTTCTGTTTTTTTGAGTAGTTTATATATCTGGAAAATCAATGCTTTGTCCAGATGTTTCTGTGGTGGAAAGTTTCCTCCCACTCTGTGGGGATTTCTCTTCACTTCCTTGATTTTTCTTTTGATGTACAGAAGCTTTTGAGTTTAATGAGTGTCAATCTGTTAAGGGTTGACTTAATACTTTCACAGCTGCTGTCCTGATTTAGGAAGTCTTTCCACCGCGCCATTCTTGGAGTCTGCTGCTGCAACTTTTTCTTCTAATCCCGTTCAGAGTTTTGGGTTTTCACGGTTGAGGTCTTTGATCCATCTGGAATTTGACTTTGTACAGGGGGAGAGGTAGGGGTTTAATCTCATTCTTCTCCAAGTGGTGAACCAGTTTTTGCCAACAACACTGGCTGAAGATGCTGTCTTTTCCCATTGTGTCCTTCTTCGCCCCCTTGTCAAATATGAGATAGTTGAAATTGTGTGTGCTTATGTTTGGATCTTCAGTTTTGATTCCATTGGTCAACAGGTCTGGGTTTTTGTGCCATTACCAAGCTCGTTTTTATTACTATAAGCCCTGTAGTATAGTTTTGAATTCTGGATGGAGATTCCCCTGTGTAGCTCTTTCGGCTCAGGGTTTTTTTGGCTATTCGGGTCTTTTGTTTTTTTCCAAATGAATTTAGGACTTTTTTCCCAAGCCTGTGAAGAACTCTCTTGGGAATTTTGATTGAGATTGGGTTAAATCTATACAAGAGATTTCAGTAGAATTGACATTTTTACAATGTTAATTTTCCCAATCCGTGAGCAGGGGAGTTTTTTCCATTTTCTGATGTCTTCTTCATTTCTTCTTTTTAAAGGTTAAAATTTTTGTTGTAGAGATCTTTGGTGTCTTTGGTTAGGTTTGTTCCTAATTTTTATTTTTGTGATGGCTATTGTGAGGTGGGAAGGTACTCTTGGAATTCTTTCTCTCCAGTCTTGGGGCCTCTTGTGTAAAGAAAGGCCACTGATTTTTTTTAGGTTTAATTTTGTATCCTGCCACTTTGCTGAAGCTGTTAATCGTTTTTCTAGGAGTTTGCGGGTGGAGTTTTTATTTATCAATCCCTAAGTTAAACAATCATATCTCAGCAAATAGGGATAGCGTTGACTTCCTCTTTCTAATTAGTGCTCCTTTAATTTCCTTTTCTTGCCTTATTTGCACTAGCAAGTGTTTCAAGCACTATATTGAAGAGGAGTGGTGTAATGGGTCGGGCAGCCTGCTGAGTTCCTACCTTAAAAGGGAATGTTTCTGTCATTTCCCCATTGGATAATATTGGCTGTGGTTTTCCTGTATATGGCTTTGATACATTGAGGAATTATCCCTCCAATCCATTCCTTCTAAGACTTTAAGCATGAAGAGAGTCTGGATTTTTGTCTAAGGCTTTTCGAATCAATTGAATGATGGTTTGGCTTTGTCTTTCATCAATGTTAAGTTTTTGATGATGTTTATTGATTTTCATATGTTGAACACACCCCGGCATCTCTGGTATGTACCAACTTGGTCATGATGGAATGATCTTCTTTGAATGTGGGTCTGTATGCGATTGCCAGTATCCTGTTTAGAATTTTGGCATTGTGTTCATTAAGGATGGGTCTATATTCTCCTTTTTTAGTTGTATCTTTGCCTGGTTTTGGTAATAAAGTAATGCTGGCTTCATTAGAAGGAACTTTGGGAGACTTCCTCTGTTTGTAATCCTATCTAAAACGTTTCAGCAATAATGTTGTAGGTCCTTTTTGAAATGTTTTTAGAATTCTGCTGTGAAACCATCTGGGCCTGGGCTTTTTACTAGTTGGGAGGTTGTCTGATTACATCTTCACTCTTCATGTAGTTTTTTTTAATTAACTTTATTTATTTATTTCTGTTATGAGTATAATGTACTGTCTGCATGCAGGTTGTGCACCCGTGCGTGCAATCGCCAGGAGGTCAGAAGAGGGTCTCGGATTCCCCTGGAACTGGAGGTTTCCTGGAATTAAGTTTATGTGTTCTCGGCCGCCATGTGGTGCTGGGGATTGAAACCCGGGTCCTGTTGAAGAATGGTCGGCACTCTTAACCACTAGGCCATCTCTCCACCCCCAATTTTCTTTATGTATATGGATCTGTTTAAGCTGTCGATTCTTCTTTGTTGGGCTTGGTGGTGATTCCCAGGATTTCAGATATTCATCTATCCATTTTCTCTAGTTGTCAAACTTGCTAGAGTATAGGTTTAAGAAGTTGACTTCTGCTCTGATTTTTTGTTATTCTTTCTTCCTGTCTATTGCATTTAGGGTTCCTGTTGTTGCCTCTCAAGTGCTTTTAGCTGCAGTGTTAGATCATTCACTTGTGCTGTTTCTGTTTTTCTAATGTAGGCACCCAGGGCCTCAAAAACTTCCCTCTTAGGATGCTTTTAAAGTATCCCAAGTTTTTTTTGTGTTGTATTGTCATTTGTCATTCAGTTCCAAGGAATGCTTTTATTTTCTTTCTTTATCTTTCCTTGACCCATTATAATTCAAGAGTGTGTTGTTTAGTCTCCATGTGTTCTTGTAGGCAGTAGGGTTTAATCCTGGTGTTTGATGTTGAGCTTTATTACACGTGTGGTCTGATAGAATGTATGAAATTATTCAATCTTTTTATTTGTGGAGGTTTTTCTTTCTTGTGTCCCAGTAATGGGGGTCGATTTTGGAAATGTTTCTGTGGGGTGCTGAGTAGAAAGTGTATTCTCTGGTATTAGGGTGGAATATTCGGTAGAGGTCTATGAGGTCCATTTGGTGTATCATACATATTCAGTGATTCTCTGTTTACTCTTTGTCCCTGTTGACCTATCCAAGGACTCAGTGGGGTATTGAAGTCCCCTACTAATGAGTGTACTGGGGTTAGTGTGTGACTTTGGTCCTGGAGAATTGTCTTTAAAAGAAATTTAGTTTGGTGCACCAGAATTTGGGGCAATATATATTCATAATTGTGAAATCTTCTTGGTGAATTGGTTCCTTTGATAAAAATGAATGGCCTTCTTTTCTCTTCTGATTTCTTTTCCTTTGAAGTCATTTTGTCTGATATAAAATAGCAACACCTGCTTTCTTTTTGGTACCATTTGTGCTTGGAATATTTTTTCCATCCTTCACTTTATGGTGGTTGCCTGTCCTTGAATGTTAAAATGTGTTTCTTGTGAACAGCATATGAATGATTCGTTTGCCATAATTCAATCACCCGAGTCTATGTCTTTGATTGGGGATTTTAGTCCAGTTAATATTTAAGTTATGACTATGGTTTTGTAGTTGCTTCCTTTGCCTTATTATCCTTTGCGGTTTTAGTTTAGGTTTCTCTACTTCGGCAGTTATGCTTTTATTGATTCTCTTTCCTAGGTGCCTGAGGATAGTTTATCCGTCTTTGGCCTTTGAATTTCTTCAAGTACTCTCTGAAGGTTGGTTTTCTGAATGTAATTTCAAGTTGTTTATGTCATGGAAGGTTTTTCTCTCTCCTTCAAGTATAATCAGACATTTTTGCCTGGGTATAGTAACCTGGTGTTGGCATCTATTGTCATTAACACTGGGAAAAGCTTTGCTCCACGCTTCTTCTGCTCTTCATGGTTTGCATAGAGAAGTCAGTTGTAATTCTGATAGGTTTCCCCTTATTGTTCACTTGTTGTTTTCTCTTGTGGCTTTAAGGATTTGTGTTGGTTTTGGGTATCTAGCTTTAACGATGATGTGGGTATTTTCTGATCTTCTCTGTTGTGGATTTCTATGTGCTTCTTTTTTTTGGTTTGTCTTTTTTTAGTTTGAGGAAGTTTTTCATCTATTATCTGTTGAAGATTGATCAATACCATTCTCTTTTCTTGGTATTCTTTCTCTGCCTCTATTCATGATGTGGAGATTGATCTTTCATAGTGTCCACAGTTCCTGTTGGCCATTTTTTGTGAATTTTTAATTTTTCCATAATTTTCTTGAGATTTTTATTGTTCTGTGTATCTCTAGATCTGATATTGTTCTCTGTGTTTATTTGTTTCATTTTTATTTTTTTACTTTTTATTATGAGTGTTTTGATTTCCTGTTCATTTCTTGCTTCTGATTTAATTCTAGTAGTTTATTTCTACTTCCTTTTGAGCTTCTCAATCTCCTTCTGTACTCTTTGCTTGCAGTTGGTTTCCTTATATGCTTTTTCATGCATGGGATCTTTCAGTGTTTCCTACTACTTTCTTCCAGAGGTGTCATTCTCTCTTCTCAGGTCCTTCTTGAGTTCTTTTTTTTTTTCTTGTTCTCTTTTCTTTTTTTGTTTTCTTTTTTTGTTTTTTTTTTTTTTTTTTTTTTTTTTTTTTTTTTTTTTAAGCCGTTTTTTGTGCTTCTGATATCTGTGTCCTTGGCATCTCCCAGGGGGATCCACCATAGGAATCTTCCATAGGGTTTATAGAGCTTGGTGAGGGATTATACTGTCCCTTTCCCGTGTTATCTCTTCTTTGTGTTCCTAGCATATGGGCTTTTCCTTGCCTGTATTCCAATGTGAGTCCCAAATGCCTCTTCACTGTGTTGAAGGCTTGCTTTGCTTGCCTCCTTCAAATGCCTTCGTAATCCCAGTTGGCAGGAGGGTGGTTGCTCTTTAGCCCATGCCCCAGTACCTGCACTTCAGCTGATCTCAGGAGATCTCAGATCTCAAGACTCACACAACCCTACCTTTTATACCACTGGGAAATAACTCACCCCCACAGCACAAAAGCCAATTAACCAATAACAACTGGATTAACGGATTAATAGATTAAGTCAATCAACAAAATCAGCCTTGCTGAAGCACCAGCTCCTACCTACCTACCTGTGCTTGCTTCAGCTCTTCTCAGAAGATCTCTCAATTAGTCTTAATCATCTTTTTATGTCCGTGTATTAGTCACTTTTCTTTTGCTGTGATAAAACTACCATGACCAAGGGCAATTATAAAAGGAAGAGTTTATTTGAGCTTACAGTTGATGGTTCCAGGAAATTAGAGGCCATTGTGGCAGGGGTCATGTTGGCAGTGGCTGGAGCATACTAAGTTCACATTTTCCAATGAGCACAGAGAGCCAAGAGACAGCAACTGGAGACTGGCAAGGCTTGTTGTATTCTCTAAGCCTGCCCTGAGTGAATTATTTCCTCCAGTGTGGCCACACATTCTAAGATCTCCCAAAACAGCACCACCAACTGGTGACAAAATCTCTGAATTATTGAAGCCTATGGGGAATATTCTCATTCAAACCACCACATTCCACTCTCTGGCCCCTAGGCTCATGAATATCTAAAATCCAAAACACATTTAGTCCAAACTTAAAGTCCCCATAGTCTTTACCATCTCAATACTATTCAAAAGTCTGTAGTCCAGGGCTGGAGAGATGGCCTAGCGGTTAAGAGCGCCGACCGCTCTTACAGAGGACCCGGGTTCGATCCCCAGCACCCACATGGCAGCCGAAGAACCGTCTGAGACTCCAATTCCAGGAGAACTCCAGTTCCAGGGAATCCGAGACCCTCTTCTGACCTCCGCGGCATTGCACGACAGGGTGCACAGACCTGCATGCAGACAGTACATTCATACACATACAGAAATAAATAAAATTAATTAAAAAAATTAAAAAAAAAAAAAAAAGTCTGTAGTCCAGCTCTTCTGAGACCCAGGCCAATCTCTTAACTGTAAGCTCCTGTAAAATCAAAAGACAAATTACTAACTCCCAACATACGTGTATCAAATACACTTCCCTTCCAAAATGGAGGAATAGAAGCATAGTAAAGAATACTGTACCAAAACAAGACCAAAAACCCAGCAGGGCAAACACAATGTCCAGTAGCTCCACATGCAAAATCTGAGACTTTACTTCCAAAGGGCTTAGATGGCTCAGCTCTTCCAGCTTGTGTGCAACATACTCTCTTTCTTAGGCTGGTACCATCTCCTGTATGCAGCTCTCCTTGGCAAAATATCTCACAACTCTGGCTCTTGAATGTCTTCTTGGGGCTCCATTGCAACCAGGCTTCATTTCACAGCTTCATGCAATGGCCTTATCAAGGCCTTCTTTATGCAGGGACACCCCTATGCATCTCTGCCTGCCTCAGAGGCTCTCTGAAACCATGGAGGAAGAACTGATGACCCCTTCACCTTGCATCCTTTGTGCATCTAAAGCCAGCACCACCGTGAAACTGCTGAGTAATGGCTGCAAGTTTAGGTTGGACCCTAGCCTACTTAAACCACATTCACAGCTTTTCTTGCTCTGCCCTGGACTTGGAGCAAAAACTCCTTCAGCATTTCCTTTCAAAAAGGGGGCTTAGCTGGTGCTGTGGTCTTGCCCTGAAGGTATGTTTCTGTTTTTCTTGTAAGATTTCTAGGCCTCTCCTTAATCTTTATCTTATCAAAGGGATCCGCTCCTTCACTGCCTTGGCCCAACATTAATCTCCCTAGTATACTTTTCTGATCCAAACTGTACATCCTGCATTTATCTCTGCCCCATTTGCTCTTTTCACTGTAGATCTGTATAATATTACCATTAATAGCCATGCCACTATTTCTACATTAGGCGTCTTGAAAATACCTCTGCCAGAGAAATTAGTCCATTGCTTTTCAACTTAGCATCAGCAAACATTTGGGCTGTGGGAAAACTCCTCAGACTCTTTGCTCAAAAATCCCATTTTCTCTAAGTCCTTATGTTTCTTCAGGTTTCTACTAGAATGCCCCCCCCATTAAGTTCTTCTTAACAGCAGTCAACAGCTTTCTAGCCAAAGTTCAAAGTCTTCTACATTTCTCCAAACACCCACATTGCCATGGTTCTTTCACAGCCAACAGCCACTCTCTGGTACCAAACTTTTCTGTTGCTGTGATAAAATACCATGACCAAGGGAACTTATAAAAAGAAGAGTTTATTGAGCTTACAATTGAAGGTTCCAGGGAATTAGAGTCCATTGTGGGCAGGGGATGGAGCAGAAAGCCAGGCGCATATCTTCCATGACACAGGAAGCAAGAGAGAGCAACAGGAGACTGGCAAGGCTTGTTGAACTCTCAAGCTGGGCTCCAGTGACTTACTTCCTCCAGCAGATGGCCACACCTTCTAAGATCTCCAAAACACCACCACCAATTAGGGACAAAATATTGTTGAATGCTTGAAGTCCATGGGGATAGTCTCTCATTCCAACCACCACAGTCCCCTTCCTCACTGTATGCAACAGAGGGCCAAGAGCACCAAAGGTCACAAATGGACAAAGAGTAGAGCGTAAAGAGTCTGCACAATGCTGGTCCTTGGACAGGAATGCTATAATTAATCTCCCATCAAGAGCTTAGGGACTTGCAGAAGAAGGGCAGAAGGGCCAGCCAGGGAGGAGGTACATGACCATATGGAAATAAAGTCTTACACCTCCTGAAACCCTGCTCATATGAACCTACATCAATTGTTTCAAATCTGCTTTATATTCCATAAACTTTCTCAGGTCTTTTCTATTTCTAGAAATCAGACTGCTAATATTGAGCTTGACTGCAAGTCTTGTTTCTGTTTATTTGAAGGAAATAGAACACAAAATATGTCACAGGAAGTTAAATGAGTTTTATATTTTAAGTTAGTTTATAGTCTTTTTTTTTTTTTTTTTTTTTTGTTCTTTTCAAGACAGTGTCTCCCTATAGCCCCAGCTGTCTGGAACTCTCTGTAGACCAGCGGGCCTTGAACTCACAAAGATCCACCGGCCTCTGCCTCCCAAGTGCTAGGATTAAAGGTGTGCACCACCACGCCTGGTGTTAGTTATAGTCTTATCAGTTCCTGCAACTTCTTGTAATGGAAAATAACCCAGAGGTCGGTGTCATGTCATATTAGGATAGTACCCTTTGAGCAAGTAACATGTTTACATTGCATGACAGAGCNAAAAAAAAAAAAAAAAAAAAAAAAAAAAAAAAAATTCCTGGACTGATTGGTACCTTAACATTCCAGGTGTTCCAAGTAAATCACCTGGTTATATGACTACTCCTGGGAGGTCAGATTTACCTTTAGTTATGCTAAAGAGATGGGGAGAACAATGAGTTCCTTAATGAGATGGTGAATTTTTCCTGCCCAGAATCCCCATCTCTTAGTGCAGTTCTTGTGGATCTAGGTCAAGGACATGTGACTCTCCATAAGAGAGAATTTCCTGAATTCTTCAGAAGAGCAAAGTCTCTCTTTTTCTTCTTGATATCCATTTTCTAAGCATGTTTTCCCTAACAATTTGGGCTACCCTAATGTTTTGACTTGCTTTACTTTTTCTCTAAACCTTCCTTCTCCTCTCATGGGGCAATGGTCTACCACCTGTCTGACCACAGGCTGGCTTTAAACACACATGGCTTCATGGCTTTTTCTCTTTCTCCCCTCCATTCTCCTCCTCAAGGTAGCTGACAAAATTTATAGCTTGCCTTCCCAGAGGATTTTTCTTTAATTCTAATAAAATTGTCTTAATGCTTCCATCTGTGTCCATTCTTATTTTCTGTTTTACTGAGATGAAGGACTCTTCAGGGGATTTGTTTCTACTCTGTATTAAAAGGATCCACTTGACATAGTTGTGGTTTGTGTTGAGAGTGAGAGTTCCTTGCAGGCAGGAAAATTCTACTAACATTTTGATGTATGGACTGAGTGTGGGAAGTCGGGCTCCTGCTGTGTGTTGAGTCTGAGGGTATGTGCACACAAAGACGTCATGAAATTCTAGCACCAATTTTGGAAGGGAAAACAGAAATCTCCACTACCAGAGTGGGAAGCAAGACCTGTGTAGAGCCCAAGAATTAGGGTGTGTTCCTTAAATAGGGTAAGATAAAGATTTATTTGTTGTTTATCTTTTAAGCTTGTGGTCTGCTGTTTCGCTCTTCCCTTGCTGGCTTATCTTTAACTTTATATCTATTGATAAACTGATGGGAACTTTGATTTTTCTGGTTAGAGCACTTGAAGCAGTTACTTTCCTCTTTCCTCCTTCCCCGAATGCCTACATATCCTCAAGACCTCCTTGTATCAAACTTGTTGCCTGTTTCTTGATATATCATTTATGTGAGACATTTTGCTCATAGTAGGATGGATACATGTTTATATCACTATGTAACATAAACTATTACAAGAAGTGAAACTAATGTCAGTCTCAGTCTCCTGAATGTGGACTACAACCCCCTTCACAGTTCCATGTCCTTTCTTTTTTCATTCCACCAGAACTATTCTCCAAACTTCCTCCCTCCAATTTGGGCATTATATTGATGTTGCTTTCTAGACCAGATTGTTTCTGTCATCACTAAGAAGCTATTAAAGTCAACTGTACCTAATTCATCATTTTAAAACTGTATTGACTACATAGTCCATGAAAGCAGCATGCTTTTCATGACAAATGACATTCCATTATTAAAAACTTAATTATTTCCTATTTTCCACAAAATATTAATCATTATTATTTTTAACTAGGATTAAGAGGCACTGTTCTGTAATGAAGTGTTCTGGGATTTGAGAGGTGGGTTGTAATCAGGCCCTGGGGCGAGGGCACTAACTGCTGTTATAATTCAGTGGCAGTTTTGAAGGACACATGCTAGATATTTAAGTAGACCCGTAGAAATGTGCAATTATTTAAATTTCTGAAGTTATTATCTAATTAGAGAGATTATCAACAATACGTTATAGATACAGAACAGTGTCAAAGAAAAATAGAACCACGGGGGCTGGAGAGATGGCCTAGTGGTTAAGAGTGCTGACCGCTCTTACAGAGGACCTGGGTTCGATCCCCAGCACCCACATGGCAGCTGAGAACCGTCTGTAACTCCAATTCCAGGAGAACTCCTGTTCCAGGGGAATCTGACACCCTCTTCTGACCTCCGCGGCATTGCACGACAAGGGTGCACAAACCTACATGCAGACAGTACACTCATACACATACAAAAATAAATAAAAAATTAAAAAAAAATAGAACCACATGGGAAGAAGAAAGGAATGCAGAAAATCTTAGCAAAGAATGACTGGACCTTTTCTTGTATAAGTACAGTTTCACTCTGAGAACAACTGTAGTGTGGGGATTGTTATGTTATTCACCTTTTTCTAAAGGAAAATACTAACCATGAAATGAACTTGCCAGTCCTACTCAAGTAACTGATATTTGAGTTCAGATGTATATGTCTCTATAACTTTAAATCTGTATCTTTTGTAAACCTACTGAAAAGATCAGGGCAAAAGCCAATGTTGTTTGATGGTCTTTAGGATCCTGGTCAACAGCTAAAGAAGGGTCCATTCCTAGCCTTGGACTTTAATAGTTGTTTGATGGTCTTTAGGACCCTGGTGAACAGCTAAAGAAGGATCCATTCCTAGCCTTGGACTTTAATAATTGTTTGATGGTCTTTAGGACCCTGGTCAACGACTAAAGAAGGGTCCATTCCTAGCCTTGAACTTTAATACTTGTTTGATGGTCTTTAGGACCCCTGGTCAACAGCTAAAGAAGGGTCCATTCCTAGCCTTGAACTTTAATACTTGTTTGATGGTCTTTAGGACCCCTGGTCAACAGCTAAAGAAGGGTCCATTCCTAGCCTTGAACTTTAATACTTGTTTGATGGTCTTTAGGACCCCTGGTCAACAGCTAAAGAAGGGTCCATTCCTAGCCTTGAACTTTGACTTTGCTGGTCTATGATGTCTTGTAAGGGCAATATCCCCCAATTATAAGCTATCTCATTTAATTTATTTTCTATAATATAATGTATTTACTTTAATAAACTTCTATAGTGGTAGGTTTCCATATGGATTTTTCTATAGGTATTTAGTGTTGGTTATCCCTTCTCATTCTCCTTCATCTGCCCTGCCCTTCTAATCTCCAACACATTTAATACTTCCTATTCTAAACTTCACAGTAACACTTTATCTCTAAGGACATGGGTTATAGAACAAACAAGTTACAATCAATCTACTACGGATATCTCTATTGGCTAGCTTTCATAGTGTTAGAAGACAGATGCATGTTAACTGATGAAAAAATTAATCATTAACCTTACTCAGGTGTGAATCCTGTGAGCTACTGTAGCCACTAGCCTGGCAAGATACATCCAACCACTGCAATAGTGGCACAAATATTATGGGAATAAGCAACCTTTTTCTAATTGGATTCAAGGTCTGCTTCAAAAGGATGGAGCCCATACCTGACATTGATACAGGCTTAGAAACCTGAGGCCAGACAGATCACAGTCCAGAAAAAAGAACCTAATACTAGCTTTCTACTAAATAGATATAGTATTAACCTACCTCAATAATTTATTGATATACCGGTCAATTAATTCAACTCTCAACTCTCAGCAGAGAAGCTTCCTTATGCAGTGGTTAGTGATTAACAAAGAGAAACACAGCCAGCTAATGTGCAAAGAACAAGATGCTGCAGAATGTTTATCTCTGAAAAGGAAACCTACATCAAACTTCTGCCTCCCAAGGCTCAGAAATCACTGTAGAAGAGGAGGTGCAATGACTGTAAGATCCAGAGGTAGTGGATAGCCACAAGGAACCAGAGTTTTCCAGACAGCTGGTCAGTTAATTATATGAACTCAGAGCATAAGTGACAGCATGCACAAATCCTGCTTACGCTCAAGCCATACAAAGTGTCCCACCATTGACATGGGAGTGGATAAGAAACCTTGCTTGAGGAAGTATTGACAACTGATGGCTACTGGGAGGGAGAGATTGAGTCTCTTTCAAGAGTGTGACTCTTGGTAGGTTAACTAGGCTCTAGGGGTTGGACTCATACTGCAATATATAATTACATCTAATGTAATTAATATATAAAATTAATATTATACAATTATTATATATTAGAAAACATTAAATTATGCACAGAGGTTAGTAGGGGGGAGAGGATCTAAATAAAGTCAAATATATTGTATGGGCTTGCAAAAATTCAATAAAAAAGGGAAAAGAAAAGAAAAAAACAGTTACAGAAAACTATACATACAAAAACTGTGGTAGAATGAATTCTAATCAGGTGAACATGTTTTATAGCTACCATCCAGGTCAAGAATGAAGCTTGGCATATGCTTTGAACATATCCTCCTTCCTTTTCTCCAAAAGTTAGTAGTACCCAATGCCCTAATCACTTCTATTAAATTTTTAATGGTTATATTAGCCAAATGCATTTCCTAGATTCTGACTTAGCATTTTTATGCTTTTAAAATTTTATTTAACTTTTAACTTCTTGGTAAGACTTTATGTCTTGATTAATATGTGGAATATATGCTTAAATTTCATAAAAGTATTATTATCCTATTATAGTCAGTTAATACAAATTAACTATTTTCCACGTGCAATTTTATCCTCTCTCATAATTAAATATGTGCTATCTATATAATCAGATTATATATCTATTATCTGTAATTCATCTTTTTAATAGTTTATTTATTATTTTTACTTTCTGTTTATGAGTGTATTGCCTGTATGTTTGTAAATGTGCTTGTGCCATTCATTACCCTGGAGGTTAGAAGGAGGCATCAAATCCCCTGGAACTGGAGTTATGGACAGTCATTAGCTACCATGCGGGCATCAATGAAAGCAGGTCCTCTGCAAGAATATCCAATGCTGTTAACCACTAAGGCATCCCTCAAACCTAGGGGTCATTATTTTTAATGTTCTTGTTTTATTTTAATTCCATCAACAATTATATAGGCCACTGATCATTACTTCGTTTCTTTTGCAATTTCTCTTGACTAACATTGGTAATAGATTCTAGAAAGTGCTCAAAGGGAAAATGCTTTTTCCATTATTACAGGTTATAACTCATTCATTCAGACAGGGTCTCATGTACCGTTGAACTTACTGTGTTGCTGATTCTTCTGCCTCTGCCTCAAGAAATCTCAGAATGCAGACATACATGTTTCATACAGAGAGTTATAGCCCCCTTTTTCTTTGTTCTTTTTATAGTTTGTTTGAAATTTTTAGATATTTTCCAATCATAGGCTAGAAATTCCTTTAATATTTCCATTGTAAGATTTGGCGCTTCGGGCAATTTAAACAAATTCTTAGTAGGTTAGAGAAAAACATACTCAGTATACATTGTGGTGGAAAGCATGCAGATTTTGGAACCAACGACTAAAGGTCAAATTCTTAATCTGACAAATGGTTACCTGGGATATTGAAGTAAGATATTTGATCTTTAAAAGTGCTAATCTTTATTTTTAAAATGAACAGCATTACTATCTGTGTCTGTTGGTACATGAGACATTTTCAATATATTCTATTTCATTTTACCAGTTAAATTTCTAAGACTATGTTAAGATGGAAATTTAATAAATTATAAGTTAGTTGCCTTGCTTAAAAAAAAACGGAGCAATTTTCAAACTGTTTAGTATTGATTTAATTGTTTCTATCTTCTCAATTATAAGAAATATGAAAAATAAAAGAAAATAATGCAGAATTTGACTAGATTTAGACTATTTCATAGAAACTTCTGTTTCTACAGACTAGGACAAAGACATATCTTCACATATGCAGATCCTTTTCCTTCACATGAATTGTCATGTAGTAAGCTGCAGAAGTTGTAGAATTAAGGCTCGTCGGTAATCAGAAGATAGGCAGCCGTGACTTAAAAGCAAAGGTTGTCAAACACTGACTTTGAACATGCTGCAGTTTGATGTTTTTTAATGTGACTATGAGCAGAAAATAGCATTTTCTCACTCTACAAAGTCACACCACTCTTTGTCAATGGAATAGTTGATAAATCAGTGAAAACAAAATTAAATGTAAATTGAATTTCCCATCTGGCCACACTTAAACAATCTAATTCAAGCCAAAAAATTTGTCTTTGAGGAAATCTTTCCCTGAAATATATTTTAAAGGAGTCTTCCTATATTTAAAGATAGTATTTAGAAAACTTAAGAAAAAAATTGTTCATGGATTTCATAAATAAATAAACCTAAGAAGTTTTTTTTTAACTCTGTAAACTTCATAAATAAATGTTGTAATATAGGTAATGTGTTTATCTCCTAATACTCATTCCTTGAAATTATTATTTTGTCAGCATATAGTTTGAGGTCATCGGAATATTTTTAGACTGGTAATTATTTTCAGTTAGATTGTTCCTTACTGTGGTAAGCTACTGACATATAATAAGATCACTTTATATTGTATTTAAAACAATATCTGATGGTGTAGATTTAAGTGAGTTATGGCAGACAGTGCTACGCATCATCAGACATAATGAGTAAATTAGAGTAGGTATTTTGTGTTCAAAGAACAATCATTTTAGTTGAACTTTTCCTCTTAATTATAAGTTATAATTTTCCAGGGAGAATACTAAAATGTACCATTTGTGAGCTAATGAAGAGGTGTCCAGATAAGCACCATTTCTCTGTACAGGTCTAGAGAGAGGATTGGTGAGTCAGCATAAAGCATTCCTTTCTTGGAAAGCATAATGCAAAGCTAACATAAGCTGGGAACCCTACAACCAGAGGTCAATGTGAAGTTGGACTAAAAGACTTTTGTTATGACAGAGTGAATCTCTGTAACAGGAAGAAGCAGCAAGAGAGATTTCTGAGAAAAAATGGTGGGATTGTTTATGGCAGCCCATTCCTGAAAGGACACCTGTGAGTTCTGGACCAAATATTTCCCAATCTTGTCAAAGACTTCTGCATTGCTTAGTCACTGAACTGAAGAGGGTATAGAAAGAAGTGACTTGAGTTAAGTGGGTCTGCACATATGGAGTAAACCGTGAAGGAGAGGCAGGAGGCTATCTGCTGATTGCACTCCTGTTGTGACAGGATGCTTTGCTTAGAAGGAAATTGCCTTTGCATATCTCGTTGTTACAGGGACATTCAAATTATATCATGCTAAATTTTAACATTGTAAATGCTGACCCAGTGAAATTGTTTGAGCAGTATCTAAATCAGTGTATTGCTTTCAGTATTACAATAGAAAGAATACTGTGAAGTTCAGAAAAAAAAATCATGATGGAAATAGAGAAGCCTACCTGAGGAGCCAAGCTTGATTCAAGAACCTACCTATTTGTGTTTGGTGCGGGAGAGCTGGTTTTGACTCTGTTAGAAACAAAGTTTCTGCGCTCCTGTCTTCTGGCTTCAGTCTGGAAGATCCCCAGACACATGCTAACAGGATCTACAGGATGATCAAACTTGGTCTAGATATTGATGAGGACGATCCCCCTGCTGAAGACACCAGTGCTGCTGTAACTGAGGAGATGCCACCCCTTGAAGGAGATGACGACACCTCACGCATGGAAGAAGTAGACTGAACATCACCGGAAGAACCACTCGACCACATGTTCAATACTTACCTTTCATTCCTTCTGATAATATATTTTCCAGGATTTTCATTTATTTTTGTTAACATTTAAAAAACCTGTGTGGCATGATAACTTAAGGGGAAGATAAATTTCCTTCTACTTTCAAGTGATACTGTGATTGATACCTTAGGCAGTAACGTAAAGCTAGTGATGCCCTTTCTAGTTTCACCATGTTTGTTGTAGGACATAATGTAACCTACTGTGCTCTGAAGTGTTTAGCTGTCAGGCTGGATTCTTTAGTAGACCAAAGTCGTTTGTCTCTAAAGTGTTCTGAGCTATATCTTCATGTTTGAAAAGAAAGTTGTTAGAATGGCTTGAGTTTCAACTTCTAGAATCTTAAGGTTTCCATCCCCTGTAGTTAATTCTGCATGTACTAGTCCTAGAAATTGTAAGCAGGAACAACTTGATTGGGAGGGTTCCCCTACATGGCTTGTTTTCCAAAGCATGAGAACAAAACTCATAAGCTTCCCTAGGTCTTGTAATTTATCAAGGCATGTGAATGTAAATGTAATGCCCAAGTCACATTTTGCTTCAAAAGCTAAAATACAGATGTGAAAAAAAAAAAGTTTCTAAACAACACAAGTTTGCAACTTTTCCACACAGTATTACAATTGTTCTAAGCTTACTTTATATTTCATTTTTTTATTTTATTTTTATTTTTTTTTATTTTTTTTTATTTCTTGGTGTTTTTGAGACAGGGTCTCCCTGTAGCCCCAGCTGTCCTGGAACTCACTGCGTAGACCAGGCTGGCCTTACACTCACAGAGGTTTGCCTGGATCTACCTCCCGAGTGCTGGGATTAAAGGCATATGCCACTGTGGCCTGGCCCTATGGTTAGTTTTATAAATAGGTGCATTTTAGTCCTACCTTTCTCTAATATTGAAATATTTAGAAATATTTTACTACTTTCTATTTCTTGAACTCATTATAATATTTATATTCACTTTTCATTTCCCACACAAAACTATTTGAAATATCCAAATCCTTCAGTATTAGTTACCTTCTCTGGTGCTGTGATAAATTACCCTGACCAAGGGAACTTATAAATGGAAGAGTTTATTTGAGCTTACAGTTGGTTCCAGGGAACTTTTATGGAGGGAAGGCAGACATCTAAGTGCAAATACATCTTGAAGCAGGCACAGAAAGCAAATTTCCACTGGAGATCTGGCAAGGATTAAGAACTCTCTAAGTCTTCCTCCAGTATGGCCACACCTTCTAAGACCTCTTAAAACAGCTCCACCAACTGTTGACAAAATATCTGACTACTTGGAGCCTATGGGAGAGGTGATGGATAGCTTTAGCATCAACGTGACAGCTTGAGGTTGAGGGAGCCTCATTGGGGAATGGCCTCCATTGGGCTGTTCTGTGGCCATGTCTGTGGGGTATTTTCTTGATTGTTGAGTGATGTGGAAGGACCTAGTCCACTGTGGGCAGTGCCACCCCTGGACAAGTTGTTCTGTATTGTGTACAAAAGCAGGCTGAGCAAGCCAGTAAGGAGTGTTCCTTGATGGCCTGTGCCTCAGCTCCTGCCTCCAGGTGTCTTCCCTGAGTTCCTACCTTGGTCTCCCTAAGTGATGAGCTGTGACCCACGGGAGATGTAAGAAAATAAACCCTTTCCTCCCCAAGTTGGAATTGGTCAGAGTGTTTTGTCACAGCAATTGAAGAGAAACTAGAACAGGGAGCATTTGCAATCAAACCACCACACCTTCCAAGCACTGCATGAAGCATACTGTTAGTCTTGGTTCTGTATCATTGGAATGATAGCAGCACAATATATAAAAGTTTACTGTCTGGTTTGAGAAATGACATCCTGTTCGTGCATGTTATGAGTAAGCTGAAGGAGATACAGCCTTGGGGAATGAAGCTCATGGCCCATGCTGGTAAATACAAGAATCTGGATCCACATGCAGCCACTGGATAATAACTAAGGGAGAAGAACAGGTTTCAAGCAATCTGAAACTGGGCTAGCCTCATAACTGTAAAACAAGCAAGGTTGGTGTGCTGGATAGCTTTAGTGTCAACTTGACACACCTGGGTTGAGGGAGCCTCAATTGGCTCCATTGGATTGGCCTGTGGCCACATCTGTGGAGTATTGTCTTGATGGCCAAGCAGTGTGGAAGGGCCCAGCCCACAATGAGTGGTGCCACCCTGTGCAGGTGGTTGTGTATGGTATAAGAAGGCAGGCTGGGCATGAGCCAGAGGAGTGAGTAAGCCAGTGAACAGCATTCCTCCATGGTCTGTGCTTCAGCTCCTGCCTCCAGGTTCCTGCCCTGAGTTCTTGCCTTGGGCTCCTTGAGAATTGTGACCCAGGAGATGTAAGCTGAATAAACCCTTTCCTCCCCAAGTTGGTGTTGGTCAGAGTGTTTTGTCACAGCAATGGAAGACAAACTTGTACAGTTGGGTAGCCCTTTGGATTGAGAAAACCACTAAGGCTTCTTGGACAAGGGAAATGTTTATGTGTCATGGGGTAGAGGATTGGGCTAGGTTGTGAAAATGATCTTTCACATACTAAGAGTAGTAACTGGTAAAAAATTAAATTGGAAAAATGAAATATATCTATCTACATAATGAGACTGAAGAAAATCTCATCAATAGACATGTATTTGGGAGAAAGCAATAGTGAAATGTGATTCTTCTTTTCCTGGTAGAGAAAATATCATGTTTCTTTTTGACTACTTTAAGTAGGTGAAATATTGGGTAAATCAATTATGTTTCCAGAATATCATTTTCTATGCTAAAATAAAACAACAACAACAAAAAATCCCCAAAGGAAAGAATAGCTATTTAAAAGTAGCTCTTGAATTTATTTCAATATTTCACTGTCTGTGGCTCTTCAACATATTAGATCTGTGGTATTTATATATGATCTTAGTGTCTTGCATTCTATGAAAATTGACATTTCAGATCTGAGATCTCCCTAGACGAGCTGAAGCAAGCAAGGCTGATTCTTGTTTGACTTAATCTAGTTAATCCTTAATCCAGGTGTCTTTGGTTTAATTGGCTTTTGTGGCTGTGGGGGCGGAATTATCCTCCCAGCTGGTATAAAAGTTAGGGTTGTGTGAGTCTTGAGATCTGAGATCTCCGGAGAACAGCTGAAGCACAGGTACCAACCAGGCAACGGCTAAAGCCCCCCGCCCGGCCCCCAACTGGGATTATGATGGTATCTGAAGGAGGCAAGCAAAGTAAGCCTTCAATACAGTGAAGAGGCATTTAGGACTCACATTGAAATACAGGCAAGGAGAAGACCATATGCCAGGAACTCAAAGAAGAGACAACAGGAGAAAGGAACAGGATAATCCCTCACCAAGCTCTACCAACCCTATGGAAGATTCCTACAGTGGGATCCACCTGGGGATGGCCCAGGACACAGATATCAGAAACACAGTTGTGAACATACTTAAAGAACTACAAGATTATAAAGAGCAAATCAAAGAATTAAGAAAAGAGCATGAAGAACTCAAGAAGGACCTAGAGAGAGAGAATGACAAACTCTGGAAGGAAGTAGAAACACTGAAAATATACCATGCTGAAAAGATAAGGAAACCAACAAGCAAAGCAAAGAGATACAGGAAGAGATTGAGAAGCTCCAAAAGGAAGTAGAAATACTAAAGAAATCAGAAGAAGAAATGAAAAAGGAAATCAAACACTCATCCATTCAAGAAGAAAAGAATGGTAAAAGCCTCAGAAGCAGAATGGAGGAAGCAGAACAAAGAATATCAGACCTGGAAGAAAACACAGAACAATTAAAAACCTCAAGTAAAGATTATGAAAAATTTAAAAATACTCAAAAGTGGAACAACCAGGAACTGTGGGACACTATGAAAAGATCAAACCCCAACATCATAGGAATAGAGGAAGGAGAAGAATCCCAAGAGAATGGTATTGATCAGATCTTCAACAGAATAATAGATGAAAACTTCCCCAAACTAAAAAAAGACAAACCAATACCAATACAAGAAGCACATAGAACTCCAAACAGACAAGATCAGAAAAGAAATTCTCCACGCCACATCATAGTAAAATGCTACATACCCAAAACAAAGACAAAATCCTTAAAACCACAAGAGAAAAACAACAAGTGACCTATAAGGTGAAACCTATCAGAATTACAACGGACTTCCCAGCGCAAACTATGAAAGCAAGAAGAATGTGGAACAAGCATTCCCATGTTAAAGACAATAGATGCCAACCCAGATAGATAAACCAGACAAATGTCCTTATATTGAGGAGAGAGAAAAACCTTCCATTGAAATAAACAAGTTGAAAAAAATAATGTCTGGAAAACCAGACCCTCAGAGAATCTTTGAAGCAATACAAACAGAAGAAAGGATAAACCATCCCCAGGTCACTAGAAAAAAAAACAATAAAACATAACTGCAGAAGAGAAACAAAATCCAAACTGCAAATGGATAAAGGCAAAAGGAATGCACACAAACCTATCCATCGTAACCTTATATTAATGAACTAATTCCAACGCATCAAAAGACAGACTGGGGAGTTGGATATTAGGAACAGTACATCGATATGCTGTCCCTACAGGAAACACATCTTACCTTCTAAGTGACAGGCACCACTTAAGTGTTAAAGGATGGAAAGATATAGTTTCAACAATGGTACAAAAAAAAGTGATGCTGGCTATTTATTTAATATCGACTAAAGATAGACTTCAAATAAAATAAATCAGAAGAGACAGAAGGCCATTACATTTTGTATCAAAGGAACAATTCACCAAGAAGATTTCACAATTATGAAATATATATGACCCCGAAATCTGGTGTACCAAACTTGATAAAGAAAATTCTCCAGAGACTACCAATGGCACAGATCTAACCCCAGTACACTCATAGTAGGGGACTTTCAATGCCACTGAGTCCCTTTGGATAGAGTCCAACAGGACAAGAGAATAACAAAGACATCTGACTGAGCGATATGATAAATCAAATGGGATCCAGAGACTCTACGAATATTCACCACCCTAATACCAAGAATGACACTTTTCTACGCAGCACCCCACAAACAATTCTCCAAAACTGACATTACTGGCCATAGAAGAAACCCACAAATCCAAAAGAGTGAACATAATTTCATGCATTCTAGATCAGGACCACACAGTGCATAACTCAATCATACCAGGAAAGCCCTACGTCCTAACAGAACAATGGAGACTAAAAACAATAACACTCTCCTGATAATTGAATGGTGTCACGATAGAGATAAAGAAAGAAATAAAAGCATTCCGAACTGATGACAATGACAATCCACAAACAGAAACCTATGAGGATACCTTAAAAAGACGTCCTAAGAGAGGAATGTTTAAGGGCCCGGGGGCTACATTAGAAAAGTACAGAAAGCACACAGTGAAAAGGATCTAATCATTGCAGCTAAGCACTTGAAGGCATCAAAACGGCTGAACCCTAATGGCAGCAGAACCAGGAAAAATAAAAAACAAAACATGCAGAAATCAATGAAATAAACAAGAGAAACAATGACAAAAAAGAAAGAAACAAGAATAGATAACACTGTCTAGTCAGTTAACCAAAAGAAAGAGGAACAACTCCAAATCAACACAATCAGAGATAAAATGGGAAATATCGAGTTGCCCAGGGACAGAGGCTTTCAATCTGCTAATGTAGCATAAGCGAGTTAAATATATATGTAGTTAAACATTGCTAGTTACGTATGGGAGGTTACTTTGGTAGAAACGACAGATGTTTGGATGGTGTTTAAGTCCCGTGATTACTTTTTTTTTTCTTTTGTTGTTTCCCTGAGAAGAATGACAAGGCCTTACGTGTGGTAATAAATATCCTAATCACTAGAAGGATATAAGCGCCTTGTGGCGCTCCATGAGTTTAGTTCCTATCAAGGAGAGAGCCTAATAAATCAAATAAAGTTGGGATATACAGACATATCCTAGCCACTGCTGCACAGGGATACTCCAAGCAATTGGGGTGTAGCTGGATGTTTGGTGGAAGAGTTTTGCTGGACACAAGGAGAACCACTTGCTTTTTGGTTTCAGTGGCCTTTGGTAACACTGCTCTGATTCCAGAGACCAACTGTATACTTGCAAGTTGTTGCGGTCGGTAGATAAAATCCTTCCCATCACTCCATGCTTACATCAGGTCATTGACAGACAGAGGCAAACCTTACCACAACCATCCTTGGTTCTTAGAGGGTATCCCAGTTACAGGCAATAAGCACTTAACCTTTTTTTTTTGGGGGGGGTTGTGTCCCCTGCTAGCATCTCTTGGCAGAATAATCCATTTGCCTTGGCATCAGAGCTCTCTTGGTATTAATTTACAGTCAGCCATGAAAGAAACAGCCAGAACTACATGAGTCCAAAACAGAATATCCAAAGAGACTGGTTTGTGCTTTTGTCAACACTGTGCCCCATCTCTAAGCCTAAGGACAATCATGTGGAAGAAGTGGGAGGGGTTATTGTTAGGGGACTGCGATAGGGGTGAAGGTAAAATACGACATATAGTCTGAACTTAATGTGTATACCCTTGATTGAACATTCAGACCCTCCAGTCTGGATGTTGGGAGCCTTGGCTCTGTGGCTGGGGCACAACTGCTTGCAAATTGTTTTACAAAAGGATATTTGTAGCTATAAAAAAAAAAAAAAAAGAGCTAGAACTGACATTTGAACTACCTGGGAATATAAAATGCTAGTTGTTTTATTATACAGTTTGATTGGTTGGTCTCTACATTTTCTGAATTATACAACAATCACATCGTAACACTTTCTTTTACTTGTAGGACAATTTAATAGGAATTAAGCTTAAATTCCCTACTTCCCAAATAAAGTAGAAGTCTTAGTCCAGTAATATAGACCATTAAAGCGCAAGTGTTTTGTATTGGGTCCCATTTTTTACGCAGGTACTCAACTCTGACCACGCTTTCCACATAGTCATACGGATATTTTAAGGCTTAGGAATTGTTTGCATTCGTAATCCCTCAGGTGCGAGGTTTTGGTGGGCAAATGGTCTCACACAATGACACCTGGGAATCTCCTGTCAAGGTGTTTTAGCTTTTGTATAATTTGTAGACTTCAAAGGAGTTGGGGTTAAGTACAAATGGCCTATATATTTTTCTGAATAACAACATAACATTATAACACTTTCTTTAACTCGTAGGACAATTTTAAAGGAACTAACTTAAATTTCTTCCCCCATAAGACATACAGTCAATAAAAACAGTTTGGGTAAATTTAAATGAAAGCTTATGCCTGGCTCCTGTTTTGGGTATGTGTAATACAACTAGGCATCTATAGGTCCAAACATAAAAATCTAAAAAAAAAAAAAAAGAGGAGGTGGGAGGTGGCGTACTATCCTTTCTGGGATACAAAGGGAAAACTCTGTGTTCCAACCCTATTGAAAAATTTTCAATTTTTCTGATCTTGAAACTAACAATGGGAGGAGAATTTTTGTTTCCCACAGTAAAAAAAAAATCACCAATCTAATGCCTGAAAACATACAATTTTGGCTGTGCAGGATGAATTGGGGAATGCCAGCAGAGAGATTGACCCATCTGAACATTAGGAAGAGGAACCTCAACTGCCTAGTCACGACACTGAGCATCTCTCTGAATAATATTGGGGTTACTGTTTATAATGGACCCTAAATGAAGTTTACCTTCCAGGTGCTGAGAAAACCTTCCTACCTCCTCCCCTTTTTTGGAAAAGAAAAACATGAGGTATGAAACCACTTCCCTAATGTAAACTAGAGCCAACTGTTTACAGTGGTAATTTCCTATAAAACAGGCATAACGTATTAACTGATGATAGGATGGAACTGTGAAAGGATATTTCCCTAACTAAAGCCAAATTCATAGTAAAGTGTTTATAGTTGTGTAATAAGCAAAAATATTTACTACAGGAAAGCTCTGACATCAGCAATGATTATTCGCCTAGAGATGTTGGCTAGGGGATCAAACCCCCCCCCCAAATTATAAAGGCCTTTTACCTATATGGGATATATGCAAGGAGAAAGGCAGTAAGTCCCTGTTGTCGAAGACCTGGTGTGACATAAAAATGTTATGAGACATCATTGCTACATACAACTGCCTCTGAAAAGAGAGCGTTACCAAAGGCCATAAAAACAAAGCAAAATATTGGTCCCTGAGCAAGACAAGACTCAAACATCAGCATCTTCAGCTCAGCTCACCACACGCCTGGAGCTATACTGTGCAACAGTGGCAGCCAAGTGTCTATATATATCCCAAATCTATTTGCTATTAGCTCTCTCCTTGAAGGAATAACTACATGGCGGCTGCAACTTTGTCCTCTGATGTTTGTGAGCCCAGTAAGAACTTGTCACCCTTTATAGAAAACCACAATTTGCGGATTAGCATGCCATCCAGCATCTTGGTCTTGCTCACAGCTTAGCTTGACATAATAAGTGGTACTGATTAAAGCCTGTACATCCAATAGCTTGTCTTTGTTAATATGTAAAAAGGGTATCACTGGGAAAGCTGTCAATCCATGAAGGGGACAACCTGAACAGACTGGAGTCCAAATGACAAATCAAGACAAATTAGACTGTTTTCTTCCACCTCACTTGTGCCCCTTTCCCAAAGACCCAGGGACAAACTGCGGAAGAGGAGGCGTGGTAGATTGTAAGGGCTGTGGAGAGATAGGGGTGAACCATGAGACTACAGGAATATAGTCTGACCCTGATTAATCAACATGTGTGCTGTGCGTACAAGCTTCTCCAACTGGTCTATGGGAACTTTGGGTTGTTCAAAATTTGGACATAGATACTTGCAAAATGCACAATTACCTGATTGTATGACATAAGGAGTGACATCAATGCTATCTGCAACAACTGTGTCATTGTATTGTAGAATCCCTTAAACAATAATAAATAAATAAATAATAAATAAATAAAATAAATAAAGAAGAAAAGGGAAATACACAACAGACAAGGAAAAAATACAGAAAATCATACTGGAATATTTCAAAAACCTATACTCTACCAAGTTTGAAAACCTAGAAGAAATGAATGAATATCTGAAATCCTGTGCATCACCAAAGCCCAACCAAGAAAAATCACACTAGACTAAGCCAGAGAAATTGGAAAATATGTAATATAAAGAACCCCCAATAAAAAATCCCAGGCCCAGACGGTTTCATGGCAGAACTCTATAAACATTCAAAAAAGACCTAACAACCTTTATAACTGAAACTGTTTACAAGGATAAAAAACAGAGGGAATATCTCCAAATTCCTTCTAAGAAGCCAGCATCACTCTATACTCAAACCAGGCAAAGATACAACTAAAAAGGAGAATTATAGACCCATCTCCCAATGAACACAGATCAAAATGATAAACAGGATATCGGAATCGCATACAGACCCACATCAAGAAGATCATCGTTCATGACCAAGTTGGATTTATGCCAGAGATGCAGGGATGATTCACATATGAAAATCAATAAACAATCATCAAACACATAAATGGAATGAAAGACAAAACCCACCACCCATCATCTCATGTGATGCGGAAAAAGCCTTTGATAAAAATCCAGCATCCCTTCATACTTAAAGTCCTAGAAGGAATGGATTGGAGGGATCATTGCCTCAAGTAATCAAAGCCATATAAGAGGAAATCCACAGCCAATATCATCCTAAACGGGAAATGACAGAAAATTCCCTTTAAAGGTAGGAACTCAGCAAGGGCTGCCTGTCCCCTGTCACCACTCCTTTCAAAATAGTGCTTGAAACAATTGCGAGATCATAGGCAAGAAAAAGGAAATTAAAGGAGTACAATTGGAAAAGAGGAAGTCAAGCTATCCCTATTTGCTGATGATAGATTGTTTACTCAAGGAATGCTAAAAATTCCAGAAGAAAACTCCTAGAAATGATTAACAGCTTTCAGCAAAGTGGCAGGATAACAAAATTAAACTAAAAAAAAAAAAAAAAAACAAAAATGGCCTTTCTTTACACCAAGACAAGCAACTGAGAAAGAATTCAAAGAGGACTTCCCCACTCACAATGCCTCAAAAAATAAGCTAGAAAACCTAAAAAAGACACCAAAGATCTCTACAAAAAAATTTTTTAAAAACCTTTAAAAGAAAAATTTGGACAAGGAAGAACACAGAAGTTGGAAAATCCTCCATGCTCATGGATTGGGAAAATTAACATGTAAAAATGTCCATTCTACTGAAACCTTGTATAGTTTTAACACAATCCCAATCAAACCCCAAGATTCTTCTTCACAGGGCTTGGAAAAAAAGTCCTAAATTCATTTGGAAAAACAAAAGACCCGATAGCAAAAAACCCTAAGAAAAGAGCAAACGGGGGGGGGGGATCTCTATACCAGACTTCAAACTATACTATAGGGCTATAGTCATAAAAACACATCTTGTACTGGCACAAAACAGACCTGTTCACCAATGGACAAAACGGAGATTCAAACCTGAGCCATACAGTTTCAGCCATCTCATATTTGACAAGGGGGCCAAAGGCACAATGGAGAAAAAGACAGCATCTTCAGCAATGGTGTTGGCAAAACTGCATCACCACTTGTAGAAGAATGAAATGAAGCCCCTACCTCTTGCCCTGTACAAATGTCAACTCCAGATGGACCAAAGACCTCAGTGTGAAAGCCCATACTCTGAAGGCAATAGAAGAAAAAGTGGGCAGCATACTCCAAGACATAGGCATAGGAAAAGACTTCCTAAATCAGACAGCAGCTGCACAAGAATTAAGGTCGACAATTAACAATGGACCTCATTAAACTCAAAAGCTTCTGTACATCAAAAGAAAAATCAATGAAGTGGAAGAGAAATCCCACAGAGTGGGAGGAAACCTTCATTTCAGAACATCTGACAAAGCAAAAGAATATATAAACTACTCAAAAACAAAGAAGAAAGAAAACAAATGACCCACTCAATAGATGGAGCAAAGAGCTGAACAGAGACTTCACAAGTGAGGAATTAGTGATGGCTGAGAAACACCTCAAGAAGTGTTCAACATTACTAATCATTTAGGAAATGCAAATCATAACCACTTTAAGATATCATCTTACTCCAATAAGACTGGCTAGGATCAAGAAAACAAATGATACCAAGTGCTGGAGAGGTTGTGGGGAAAGGGGAACACTCATCCACTGCTTGTGGGAATGTAAACTCATACAGCCACTATGGAAAGCATTGTGGAGAACCCTTGGAAAACTTGGAATGAACTTGCCACCCGACCCAGCCATAACATTCCTAGGCATGTACCCTCAAGACTCACCCCACCACAGAGATACATGCATGGCCACCTTTATTTCAGCTCTCTTCACAATAGCAAGGAGCTGGAACCAACCCAAATGCCCCTCAACTGATGAGTGGATAGAGAAAATGTGGTACATCTACAGAATGGAGTTCTATGCAGCAGTAAAGAAAGATGACATCATGAGCTTTGCAAGTAAATGGGTGGAACTAGAAGACATCATGCTGAGTGAAGTAACACAGTCCCAGAAAAACAAATGATGAATGGTATCCCTCATCTGTGGATGCTAGTGCCAATTACCTAGTTGTAAGTATTTCTTGTGCACAGCCCCTTGAGCTTTTGTCCAAAGCAGTTGGGAGTGATGTATATTGGAAACAACAACAACAACAACAACAACAACAACAACAGAAAGGACTGCATCAAAGAACTGACTGAAACAGTGAACTTCTGCTCAAAATAGTTAACTTCCACATGGAGAATGAGAAAGACTGAGAAAGAGATGAAAAGCCTGTTTGGCAGAATTCATGAGCTCTGGTGGGCTGGGGGGATAGGGTGGGGCACACGGGTCAAGATTTGATAAAAAAATGTATATAAACAAATAAATAAAAAAATTGACATTTCATGCTTCTACAACAATGAAGGACAAATAGATCCTTTTTCACTCTCGTTCTGCCTTCTGTTTCCTGTAATACTGAGATAATAGTATTCATAAAGAAAAGCCTCCTGAGCCAGTGAGATGACGAAGCAGGTATCAGCACACACACACACACACACACACACACACACACACACACACACATTTACAGAGCCAGACACAGAGACACACACACAGACACATGCAGGCAAAAAAAATTAAGCTATCTTTTGAAAATATTTTTAAAATTTCCTTTCTTTTTTTTTCCTTTCTATTTTTCTCTCTCATTTTTTGGTCAAGAGAATAGATTTCTAGCATGAATTAAATGATAAAGTTGAATTCCAAAATAATAGGGAACATAAGCATCAATAAGTCATCATCTGAATTTAGGTGACATTAGGTATTTCTTTTTTTAATTAATTAATTAATTAATTAATTAATTTTTTTATTTCTGTATGTGTATGAATGTAGTGTCTGCATGCAAGTGTGTGCACCAGTGTCGTGCAATGCCGCGGAGGTCAGAAGAGGGTGTCTGATTCCCCTGGAACTGGAGTTCTCCTGGAATTGGAGTTTCGGATGGTTCTTGGCCGCCATGTGGGTGCTGGGGATCGAACCCGGGTCCTCTGTAAGAGTGGTCAGTGCTCTTAACTGCTAGGCCATCTCTCCAGCCCTGACATTAGGTATTTTAACTGAATAATGAATAAAAGCTCACCAACTACTTAGATTTATATTTTTAGCTAAAACCCTCATTGCAACAGATATTTTCTCTTTGTAATTCTAGCAGTGAATTTACTATCAAATTTTTTCTTATTTTCTTCCTTCACAAATGTTTAGAGTCTTCCTGATTCTTCAAATTCCTTTTCCTCCTCACTTCATGATTCAGTGTCCTTCCTCTCCCCAGGTGACTAGGATACTTTCTTTTACCACATTTTTATGGACAGGCCAGTTCATCTGTTGTCTAACCTTTATATCAAAGTGACAAGATTCAGCAATTTAAGAGCTAGAGAAATTTTTATTTCCTGAATAAGATTTACATAACTCTATCATTTGCAGTCTTGAAAATCCATGTCCCTAAACACCCATTTCCAAATCGAGAATTTAGTGTGTGCTTGAATACTTAGGAATTGCAAAGTGTTTTGTATTCAAACTACTAGTACCTAAATTTTGTATGACTATTATTTGAAAAAAAAAATGTTCAGGCCACTCATCAGAAATCCCAGCCAACAGATGATGGTGATTGTTGTTCACTAAACAGAATCAAGGAAAACATCCCTCACTTCATATGGCTTTTATTTAATCTCTTAATTTAAGGAAGTTGTTCAATTGAGCAATTGAGTTTCAATGCCTCCCCTACTAATTGAATCTCTCTTTTCACCCACCACTCATTAAACTATGAAAACAAGCCAGCACCATGTCTCTGCTTTAAAATTTAATCTTCTAGGGATTGGAGAGATGACTCAGTGGGTAAGAACATTGGCTACTCTTTCAGAGGAGCTGGGTTCTAATTCCAGTACCCACAGGTGGCTAAAAGCTTTCAGCTGCCCAAAGTTCCATTTCCAGCAAATCTATTGCCTGTTTTTGGTCTCCATGAGAACTGCATACCTGGATGCAATTATGTGCATGCTGGGAAAATACACATTAAAAAAATAAAAACATCTATCTTTTGGCATAACTAAGAATTCATGTTTACTGAAAAATATTGAGTTCATTTGACTTAGTAACTATTATTCATACAAAGGGATTGCAATTTAGTAATAGCAGTTTTCAAAGTTTCATCCCTCTATGTCTGCCCATACTCTGATGATAGTGTGCCCATACTGTGTGTTTATAAAATGTGTTTGAGGAAACAATAGCTATTTTAGTAAGCAAAAATGATTGGTGTTTTAGTCACATTTATTTTCAAAATGTCTCAAATTTGGTGGGGACTTTTTCCTAATAGAATTTAAGATATACTTTATTTTTTGATGTAAGCAATTGCCAATATGTGATTGAGGATAATTTTTTACCTCTTTTGGATTCATTAATTTTAATTAATTTAAATAAAAAAATTATTTAACAGATACTTCAAATCCAACCTTAAAGATTATTAAGACCAGTGATTGACATAATTACAGAAAGACTGTGTAAAATTATACAACCTAAAACATTCACATGCTCTGTGGGATATATTTTTTAATTAGTCATGGAAAAATTTTCTAATGATGGGTGTAGAGATTATTCCACTGGCCTGAGAGGCAGAATAAGACATTTGAATATGACAATCCCTAAAACATATAGAAAATCCACAGAAATTTTCACAGCTAGAGTATGCTATGGGTTCCCAATAAATGGAGGGCATCCACAGAAAAATACAGTTTTGCGTGTTATAATAAAGAATTCCACCTGGGTGTGGTGGTGCATGCCTTTAATCCTAGCACTCAGGAGGCAGAGGCAGGTGGATCTTTGTGAGTTCAAGGCCAGCCTGGTCTACAGAGTGAGTTCCAGGACAACTGGGGCTACAGGGAGACCCTGTCTCTAAAAGACCAAAAAACAAACAAAAAAAGAACTCCTAGCTACTGTGGGTATTTTCAGAGATGATGTAGATCAGGTTTTATTGGCTTACATGTCAAAATAGTCCTTATACTTTATATGACACAAATCGTGGACTATATTCTTAGTAAAAAAAAAAAAGTTGCATGGAAGAAGGACAGACATTTATATTCTGCTGTATTCTGAGTACATTTTATCCATGCTTACCACTGGTTATGGACTAGTCAAGTCTCATGTGTATAATTTAACACAGGGTATAAAAATATTTATCTCTTCTTTATCAATTAATGTAGTAATTATCTGGTAATCCCCAAATATATGAGTTATTTCATTTCTATGCAACTTAATCATTATTAATATATTAAATTTAGGCAATCCAAAGAAGGCAAATCAGATAAGACAAAGGTTTGTCACTTTCATAAGATTTCATTACTTTTGTTTATTTGTGTTTTAGTGCTAGAGAATGAAGCTAGGCTCTTTTGCATGCTAGGAAAACACTGTATGGCTGAGCTGCATCCCTAACTGAAATCATTGCTTTTTAAAGTGAGACAGCTTGGCGAGATGATTTTGATTATAATTTATATTGGAACACACCTTTCCTGCCTCACTGTTGCACCCTGATAAAATTATTGGATCATGGTGCTATTTCAATCTCTTTTTCTTGTGCAGTAGAGGCTATATTTGGCATTAGTTTCAGTTCATCTGCTAGATTATCACTCACCTTCCCTTTCCCTGAAAAATGAAACTTTAGACAGCTGTTATACATGGAAGCTAATCTGATCAAATACACTCACCCAACCCAGTACATGAGCACCTGAAAAATAACCAGTCTCTCAATTCAAAATTTCTCATTTTATCAATGATCTAATGTTTTAAACTCAAATCAAATGTTTCATCATTCTGATTAATGGATTTGAAAGACATTTAGTAATGTCCATTTAAAGAAGGCTGACAAGGAAACCCAGTTAATTCACATTATATGAAATTTATACCAAATTAGTTCATTAATTTTGCAGACTCAGCTTTTCTAGTTGGATGTGAAATGTCAGATTTTACTTTTCACTTCTAGTTCTTTATTAGATGCTGAAAGTTAGCAACCTAAGTTTAAGCCAATACTGAGGGTCATTCGGAGAATTAATTTTTATTTTCAAAAGTGATATGGAAGAAAAACATTGGAAAGAGACTATTTCTAATTTGCCTTATAAAGAAGAATCACCATCCTTGGAAATGCCAAACTCTGCTGTTACCCACTAACATAGATCTATGAGACAATATTAATCTAGCATAAGCTAATTTCTCCGCTTTAACAAAAAGAGGGAGAGAAAGCATATGTTTTTGTGGTTTTGGCACAGAGAGGTGAGGCTGGAAAGCTCTGGTTTTCAGATATTTTCCAAGTGACTTCTGTGCTGCTTCCCATCTGCATGTTTCCACTGCGCATATCTCCCTGGTGTGAAACTGATTAGCAGCAGCATGAATCTGTCAGAGCGAGTTACAGAGACTGGGATTTATGGGACTGGAGCCTATTTTTGTTGGTGCTGTGCTTTCCTATAACACTCCTTCAAATGTGACCAGGTCTGGAAATGATGTGTGCTTTGAGGTGTCAAGGTTCTCGGGAAGTTTCTCTTTTGAGAGAAAAAAAATTATCTATCCCTTTGTTCTAAAAGAATGAAGTTAGGAGGTAGAAATGCCTCTCATTGTGACTATCTACAAACTAAAACTACCCTGAGATGCCATCTTACTGTAGTCATAATGCCTAACATTAAAAAAAAAAAAATACTGGGCTGGAGAGATAGCTCAGCAGTTAAGAGCACAGACTGCTCTTGCAGAGGACCCAGGTTCCATCCCCAGCACCCACATGGCAGCTGAGAACCGTCTTTAACTCCTGTTCCAGGTGAATCCGACGCCCTCTTCTGACCTCCGCGGCATTGCACGACACGGGTGCACAAACCTACACGCAGACAGTACATACACATAAATATATATATATATATATATATATATATATATGACACCAAATGTTAGAAAGGATGTGGAGAAAGGGAAACTTTTATTGACTGCTGGTAGGAGTATAAATTAGTACAGCCATTATGCAAACCATTTAACTCAACTATCTCATTCCTGGGCATGTACCTAGAAAACTCCATATCTTACTACAGAGATATTTTTATTAACATGTTTATTGCCATTCTATTCATTATAGGAAGTAAAATTGAAACAACACAGTTGTTTAGCAACAGGTGAATAGATAATGGAAATACAGTATATATAAAAGTAGACCATTATTCAGCTCTAAGGAAAAATAAAGTTAAAAAATTTACAGCAAAATGGATGGGTTTAATGTGATTGATTATCCATTATAAGAAAGCCCAAAACTGCATTTTTCTCTCATTCTTGTTTCCATTTGAAATCTTTTGTGGATATCCTAATAGCAAATAGGCTTCCTGTTTATTGGGGTGGGGTGTGGGTATAGATCACTTAGTCTAAGTTACCAACTGTGGTCCTAGCCACTTACCTAGGTCAAGCATGGCCAAGTAACTTTGGATGTAGGGTGGAACACATGGATAAAGATGTCCAGATCTGTAAAATGATAATGCTGCACGATGCTGAGCCCTTTTCAGAACTTACTTTATTCCTTAAATAGCCATTTAGTGATAAAGGGAGACCCTCATAAGCCCCACACCAGAAAGCAGTTCTTGCTGTTCAAACAAATCTATCCTGGACCCCAATAAACCCCAACTATAAAGTCATCTCTGCATTGCCAACAAGCCCATGCCTTTAATCCCAAAACTCAGGAGGGAGAAGCAGGCAGATCTCTGTGAGTTCAAGGCCAGCCTGGTCTACAGAGCAAGTTCCAGGCCAGCTAGGTCTACAGGGAGACCCTGTCTCAAAAATAACAAAAAAAAAAAGAAAAATATGGGCCCTAGGCCTTACCCAAATTCTGTTTATACGAAGAATGCACTTTAATTCCTGCTGTTTGTCCCCTGAGGCTACTACAGACTCCTGCTGGTCCTTAATCACTCCTCATTGACTACTAAAGGTCATTTAGATTGTTGAGGTTGGTTGCCTTTTCCTTTCCACAGGTATCTCTTTACACTTCTATTCCTAACAAGGGAGATGGATTGTCAAGGATTTTCTTGTGCCTCTTTCCACATGCTTGGATTTCTGGGTTCATATCTAGTTATGAAATTCTCTACACCTAGCACAGACCTATATTGATGCTGCTGATTTCACACAGACCTATAAATCACATGTGCTTCAGAGTAAAAGGCAAGAATTGAACTCATAAAGTTTCCATCTTCATTAGGATAAAAGAATGTGATAGAACACCATTTTCCCTGACCTGGCTATGTTTCATAGGCTGCTGTTAAAAACACCACAAAAGCTTTTACAAGCAGGAAGTTTTATCTTTCCCTCATGACCTGCTTGTCGCTCACTGTTTATATGTAGTCTTGGAAAGTTAGATGATAATTCCAGTACAACAAATCCTTCATAATGAGTTAAAATAACTTAATGTTTAACCAGAAACTCAAAGGAAGTGTCTGGTACAGAAGTTCTATAGCATAGAGCCTTGGTATTATATAGAATAAGACCATTAGCAGAAGGGATTTTATGTGAGGTGAAATTGTCTCCAATTTACCATTTTGCCTTCAAAGCAGGGTATTTTATGAAGGCAAAAATCCTTTAAAATGTAATTCTAAGTTCTTTTATTCTTGTAGTTAATGAAAAACAGTACTTATATGCTAAGAGCAAAAGTGGATTTTCATAGGAAGATAAATTGAATGTCTTAATTAATTTAGGAGAAAAAAACATGATTAATAATATTCATGGTGTTTGCACTCTCAAATACGGCCTTTCTTAAGTCATTTCAGTAAAAAGCAGAATTTATCATGACAGAGAAATACTGATTTCCTGAATTTCCATAGTTAATCTCCTCCATTATCCCAAACCTAGCTTTTATGACCAAGAGCAATAATTTTTATCTACTAAGGGTACTTTAATTATGGATTAATATTGAATTTTTTCATTTGTTCAATTTCTACAGACTCAGAAAAATTTAAGCTATCAGTATCATATCTCTTTACTGTACTTTTAGAGAACTCCTATATATTCTAATTCAGACAGTTGCATTAATCAGTGTACAATTCAAGGCATACCAAGTAAAAGTTATATTTTTTCCTGTTAAAAATCTGTAAATTTTCTATCTTTGCTTTTACCAAGAATTTAGAGCTCAAACCCAGCATGGTAGCAGTTCTTTGGAATCACGGCATTTTTGAGGCACAAACAGCAACATTAGGAAATCAAGGACAGCCTTGATTTCATAGGGAAGTTGAAGGCCAGCCTGGGCTGAATGAGGATATGACAAGAAAGAAGAGATTGTGAGTGAAGGGGGGTGGGGAGAAAGAGAAAAGGAAAGATAAAATTACGAATTCTTGTGATCAACTCCTCTGTTTCTCTGATTTCTTTGTGCTTCCTTACCTCAGTTATCTCAAAGGCCAATTGTATGAAGATATGATGAACTTAGAGAAAAGGCACCTAGTGAACAGCTAATGAAGAAGGAATGACTCTATAGTAACAGGTGGTGGTGTGGACAGTCTTCTGAAAAAAAGACTGACCTTGAATATCAAATACATGCCTGGAATTATAAATTTGACCTGTTGTCCATCATAGGGAAAGGAGGAGCAGGGACCAGTGACCACTCCCAACCAGCTAGCTCACCTTGGCTGTATGAGGGGGAGGGGCTAAGGAGATATAAACAGACACTACAGGGGGCAGGCCTCTCCCGCTCTTGCCATCTTGTGCTGAGGTCACGGGGGTCCTGGCTGGGACCTAGGGATGAACATGTGGGCCAAAGAGCACCAGTGATCCAGTTAGTGACCCCTTCACCCATTTGCTCTGTGAGCAAACCTCAGTAAACTCTCTAGAATATTCTAAACTGAAGTTTTGGAGAGTCTTTCATCATTTTGCCTTTGGGACCTTTGGAGTGGGAGGTGGGGTACAATGTGTGCATGTGGTTTTCTCAGATGGAATTTCCCCAACACAGCCCAAGATAATGAGCCAAACCATAGGGTAAACCTGAATGTCTGCATATGTGGACATGCTTCAAAGAAAACATAAATTAATTTTCTTATCTGTTTCAGTTTCTTGTCTGGTTTCAAAAATATCATTTCTTCTGATTCAATATCTAAGAGTATTATAGGGGTATTGTTAAGGAAAAAAATGTCCATAACAGGTAACTTCTTGAAATTCCCTCATGAATTTATTTGTATCAGAGTTTCTAATATGCACACCTCTATGCTGACAGCTTGAGTTACTCTGCCCAGAACCATATAGATACTCTTTCTAAATATTTTGCTATCTGACCAGCTCCTTGGAACTCTGAAAAATTCTGTAAAAATTCCTAGCTGAGTTTAGTGGCACACTCCTTTAATCCCAGAAATGGGAGGCAGTGGCAAGCAGCTCTCTGTGAGATCAAGGGAAGTCTGGTCTAAATTGGGAGTTCCAGGCCAGGTAAGGCAATGGGAAGACCCTGTCTCAAATCACAAAGAAAATAAAAAAACCCTTTTGGTCCCACAGATCCTTCCAACAGTAGATTGGCCATTGCCCCTGCTCCTGGTTACCTACCAGAATCCGGTGGTAAAACCATATTAGTGAAGACACTGCTAAAATGGGCCATCAGTCAGACAAGGAGAAATCGAACTTCTGCTCATTTCAGAGCCTCATCTCTACTGGCAAGCTTTCATAGTGCTAACTGGTCCCATATGCTATTGGAAGGGGAAAAAAAAAAAACAATCAACAGCTTTACCCAGCCATGAATCCTATGAACCATAGCAACAACTGGCCTGGCAAGGTATGCCCACCCATGGAATAGTGGCACAAATATTATGAGAGTAACCAATCTTTTTCTAATTGAATTTAAGATCTGCTGAATAAGATGGAAGCCATACTTGACATTGATACCAAACATAGGAGCTGAGACTAGGCAGGTCACAGGGCATGAGAAAGTGCCTAACAATAGTTTTCTACTAAACAATTACAGTTTTATATTGACTCCTAATGACTAAATGTTATACCCATAAATTGATGCATCTCTGGACTCTCAGCAGAGAAGCTTTCTTATGGAAAAAGATGGTGATCAACATGGAAAATTATCCAAGATGCTGCAGAGTACTTAATCCTGAAAAGGCATCTGCATCAAATTCTACCTCCCGGGGGCCACAGATCATTGTGACGAAGGGTTGAAAAAATTATAAGGGCTGGAGTTGGTGGATGACCACAAGGAATCAGAGTTTTCTAGATAGCTGGCCAATTATTCATATGATCTTAAAGCAATGGAGACAGTAGGGACATGCCCCATTCCAGCTTGAACCAGACAAAATCCCAGCACAGACCTAAGGACGTGGGTAAGAAACTTCAACCCAAGCTAAGGAAATTTTGGCGACTAGTGGGTACTGAGAGGGAGGAGAGACAGCTTAATTTAAGTTTGAAATGGGAATCTCAGTAGGTTAATTAAGCTCAAGTGGATGGATCCACAGTGAAGGACACTGGGGGACAGAAATTATACTCTATCAGTCACATATACATAGAGTGCATTACATTGGATTGAGGGCAGAAGGGAAGTGTCAATAGATAAGTGCATCAAAATCCTATTAAATAATAGTGCATAAAATTGCAAAAATAAAATAAATCAATATACAATGCTGATATTTTCAATACTAGCTGATACCATAGCCCCAAACTGCTGTGTCATTTTTTTTGTTTTAGATTTTAGTTTATTTATGAGGGATAACTGTGAAAAATATGAAGAAGCCTTGTATAATTTTTTTTTGAGAACTAATTTGACTCTGCCCAGTTTTTCTCCTGAATATTATCTATGTGTAATAAATTATGTGAATTCAAAACAAAACAAAACAAGCCAAGGGCAATGAATCTCTCACGCTTGTTTCTGTTAACTTGACAGAATTGGATCTGCTCTTGTTGTGGGATCTCATCACACTCAGATGCTCCAAGTGTCATTTTCCTTTTCTCCTTCTGGGGTATTTGTTGGGGGCCAATATGCTTCATTTGTTTAATGAATTTAAACAGAATCTTGATCTTTGTTTGTTGTTTCTGACAGGATTTCTCTAGTTTCAGGCAGGCTGGAAGTCATTATGTGAACCAGGCTGGCCTAGATCTCACAGAAATCTGCCTGCAGAGATAATCCCTAGGGCTGGGATTAAAGGCATTTACCACCAAGCACAGGTGAAGCATGATCTGTGAGGTCACTTTTTTCCTGATTCTCTTACATTATTGGAGTTTACTTTGGTGTATTTTCTTCTGCTGTTAAATGCTCAGCAACAATAGAATATGGAGAGTTAGGGATACGGTCTTGAGGAACTCGAGAAAAACAAACAAAAAGAGGTACATCTCATTTTGTGTCCTTGTCATTTTTTTTATCTGGAATCAGTTTTCTGAGGGTTATGATTAAGGAGCAAAGCATAAATCTAGCATGTTTTAGTAAGGATTATCTAAGTGGCATTGGCCATGAGGCCTTGTGTTGGTGGGAATGAGAAATGCCTTTCACAGCTTCACATATTTGAACATTCAGAGCCCTTTGGTGGTGGCTGTTTAGGGGAAGTTACGGAACCCTTAGGAGGTGCAGCCTTGCAGGAGGAAGTCCGTTCCTGTAGGCGGGCTTTGCAGGTTCATAGCCTCACCCCACTTCTTGCTTGCCCTCTCTGTTTCCTGTTTGTGTCTGAGATGCCATCACTGAGCTTCCTGTTCCTGTCACATGCTGCCAGGCCCCTGCCAGGAAGGATGCTCATATCTCTGAATCTGTAAGCCCAAGCAAAAGCTTTCGTTTATCAGTTGCGTTTAGTCCTGGTATTTTATCACAACTGCAGAAAAGTAACTGATACAGGTTTATTCTCAGAGGACCTGATGTGCTTTGCTCCTTCAAGAAAATAGGAGGGTGCAGGAAGAGGCTCCGCAGCTTCTGGCACTATTTCAGAATAGCCGCCACTGAACAGCAAACATGATATTGAAATGGGAATCTCAGTAGGCTATGTGTTGAAAGAAAACATTCAGCTTGCATCCAGTAAGTGAGGGCACGCTCACACAGGACCCTTTCCAAACTTATATTTTGTGATTTTGTGTCTTTCTCCTTGACTGATCTCTAATGTCATTACCTATGGATTCCCCATCTATAAACTTATTTATCAATTCCCATTTCTGTTTTCTGACTTTTCTTAACATTATCTACATCCTTAGACTTTCCTTTGTCATGGCCGTGCATACAGGTGTGTATTTATCTCTGTGTACACATACACTCATTAATTTAGCTATCATCCAGAAGTATAGACATGGATTTCATTCCATTTCCTTTTACTGTGTGTTTATCCACAGTGAATATTGCAGTTTTTTTTTTCACTTATGTATATGAGTGTACTGCTTGCATGTAGATTGGTGCACCATGTCTTGCAATGCTGTGGACGTCAGAAGAAGGAGTTGGATTCCCCTGGAACTGGAATTAAAGACGGTTCTTAACTGCTATGTGGGTGCTGGGAATTGAACCTGGGTCCTCTGCAAGTTCAGTCAGTGCTCTTAACTGCTGAGCTATCTCTCCAGCACCAAATATTGCAGTTTTGTGGAAGATACATGCATTCTTTTTCTATAATTTACATACAGATTTTCATATCTCGAATTCAGAGAATCAGGGGTTTTGTTTCTTTATTTCACATACATATTACCCAGATTAGCCATTCAGTAGAGAAGTCAAAGGGAGTCAGGCAAGCATGGTGTGACAGGTATGCAGTGGTGAGGTGCAGGGCAAGAAGAGGACAGGGGAAACAAAGGACTGGCTGTAGATTTGCATTTCTTTGCTACACTGAAAACTCAGAAAACCAGGGCAGGAAAGATGGGTTGGCATTTAAGAATACGTATATCTCAGGCACAGGACCAGAGTTGAGTTCCAAATCCCATGTTTGGTGGCTCAAAGCCACCTGTAACTCCAATTCAAGGGAATATGATGCTTTATTCTAGCCTCCATAGGCACCTTCATGCATGTGCAGAAGATACACACACAGACACAGACACAGACACACACACACACACACACACACACAGGAAAATAAATTTATATTAAAAAACTTGCTTTTTATGGATCTCCTTGCAGAATTTGGAATGGAAGGTGGAAAAAGTATAAACTAGACTGGTGGAAGCAGAGCAGAGAGAGAAGGAGCTCAGAGGGAAGTACAACAATCCACAAGTACTCTAGGTTGAGTATGTACGCTGCATTTATTAGCCTAAAAAGAAGTTCTGCCATACTGGTGCTGGATAGGCCCCCAGAACTCTCAAAGTTTGGTTGGCCCAGTGCTTGCAGGAATGGGGAGCACCCTGAGGAAGAATGGGGTGCTCGGGCAGGGAAGGCTCTGATGCCCATGGGCTCCTGAAGGGGAAACAAGTTCTTGTGACTTTATGGCTCCTTTATTTTTTTCCATGTGGGTGTGTGGTTCTGTTCAGCAAAAAACCAAGGCTTAAAAATAGGTAAAACTCCCAATGACAGAATTCTGTGGAAAATGAAACCTAGGGCCATTGTTTGTATTTTTGAAATTTTTCTTAAATAGCCACAACATGGGAATATTTTTCCTGCCTTTATTCTATGTTTTTTTTTTCTTTACCATTCTGATATTAGATCATTCCACGGATAGTCACTCAAATTCCTTCCTGCCAAAACGTTGACATCTCATCCTCAACTTTGGGATTATGTACCCCTTGAGACTTCCACCATTTGTCTCTTGGCACTTTTTTGGGTTCAACTATGGATTACTTGTGTTTCTCAAAGTTTCTCAAAGGCAGAACAAAAGGGAAAATAGTGAAGAGTTTATTTCTTAAGTGAAAATTGTGCATAGGTAATGTAAGGTTGGCATGCATAGTCTTCTTTGTGTTTTCTCTGCCTTTGTGGTGAATACTCAATGCTGCTCAGTGGTAATGATGGTTGCATGAACTGTTCTCAATCATACCAATATTCAGGGAATAGAGAAGAGACAAAGGAAGAAATAAAGGACATTCTTGCTGAGCTACGCTAGAGGTGGAAGCTGAGATCAAGTTCAAGGCTAATCTGGGGAAGCTTAAAACAAAATGGAACTTGCCTGAAGTTTTGGGACAGAATCATGTACATCCTTTGGAAGGCTTGGAGATGTGCTCTAGATAAATGCATTGTGTTGTGGTTATTTACTAGAGTAACAAAGGGAGATTAAATGAAAAATGATAATAAGAATTCTCCAATTCAATGCACTTTTATTTCAAGGCTGACCAATTGTGTTACATAGAAGTAAAAGAATAGTGCTCAGAGAAAGACTGAAATGATTCAAAATCCCCTACTAACAAATGGGATGAGGAGCAGCCCTGGCTCTGGCTGAGACAGTTCTTGTACATATACTCCATTGCAGACATCATTTCAATTTTTAAAATAAAAACATTAAAGCTCTATTCACAAAGCACTTATTCATATTAAAATATAATTTGGCATTCTTCAAGAGTGTGCATTTTTTATTGCAGGCTTTTTTTCCCTTTTCACTCCCTTTTCCAGTTTAAAAAGAATCCCTGGTTTTTATTTCATTGTTTTATTTTACCAACTTAATCAGCACTTTCTTCAGTCTTTAGTGGTGACAGAGATGACATAATTTCAAACTAGTCTCAAGGGAAGGATGCTGCAATTTTCAAGCTTGCGTTTTATCTCTAAGAACTATCCTGGACCTGTAAGGAGTTTCTGCAGGTAAAGATGTTTGCCACAGAGCCTGGATTGGACCTCAGGAAGCCACATGGTAGAAGAGAATCAAATATCTAATGCCAAGTTGTCTTCTGACCTCCACACATGAATTGTAGCATGCTATGCATGCACTCATGGACAGTCAGACAGACAGACAGACACACACACACACACACACACATACACACACACACAAATGTAAAATTAAGAGGACTTTTTTTTTTTTTTTTTTTGGTCTTTTTGAGACAGGGTCTCCCTCTAGCCTCAGCTGTCCTGGAACTCACTCTGTAGACCAGGCTGGCCATCAACTCAGAAAGATCACCCTGCCTCTGCCTCCCAAGTGCTAGGATTAAAGGCGTGTGCCACCACGCCTGGCTAAATTAAGAAGACTTTTAAAGAGAGCTTTCCTCTTTTCATTCTTTCCACACATGGATGGGCTAGTCATCCTTTAATAGGCCAAAGCCTGAAAAGCAGAATATATTATATATATATTATATATATATATATAGAGAGCACGAGAGACAGTAGAGAGCAGAGAGAGAGAGAGAGCATTTCCTACATCTTAATCATATTTAGATCATAATGATATATATATATATATCACTTTGAAGGAAATGGGATCAGGCAAAAACAGAAAGTTGAAAATAAGAGCAGTAGATGGAGTTGTCTGTGCGATTGCTCTGCTCAATTCTTTGGTGTTTCAAGGCTGTGTGTTTTCAGGATGGGGAGAACTCTCCAGCAGAACTTGCTGCCTGCACCAGGACCAATACCTCATAACTCACTGGAAATTAAGTGGAATACTTAGGAGTGTCTTACCTCAATATTGAATATGTTAAATCTAGATCAAATAATGTTGTTTGAATTTTATCTAACAAAACTTCAAGGTAAGATCTGAAAGAATCTATTGATTTCCAAGTAACTTAAGTATTTTTGAAAAGAAAACACAGGAATACATTTTAAAAAATTGAAAAATATTCATATCCACACACATATACATACTCCAAGGTTTTACAAGAGCTAGCACTTGATTACCAATTATCAGAGAAAGCATTAGAGAACTCTATCTAAAAAAGGAGAAAGCCCATATATCATAAATGACTCATAGCCAAATAGAAGACAAAACATAGACTGTGAGTACAAAGTATAGACTGTGAGTGCTGTTCAGTGATTATTCTCATCTTGTTTAATTTGGTAAGAACATTTCCTTGTTCTCTTTCCAGTGACCTGAATTTGTCCTCATTTGTTTTTAAGTCAAGTTATAGAATGAAATCCCCAATATTTATTTTCTATCTAATCAAACTCAACCTTATCATTACTCATTTTCCACCTTTTTTTCCTTCCTTTTTCTTATGCAGCATCTCAATGTAATTGGCAGCTTATTAATTCGAAGTCATCCATAGATTTCTGTCCTTAATTATAATGCTCTCATTAGGCCTAGGTTAAAAGTAATATTTGTGATGATCATTTTCTTTCATTTCTAGGGAGAGGAGAGAAGAGAAAGAGAGAGATAGAGAGAGAGAGAGAGAGAGAGAGCATTTCCTACATCTTAACCATATTTAGATCACCCTATTTTATTTGAAAGTCCATATCCCCTCATTGGATTTCATGCATTCTGTCATTTATGTTAAGGCTTATCAATTCAAGCTTGTGTCCCCACATGTTCCTTGGTATGAGTTCATACACTGGAGCCTCTTTGTGAGCCACTAATGAGAAGGGACTTGAAGGTTCTTGATGGATCCGCACAAATTCAGTCTCCAAATGACTCCCCCCTGCCCCTCAACACACTCAAAGCTTTGGTACCTATGCTGGAATCACCCTCGATTAATCACGCAATCAATGCACATGGATCATCTTTCAGCTACTTCCCTCCCCGCTTTCAACCCTATTGCCCTGAAGTGAGTCAGCTGTATTGCTGAAGCCACTTAGGTCTCTCTGTCCTCATCTCAACACCTCCTTACCTCCTTCTTCTGTCCTTGGAGAGTACTTGTCTAAAAAACCTCTGGTCTTCAAATCAAAATGAGATGACAGCCTACAACATTCTTCTCTTTGGGACAGGTTCTACTATTGAAGGTAACCTTGTGGAATCACCCTTCTGCCCTCTATGAGTGGTTCTTCACTTTGTTGGATGGCTGACATGGAATAAGACTGAGGGCTAAAGACTCGTAATTTTTCCAAGGTCCTGAATCCATTCTTTCCTCAACATATACATTTTTCAATAATGGTGTGGGAACCAGAAAGGATGAATAAGTGACCTGAGGGTGATTTATGTTGACAAATGTGAGATGTATTCATGTGAACTTTTTATTGAAGTTCTCTTAGAGAGTAAGCGGTCTATCACAGTTTAGTAAAATACTTCCAGAATTTTGTCATCAGTATAACAATGGTAAAGCCGTTTTAGAAATGTACTTGTTTTGAAAAAAACCTGACCCTGCCATCTCTAAGCATTTTATTCTAACAGCATGTAAGTAATTTAATAGGCTTCAGTTTCTTAGGGATAAGATAGCCCGAAACAATGATGGGACACATTTCCATGAAAATTATAGGTTATTGATGCTAGCATAAAACAAGACTGGAAGGATTTTCTTTGAAAAGTCAATGGCAGGGCCTAGAGAGATGGGTTGGCCATTGAGAGCACTGGATGCTCTTGCAGAAGATCTGGGTTTGATTCCCAGAACCCATATGGCTAAGAACTGTCTGTAAGTCCAGTTCCAGGGGAATCTGCCTTCTTCTGACCTCTACTGGCATTGCACAACAGAGTGCTCTTACATACATGCATGCAATACATTCATACATATAAATAAATAAATCATTAAATAAAAAATGAAAAAAATTTCAAAGCCAATGATGGGGAATAGAAAGCTTTATGACTAAGAGAATGGCTTTTTAGGCTTCTAGTATTGTGAATATGGAATATGAACAGGCAGATTTATCTTACTACCCAAAGTGACTAACAACAAAGAAAAACATATATATATATATANGAGATATAGATATAACTTTGAAGGAAATATGGCATAAACACACACACACAAACACACACATACATAAATATGATAATTATCAAAATATATAGATATAGCAATATAATGTATATGTTATATATATATAGATAATATATGTTATATATATAGATATATATCACTTTAGGGAAATGGGATCAGGCCAAAAACAGAAAGTTGAAAATAAGAGCAGTAGATGGAGTTGTCTGTGCGATTGCTCTGCTCAATTCTTTGGTGTTTCAAGGCTGTGTGTTTTCAGGATGGGGAGAACTCTCCAGCAGAACTTGCTGCCTGCACCAGGACCAATACCTCATAACTCACTGGAAATTAAGTGGAATACTTAGGAGTGTCTTACCTCAATATTGAATATGTTAAATCTAGATCAAATAATGTTGTTTGAATTTTATCTAACAAAACTTCAAGGTAAGATCTGAAAGAATCAATTGATTTCCAAGTAACTTAAGTATTTTTGAAAAGAAAACACAGGAATACATTTAAAAAATTGAAAAATATTCATATCCACACACAGATACATACTCCAAGGTTTACAAGAAGAGCTAGCACTTGATTACCAATTATCAGAGAAAGCATTAGAGAACTCTATCTAAAATAAGGAGAAAAGCCCATATATCATAAATGACTCATAGCCAAATAGAAGACAAAACATAGACTGTGAGTACAAAGTATAGACTGTGAGTGCTGTTCAGTGATTATTCTCATCTTGTTTAATTTGGTAAGAACATTTCCTTGTTCTCTTTCCAGTGACCTGAATTTGTCCTCATTTGTTTTTAAGTCAAGTTATAGAATGAAATCCCCAATATTTATTTTCTATCTAATCAAACTCAACCTTATCATTACTCATTTTCCACCTTTTCCTTCCTTTTTCTTATGCAGCATCTCAATGTAATTGGCAGCTTATTAATTCGAAGTCATCCATAGATTTCTGTCCTTAATTATAATGCTCTCATTAGGCCTAGGTTAAAAGTAATATTTGTGATGATCATTTTATATATATAGAGAGAGAGAGAGAGAGAGAGAGAGAGAGAGAGAGAGAGCATTTCCTACATCTTAATCATATTTAGATCATAATGATATATATATATATATCACTTTGAAGGAAATGGGATCAGGCAAAAACAGAAAGTTGAAAATAAGAGCAGTAGATGGAGTTGTCTGTGCGATTGCTCTGCTCAATTCTTTGGTGTTTCAAGGCTGTGTGTTTTCAGGATGGGGAGAACTCTCCAGCAGAACTTGCTGCCTGCACCAGGACCAATACCTCATAACTCACTGGAAATTAAGTGGAATACTTAGGAGTGTCTTACCTCAATATTGAATATGTTAAATCTAGATCAAATAATGTTGTTTGAATTTTATCTAACAAAACTTCAAGGTAAGATCTGAAAGAATCGATTGATTTCCAAGTAACTTAAGTATTTTTGAAAAGAAAACACAGGAATACATTTTAAAAAATTGAAAAATATTCATATCCACACACATATACATACTCCAAGGTTTTACAAGAGCTAGCACTTGATTACCAATTATCAGAGAAAGCATTAGAGAACTCTATCTAAAATAAGGAGAAAAGCCCATATATCATAAATGACTCATAGCCAAATAGAAGACAAAACATAGACTGTGAGTACAAAGTATAGACTGTGAGTGCTGTTCAGTGATTATTCTCATCTTGTTTAATTTGGTAAGAACATTTCCTTGTTCTCTTTCCAGTGACCTGAATTTGTCCTCATTTGTTTTTAAGTCAAGTTATAGAATGAAATCCCCAATATTTATTTTCTATCTAATCAAACTCAACCTTATCATTACTCATTTTCCACCTTTTTTTCCTTCCTTTTTCTTATGCAGCATCTCAATGTAATTGGCAGCTTATTAATTCGAAGTCATCCATAGATTTCTGTCCTTAATTATAATGCTCTCATTAGGCCTAGGTTAAAAGTAATATTTGTGATGATCATTTTCTTTCATTTCTAGGGAGAGGAGAGAAGAGAAAGAGAGAGATAGAGAGAGAGAGAGAGAGAGAGAGAGAGAGAGAGAAAGAGAGAGTCATGTGCTTTCCCCATACTTATGTTTTTTTTTAATCTGTGTGAAAAATGATCTTTTTCCATCTGCCGAAAATTGTCATCTCTACACTAAAAGGAATATTCTGAGCACAAACATGCTTCATATATAAACACGTGAAATGAGATAGAGAACAGGAGACATATGCTTCTCCTTTTGTCAAGGATGCAGTGATTTACATAGGCAGTTTTTTTTGGAATATCCCTGACAGTCATTTCATAGTAAAATTAGCAATGGCATGGTACACAATACTATGTATCTTTTTTATTTGCTAATAGAATTGCAATGCCATTGGTCATTTCTGAGCTATTATTTATTCCTGATATGTGTGTGTGTGTGTGTATATATATATATATATATATATGGTTTTTTTTAGTTATTATTATAAGATTAGCTAATAGCTCCTATTTTCCCCCAGACAAGTTTTCTAAAATAAATAATAAACAGGCTTATTCTAACAGCATGAGTCATATTATAGTATTTAACCTTTATATATGGATCACTGCAAAAATGCCCTCCTGGGTTATCATCACAAAATTTATCACCCCTGTTTTCAAAACAGAGAATCCAGTAATGATATTTTCTGCCTTAGCCTAAAAAGGTGAATCTGGTCATATATCACTTTTGACTGGTTTCATGGCTGTCTGCTAGGGGTTTTTCTCATCACATAATTTATTTCCACTTTAAAAAATTAACAGAAATTCATGAGTCCAATAATGTAAACATAAATTCTGGAAAATTTTTGAACTTATTCCTTTAATATGTTTTTGACACTTTCTCAGATATTTGCTTCTGTGCTTGAGATCAAAAATAAGTTTAAGAATAAATAATAGGGTGTTTAAAATAATAGAAATCTTAATTCAATGCCAAAAGACCCACTAAAATTGAATATCTAATGCTTATATAGCTTAATAAAAATACCAACATCATTAAAACTGTAACCTTTATTTCTTTTTAAAAGATTTATTTCTTTTTATTTTCTGTACATGAGTATTTTAGTGTAGAGATGACTTACATGTATGTAAGTGCACCCATTGCATGTAGTGCTGTAGGAGGCCACGTGAGTGTTAGATCCCCTAGAACTGGGGATCTAAAGATGGTTGTGAGCTGCCATGTGGGTGTTGGGAACCAAACTCAGGTCTTCTGCAAGAGCAACATGTGCTCTTAACTGTTGATCTATCTCTTTTCAATCTTTAAGTTATTTAACTAAAATTCTATGAAGTTTATTCTTTGACCATTTCATACAATCTGTAATGCGCTCAGACTACTCTCACTACCTATTCTCTCTTATCTTTCTCTCCACTTATGTCAATTCTCCCTCCTCACTTCAGGTCCCTTTCCCATATTTGAATCCTGTGTGTGTGTGTGTGTGTGTGTGTGTGTGTGTGTGTGTGTGACTAAATTTAACCAGAGCCACCTGTGTGACTGTTTGAACTATCCCCTGGAGCCTGGTGTGTATACAGCTGAACACAGTGACCCTCCTGCCCCAGAATTCTCCAGTAGGCAACACTTCAGAGAGAATTAACAGGGCCTTTTGAATGCTTCTTTGATGCATTGTTAGATAGGTCTAATTCAGGGAACACAACTAATGTTGTCCAATCATGCAGGAATAGTTCGTTTTTTTTTTTTTTTTTTTTTTAGATCTTGAGGAAGTTTTGATGAAACCACCACTGACACAGAGAAAATCAGAGATCCCTCTTTATTTCTTCATCATGGTATTAAAAGTGTTCAAGGGTCTGAAGAGATGTTTCATTGGTTAAAAAAGCATTAGATGGGGCTGGAGACATGGCCTAGCAGTTAAGAGCACCGACTGCTTTTGCAGAGGACCCGGGTTTGATCCCCAGCACCCACATGGCGGCTGAGAACTGTCGTTAACTGCAGTTCCAAGGGAATCCGACACCCTCTTCTGAATTCCGGGTCATTGCTTGACACGGGTGCACAAACCTACACGCAGACAGTACATTCATGCACATAAACATAAAATAAAATAAAATAAAATAAAATAATAAAATAAAATAAAAGCATTAGATGCCCTTGCAGAGGACCCATGTTCTTTTCCTAGAACCCCCATGGTGGCTAACAAGCTTCCGCAAATCCAGTTCCAGGGGATCTGACATGCTCTTATGACCTACGCTGGCATTACACAACGGGGGTATGCTTACGTACATGCAGGCAATACATTAAGAGCTCCGACTGCTCTTGCAGAGGACCGGGGTTCGATGCCCAGCACTCACAGGGCGGCTGAGAACCGTCTTTAACTCCAGTTCCAGGGGAATCCGACACCCTCTTCTGACCTCCGCGATATTGCACAATACGGGTGCACAAACCTACATGCAGACTGTACGTTCATACACGTATGAAAATAAATAAAAATTTTTAAAAAAGATAAGTAAAAGTAAAATAATTTAAGAATAACCTCAAGCAGAAATTTGAAGACAATGTATTACAGTTGCCCTTTTGGTATAGTAACAAGTGCATGATTCTGCCAATGGACAGTGACACATGTAACTAAGACTGAACTATGGCGGGGGGAGGGTTGGAGTGTGGGTGGAGAGTTCCACGGTAGCAGACTTTGTCTGTGTGGTATGGGGTGGCATGTCTGTTGGACGAATGAGACCACTGCATGAGTGAGTACGGATATGTCTCACAAGAGACAATGGCTTAGAGCAAATTTTGTAGTACTTAAGAATGGCATGTAAAAGTTGAGAGTATCAGTAAGTGGCTGCTGAAGTTGCCTGGCTCCTATTCTATCTAGTAAGAAATCCATCCAAGACTAACATGGCAGCCCAGCAGGTATTTTTCTCATGCAAAGGTGGAATTAACAAAGAAAAAGGGAGATGAGGTGGCGAGCATCTTCATGTCAGCTTCTGATTCAGAAAGTAAATCAGATCAAAGTTCAGATGAGATGAAAGTGTGGCCTTGGCATTTGTTATTGCTGATGGGCTGAAAGGACAAGTAGAGTACAAGTTGATCTATGCTAAAAAGAACTTCCTGGGGCTCCAGAACTTGGAACTTGTGGGAGGAGTTTGAGGAAGGAGGAAGAAAACACAGCAAAACTGGTAAATACCCCATGGATCTGATCTTTAACAGAGAAAAAAGGGAACTTTGTGATCTAGCATACAGGCAGGGGTCTTAAAAATGTCCCAGTACAAGAAAGGATATGAATCAGAAGATACTTGGCATCTTAACTGTTCCAGGTTTAAATGACTTTTAAATAAGTGGTTGAAGAGCCTGTCACAGCATTGCTCTTGAGGCTGTGGGGCGTGAGAGTTGATGACATCAGTGTGACTGCTTCAGAGGCAGAAAAACTGAGGAAGGTAATTATCCGTCCCCCTAAAGTTAAAGGCTGCATAACTTGAGACATAATGAGAGAAATAAGTCTCTGATTGGCTGGCTTATAAGAGCCATTGGAAATACCTTGCTATGGCAGCCCAAGGTCCTCATAAGTATCTGAGAGAAAGGACAGCTGTTATTGAGGGAACTGGGAGTAAGAGAAGCTATGTTTGATTCCCATTTCACTGGGACAGATAGAAATCTGTTCACAGGAGAGTTATAAAGGTAGTTGATTCAGCAGGGGCGTTGAGACTGGGCTGGGGCTTTAGCGACTTTGTGGAGTCTCTTTGTGGGACCAGATCTTTCTGAAACAGGAGAGGCTTTGACAGACTTAAATCATCTAGATCAGCATACAGGTCGGGTTCATAACATGCTAAAGCACTTGAGAAGATACGAAAAAAGGAGTAATCAGATAATGGGTTTTACCAAAATTACTTACAGTTAAATGTGACAAGACCTATTTGTCTGAGAGTGGAGACTATGAAGCTGCACTTGCGTAGGTAGACAAGGTAGGTACAGTTAAATTGCTGACTCCAAGTAGGAGGGATGCATGTCAAACAGTATAGGCTGTCTGGGAGCTAAGATGAAATTAGAAAAATTATTGGTGAATAGAGATAATTCACCCAGTCTAGAGCTTTTCAATAGTTCTTCTGTATGCCCTGTGAAGAAGCCAGATGGCCCCTTGTCAATGACTGTAAGTTTATACAGAGCTTAATAAGGTAGCCCCACCCCCAATCCATGCTGCTGTGCCCATTGTTTTTTGGCCAAATTATGGATCAAAACACAACAGGGTCTTTCCATGCTTTATTAGACTATGCTAATACTGTTTTAAAATCTTTGGCTTCCTCTAGCTACTAGATACCAAGACTAATTTGTATTCATATGGAATGGTCAACAGTGAAGCTTCAGTGATTCTCCAAGCTTAAATTCACTGCCCTGGCATTTGTTCTGGGAAGGTGTCCAGAGCCCTTGCTTTGTCATCCTCCTGGATCCCTTTAAAAAGGTTTCATTACATAGACAACACAATGATAACTTTTTGAGTATTTTACTCCACCTTGCCCAAGTTCCCTAAACCTGTATAACTTGGTAAAGAGGGAAATGTTTGGGACAGAAAGGCTTTTTTCCTTGGAGGACAAGCTACACAGCTGTGGGCCCATGATCCAATTATCCCTTCATGGCAGAAGTCACCAGAAGTTCAGCAGCATATAGCTGAGGACTACGGCAAGAACACCCTGAAAAAAACAGCTTCAGGCATGGGAAGAGCAGAAACTGGACATTCAGTGCTTGAATAGCAATTGCTGGTTCTGTATAAAGCATTACAACAGGTAGAATACATCACTGGCCCCACTTGGTAATCATAAAAACAGCTAATCCAATTCAAGTTTGAATTGAATGTTTTCTGGCCAAGCCTCTTTCTGTGGTGGCACAGAATCAAACTGCATATTTACAGTAATATGGAATAGTGTCTGTAAACCTTGTCACCAATGTTGTGTAGGCTGTCCTGGGGCCATTGTCTTTTCAAGCCACTGAGACCACTGAAATAATTGGACCGACAGCTAAGCCAGATAAAATCTTACAGGAGACCCCTCTTTCCTATAGATGTCTGGCTCACAGATGGTACAAATAGAAGCACCAAATAGGAATGGATAGCTCTAACAATACAAATAAACAGAGTCATCATATGGTTGAAGACTCCTGAAAGAGAGTTGGCCTGTGAAAATTGTACTGAACAATTGGGCTATATCCAGTGGCCTCACTTTATGGATGGCTGAGTGGGGTGAAAAGACCTGATAGGTGCCTAATCAGTTTCTTTTGGGAAGAAGATATAGAGGGAAATATATAACAGAGTTCAACAGGAATCAGAATCTCTGATAATTTTCCATGTGGCAGCCCACAACTCATTGAATCCTCCTGGAAATCAGGAAGCAGATGCCTTTATAAAGTTCCGGGCATCTGCCTTCAGGTGCCACTAGAGGCTCCTTAGTGGCTTCATATAAATTCTGATCACAAGGAAGCCAACATGGAATGGGAAATAGTTAAAGCTTCTCGCATTCATATAAAATATCCTGATATAATACATGCTGTCTGGTCATGCCAGACCTATTCCTGATTGTGGCCTTAGGAGATGAATGATAGGATGGGATAAGTCCACTTCCTCATAAGGCACTGATAGATAGACTATATACAGCTTGTGTTTGCAATCCAGAGGTGTAATATGCCCTCACCTTTGTAGAAACTGCCACTGGTCTCTTATAAGCATTTCCATACAAGTAAACAGCAGATGAAACCATAATCAAGGGTCTAGCTGAACCCAGTATTATGTATGGACATCCACAGAAAATTGGCAGTGGACAGAGGTTGTTATTTCTATATCATTGGTGCACAAAACTGGTCTGAAGACAACCAAATCCAATGGTGCTTCCTCCTACTGTACAGCACTGTTAAGCCTGGGTTCATTGAAGAGAAAGAATATGTTGTTTAAACAACAGTTGAAGATCTTAAGTACAGGAGGCGTCCTGCATGGGTGGAAAAGGGTTCTCCCTGAAAAAGTTGTTAAATAAAAATCGCCTTGCCAGAGGTAGGCTATCTCCTTATGAGTTGTCCAAGGAGTTCCCTGAGGCTCCACTAGCCATAGAGGCTATTGCTGGTTGTATGTGGAAAACCAGGCAGTAAGTCTCTATTCCTGAAGACATTGCAAACTTATTTTTAGTTTGCATGAATAAATGAGACTAGGATGGGAGTTTCCTCCTTACTGAGTGGCTTTCACAGTGCCTGAAGGTGATATGAGGGTGGTTAAGGTAGAATTTTCATCATCAGTCCTGCTGGGCCATGGCTCCTTCTTACTACAATGTTGAAATATCAGGCAGCAGATGCCTGTTTGCCCAATAGTGCCACAACTATCCTGGGTAAAATCTATAGCTTTCCTATTGGATTTAAGGTCTGCTCCATAGGAAAGCGATTATGTCTTATAGTCTAAGCCAGGACAAACATTGTGCCTGGGGAGGTATGGAACCATTGTTATTGTTTTATTAAACGGGTATGATGTGCCTCACTCACTACATTCCATACATTTGTGGTTGTGCCCAAACTGCTCTTACTGTCAGCCCCAATGAGTCATGAAAAGAACTTAGATCAATCGAAACTCATAACCACAGATAATGCTCCTGAGATTAAGTGACTGCTGCTGTGGCAGTGGTCCGGTACTTAGGTAGAGACTGACATCTATAGCCTACCCTCCAAGGCTCAGGGAACATTGCCTAAAAAGGGGTGAAAAGAATGTAATGTCCAGAGGAAGAGATGGAGTGTTGTATGGTACTTTCATCCAAACTAAAACATTTCCTTTAGGAGGCAGGGAGGAGATTGCTGAGACTCATGAGATACACAAAAAGTCACATGGCTGAGAAAGTTGAAGCTTGAAAGATTCTCATGAAAATCCCCTGCTCAGTTTTATAGAAGGAATAAACAACTTCTGAGGACGGAGACTCTGACTGGGAGAGGAGATTTCTCAGACCTGTTGATTTACCAGTACGCTGTGTAGAGAGATCCAAGTTACAGTTTTCATAAATTATTGCTGATGTTGGTGTGGTCGGGTTGGGCTACTGCATTTGAGTCATCTTTGCTTCTGTAAGTAGCTCATCACCAGTCCTGTTTGTAACTGAAGTAAAAACCTCCCTTGTTCCTCAAGTTGGACTTTGATGTAAAAATTATTTTGATCTTTCCTGGGTCCCCTTTCTGGAGTGAGTAGGCATGACTATGTTTCGTCTTTTCAGGAGTTTGTCACAAAAATCACTAGATAAAGTAATAAGAATGAATTTCCTCTTGTGAAGCTTCTTGAAGTCCAGACAGAGAGCTTTTAGTTTCTCGCATAATGGTTGTGCCACTATTCCACAAGTTGAAACATTTTGCCTGCAACGTTGGTACTGTTAAGGGCTTACAATGTTCACAGTTGAGTTGGACTGTTGATGTCTCTTCTTCGCTAGCAGCCCGGTTAACATTTTCTGTTATTATGAGCGCTAACCATCCTGGAGAAAGTGTCTAGCTGATTTCCAGCTTCATTTCTCTCTATCTTGTAACTAAAGTGTATGGCATATTAGGTAATATAGTTCTAGTTGGCTCATTATAAGGATTAACTAAGAGGAAATGAAGAGGAAATACAAGAGACTGTATTATTCTGGATGGTCTTTGGTGTTCTCCTTGACCAGAGGATAAATAAATACAAGTTAAAATGACCTTGAGATTACATCTAACATCAGTTAGAATGGTTATTAGCATTAAACCAAATGACAATAAATGTGAGCCAGAGTGTGGGGGACGGTGACCCTTTATGCACTATTAGTGGGGATATAAGTTAGTGCTTCTACTATCAAAATCAGTACAAAGGCCTTTAATCCCAGCACTCAGGAGGCAGAGGCAGGCAGATCTCTGTGAATTCAAGGTCAACCTGGTCTACAGATCAAGTTCCAGGCCAGCTGGGGCTACAGGAAGACCCTGTCTCAAAAACACTAAAAAAATCAATCAGTACAGACATTCCTCAAAAGTTAATAATAGTACTATATGACCAGCATATATTCAAATAACACTGTATCTTCATGCAGAGATATTTGGACACATGTTTATGGCTGCTTTATTTACAATAGGTAAGGAATGGAAATTTCCTAGATGTCTATCAATTGATAAATGAATAATGAAAAATGATACTATATAAAATGAAACTTTATTCAACTATGAGAAAAAATGAAATTATGGAAAATTACAGGTAAATGGATAGAACTGGATAAATGCGTATTGAGTGAAGTAACTCAAGCATAGAAAGACAAACTTTGCATGTGGTCTCTCACTTGTGGTCTCTAAGATCAAATCTTTAGATCCACGAGTTTAACTTGGAGTGCCTGTGAAAGCCAGGAAACAAGAAAGGGGTCCTTGGCAGGGAGCACAAAACAGAGGGAGTAATGGAGGTTGAAACGTTTGAGCAGAGTTATCAGGGAATAGGACAGATGGATGGTTTAACAAAAATAAAGGGTGTATGAAAATGTCATATGGAAATCTGCTTTTTAAGCTAATTTAAAATATAATATAGGAGGTCCATATTGGGCATGGCTGTGTAGTGTTGCTCCTAAAAGCCATGAGATGAGACTGGAGATATTATATTATATTTAAGAATGTGAATATCCATGAGTATAAGCATCCTTTGTGCAAAACCAATCTACAGACTGTTGTGCCCAAACCCCCACAGTCCCACCATTCAGTGGGGGGTGACAGGTTGTTTGTTCAATCAAGTTGATCAAATGAGTGTCCAGACTACATCGCTGTAGTTTCACCGTTCACCCCAATTGCAGCCTTTACATTCTACCACGCCCCCTCTTCCGCAGATTGTTCCCTAGGCTTAGAAAAGGGGCACAGGTGGATGAGAAGTAAAACTGTCCTCTCTCTCTGGAGCTGTTGACTTGGATTCTGGTCAATTCCGGCTGTTTCCTTTCATGGGCTGACAGTTTGTTCAGGAGTAACCTTTCGATCCTCTATAATAGTTGTCATGGATTATCACTTATAGCTAAAAAATGAAAAAAAAAAACAAAAAACCTGAAAGATGCAGGACAGTTATGGCAGAATACATGATCTGGGATGGGGTGGGGGGGGGGGGGAAGGGAAAGGGAAATATGCCTGATCTGAATTGGAAAATGATGTATGAAATGCACAAACCATCAATAAAAATTAAATTAAAAAAATAAATAAAATAAAATATGAATTAAAAAAAAAAGAATGTGAATATCTTCAGGTATGATATTTTGAAATTCAGATAGCATGATTACTTGGTATTTCCTCATCAATACAAAGATTACTATTATATTTGTCTTGAGAAGTAGGAATTTGTTCCATAAATATTCCAAGGCTAACTCCCAAAATGGGTATATTATGAAAATACACACCCTCAAAAGAGTAAAAAAAGAGAATGGCTCCTATATATATTATAAAGTGATTACAGATTTAAAACGAATTAAAATTCTTATATTTAATGAAAAAATGTCACTGAGTTTCACTGAACATTAAGTAGGTCAACTGGTTAGAAGATGGATGTGGCCATTTCTTTAATTTCGGCAAGAATAGAAGATGCATAGCTCATCAGGAGGGACAGGCTACAGTGATCAATAGCCTGAGGCAGCAACATTTCGGCATCTCTAATAATAGAGGAACATTGCTTTCTGGAAATCAAGAAGAACAAAAGAGGTACAACCAAACTGGAAAACTTGCCATTTTCAATACTCATAATCAGTATAGAAAATTCTAAACCAAGGATGACATCAACATGTCGAGATAAAAATATGTAATAAGATTAAGTCCCTTCTCATCTTCATGTGTAAATTAGATTTACCCTGTTTAAATCAGCTCCTATATCCTTAACTTGCTGTGTGTGTATGTGTGTGTTTTAGTTGTGTTACAATTAACTTCTGTAGACTGACAGCTATTTGGAGCATGTTAGAAGCAGAGCAGAGAAATTCAATATAGCTTTTAGTGATCTAGCTTTACCTTTCTGTCTTTTCAATTTCTTTGAGAGAAGTCATCTATTTGTTCGATAAATATTTCCTGAGTTGCTTGCACTGTGCCTGACACAGAGAACATAGTGATGAACATCATAGTATTGACTGTGGATTTCATGTTCTTTCTTTGTAAGCCTTTGAATGAATCTGTTTTCTGTTGCCAATAACTCAATACCAAAGACTAGGTTAGTGATAAAGAGATTTATGAAGCTCATGGTTCTGATGTTTCAAGAGCTTGTATCTGATGACAGGGATCTTGTTGGTAGCGTCCTGAGGTATAACAGCTATAACATAGCAGAAGACTCCAACACACATGTGCATAATTGGATCTTGCAGTCTTCATCCTTCTACTTATAACACCACCAAGAATCAGTTAAGGAGAATGACTGATGAATTTATGTAGGTAGCCGTAAACACTAGAGTCACAGTAAGTTCTCTTAATATCTCCAAATGGAAATTGACTTTCAGCATACAAAGGTATGGGGGAACCCACAAAACATATCCAAATCATAGTACTTCCTTACTTAAAGATGTGAACGACCTCCTGGGACTGCTGCTCATTTTGAGCATCTTTTCTTTGTAGGGAGCTTTCCTTTTGTGTGGAACAGGGACCACGTGACCCTGCTAAGGGGACAGGGACACAGCACCTGCCAGCAGCTGTTGTAGGGAACTGGCCTCTAGGTGCAGAGACCAGCCGACTACTTCCCGAAGCCCGGCCTGAGAGTATTTCCAACTCAGGCCCTTAGCCTGGAATCACGCCGCATGTTCCACTCTTGTCCGTGACTTCCCACCTGCCCAGAGACTGCTGAACTCTGGACAGTAATTTCAGGCTGATGGCCTATCTTCAGCTCATGCCCACTCACAACACCAACTACCCAGATTGGTGGTCTGCACTGGGACCTCTTTCCAACCCACTGGCCACTGGAACGAAATGCAGGCTTGCTTTGGCCTATATGCTCGCAAAAGATTAAAAAAATGACAGCCGGCAATTCCGTAATGATGTTAATGGGGAATTCAAATTTATTCCTTGCTACAGCCTGCTTTTATAAACTAAATGACGTCAGTTCCCGGGACCAATCTTAGATCCCCCAACTCTGCGCCACTGCACACCATTGCCCCACCCAGCATCACCCACCTAAGCCACGTCCGCTCCTCCTTAGGGTGGGGTCAGAGAAATCCCATGGCTCTCATCCACGTGGTGCCCTGAGGCATGCTAGCTGAGAACTAGTCCTCAGTCAAACTGGATCTTCCCACATTTCTTCATAGCACAGTACACAAAGCATTCTTTTATGGGGCCGGAGAGAAGTTAAAGACACTAGCTACTCTAGAAGAAAACCTAGTTTGGTTCCCAGCACCCACATGGCAGGTAATATCCAGTTCCAGTGGATTAAATGCTCTCTTTTGATTACCTTGGGCATTGCGTGCATATGTTGCACTTAACTACATGTAAACAAAACACTCATAAACATAAAAAGAAGTAATAAGAGAGAGAGCGTTAGCCAGATATTGAATTAATAGGTGAAGAAACAAAAGTGAGGACAGCTGAGCACCTTTCTCAGCTCATCTGCTTGTTCTGATTCCCACAGACCTGCATAAAACTGAGTTTATCTTTTCCCTTAAGTGGTTCTATGCTTCTATGTCCACCTGTGCCCCTTGAATACATGAAGGCATGCATATGCTATAGTAAGTTCTGTTGCTTTAAAAAAATAGAAACAAAGGTGTTTTGTTTCTCCATAGCTGGTCTGTAGCCCCTTAACTTTCAGTGACTCTTATTTCCCTAGTCACCAATAGTAATTTGGTCTTTCCATGGTTTTTAATATATTTTTCCATTTCCCTGGAGCACTATGAGAATTACCTTCTTTTATGTCTGATTCTGCAAAAGGCACCTTCAAGGTCCAAGGAGGAAAGGTGCTGTACATAATACAAGTAATCTCATAATGATGCATTGCAGGAAAACTGCAAGAAATAATCAAATGCTGTCTTTAAAATATAGTGAGATCCACAGAGGACAGGTGCTATTGCAGTTCTAGCCTGTGTAACTAAGTTTTCAGGCTCATAAACAAAGGTATATATCTCTTTGCAGAGTGTCAGGTTTCTTTTTTATTTGCAAGTATTATGTCTCTGAGACTAAATATATATGAAATTATAATGAAAGGCAAAAGAAACATTTTATTTAAATGATAGTTAAATAAATTATTTTGTCAAGTTCACTGACTTAAAAGTTAGTAGTCATAGTTTGTAACCTTCTTTCTGACCCCAGATTACTATGTATCTTTAGGAGACTGGCCATCTGTAGGAACTTGAAGAGCCTATTGTAAAAACCTGAAGATGGGAATGATGTGTCACTTTGTCATACTGCATCTTCCCACACTAAACTTTTTTTTATTTGGATTCTACACATTCCTAGTACTCCTTGGTTAAGCTAACTTTTGAGTTTTTTATTTTCCTTTTCTTTTCTTTCTTTTTTCTTCTTTCTATTTTTACAGTCTGGTTCATTTGTATACTACAAAAGAAGTGGTAGGCTTCTTTCGATAAGCATTTTTTTATTTTATTTTTTTTTAATTTAATTTTATTTATTTATGTGTATGAATGTACTGTTTGCGTGTAGGTCTGCGCACCCGTGTCGTGCAATGCCGCGGAGGTCAGAAGAGGGTCTCGGATTCCCCTGGAACTGGAGTTCTCCTGGAATTGGAGTTACAGACGGTTCTCAGCCGCCATGTGGGTGCTGGGGATCGAACCCAGGTCCTCTGCAAGAGCGGTCGGCGCTCTTAACCGCTAGGCCATCTCTCCAGCCCCAAGCATTTCTTTAAAAAAATCTTTATTTACAAATATTTTTTTGCTCTTTTCAAGGCAGGGTCTCCCTGTAGCCCCAGATGTCCTGGAACTCACTCTGTAGACCAGGCTGGCCTTGAACACAGAAAGATCTGCCTGCCTCTGCCTCCGAGTGTTAGGATCAAAAGCATGCCATCTTGCCCAGCTATTTTTAAAATTTTATGTGTATGAATGTTATGTCTGCATGCATGTAAGTGCAATTATGTCATGCAGTGCCAATGGAGGACAAAAGAAGGCATTAAATCCTCTGGAACTGCAGTTATAGACCATTGTTAGCCACCATTTGGGTGCTGGAATTCAAACCCAGGTCCTCTGCAAGAGCAACCAGTTGCTCTTAACCATCGAGCCATCTCTCCACCCTCTTATAAGTATTTCTTGAATGGATATGTTATACATGAATCCTGATAGATAATTGTAGAATGCTATGCAGATCCAGTCATTCCAAGTCTTGATTGACATCAACAAAGACTACTACTGCTCAAAAGACTACGGAGAAGTTGATATCATTAAGTGATTCTCTTGGGAAAGCAGCAAAAACTGTCAGACTATGTCATATGAACAGATGCTGAGAGGAGGAATCTGGGAAAGAGCTATGGGGATTAATTTCTAAAATTAAGTGTGTGAAATTGTATGCATTTCTGACTGTCAAGTGGAAATAGGTTTGTATAGTTTTTCCTGATGCTATGGTTGAGTGAACCCAACTGGATGTTACCAACTTGTGGAATAGTAGAAGTTATATGAGGTCAGCATTGACTTAGACTAACATAGAATTTCACAGCTTATATACAAGGTCACTGTACCATATGCTCAATAAAATGTACGTCATTGTTTTAAGGTGCTCTAAAGGAAAAAAAAATGTTACAGTTAATTTTAACATCTAGATCATGAAATATTATTTTTGCTACAAAATCAGATTAGCTAAAAATCAATAATCAAGTTAGGGCAGATCTCACAGTTTATATAATTTATATAATTTTCACCTTTATTTCTAAATCTTTTCTGTCTTCTAATATTTCCAAATAATACTTATTATTGGGAAATAGATTGGCAAAAAGATTTGTTCTGAGAATATTTTTTAGAAAACCTAAACAGTTTTAAGATTTTTACAAAATCCACAATTGACTCTTTAGGTATAAAGGACAGCATGCATAACAAAGAGTATCTTGACGATGAGAAGAATAAGAATATGTTTTAAAAAGTAGATATTGGGGGTCTGGAGGGATGGCCTAGTGGTTAAGAGCGCCGACCGCTCTTGCAGCGGACCCGGGTTCGATCTCCAGCACCCACATGGCGGCTGAGAACCATCTGTAACTCCAATTCCAGGAGAACTCCAGTTCCAGGGGAATCCAAGACCTTCTTCTGACCTCCGCGGCATTGCACGACATGGGTGCACAGACCTACATGCAGACAGTACATTCATACATATAAAAAAGTACATATCATATTAAATCAAATAAACCTAAGAAAGAAACAAGAGTTAGAATCACTTAGGAAGTGCATTCTCAAGATTTTTGTTTGTGCTCTATCCTAAAACTTTAAAAATCAGGAAAACCTATTTTCTTATATTTGTAGGAGTTTTTCAGCAAGATGACCTGTCATGTCTATGTCCTGTCTGCCAATATCACAGGAGAAGCTTCTCAGGAGGAAATAAAACATACATGGCTTAGAGACTGTAAATACACTTATCTACCTCTTATTCTATGTGGAGTTATGAATCAGGGAATGTGCATTGTTCATGGATAATTTGTCAACTTCAGTTCACATTTTTATTCCAGGTCTATATCAAAACTCCTGGCCTCTACTACAACTAATTAATCTTTCTCTTTCTTAAAAATTTGTTAACCTTACTGGGCATTGTAGTGCACACCTTTAATCCCAGCACTCAGGAGGCAGAGACAGGTGGACCTCTGTGAGTTCAAGACCAGCCTGGACTACATAGTGAGTTCCAGTGCCGGAGTCCAGCTCCAGTTCCTGAAGTGGGTGGTCACAAAGGTGGCGAAGAAATTAATCAAATAAGACACAAGAATCTCTTTTTCATGACCTGAGGAGCATCTATCTTCCCTGCTCCTGTGCAGAGGACCTCTCGGGTTCTTCACTCTGCGATTTCCTGACCTAAGGATCAGAGAGTTTTTGCCTTCTCTGATCTTGTGCAGAGGGCCTTTAGGGTTTGCCACTCTGCTTTTCTTTTTCTTTTCTTCTCTGCTCTTCAGGTCCCAAAGTTTATTTTTATACGCCCTAAAACTAATACATGTTATGCAAGTCTAAGCGAACGATGAAAAAAACAAAACAAAACCCAAATTCCCTGTAAATATTTTTCAGAAAATTCACACCTGAAATTATTCTTATCATCAAAAACAGCAAAGCAATCAATAATGGTACAATCATTTAGGTGAGACATCAAGAAAGTAAAACAATAACAGTATAGCCATTCAGTTAAGCAATTTAACAGTTTTGCAGCAAAGCCAAGTTAATATTAACTTTTAACTCTAAGGACTCCATTCTTTATGCCTTGTAGTTACATAGGTGCTAGACAGTGTAAAAATTGAGCTTTATTTTTCTCACTTTAGTTCCTTGTTTGCTGGACCTGTAAGTCATTTTGTGGCTGGTGTAGCTTTGATTCATATCTTGTTTTTATTCTGGTCGTTGTTTTCCTCAGTTTCTGTTTTCCTCAGTTTCTATTTTTAACACTTTCTGCTAAGGTAATTTTCTAAGGGCTACTGAACTTTGAGTCAGATCACTAGAATCCACTGTTTTACTGGACTTAGTTTCACTTTGCCCTACAATCCTCTTTTTAGTTTAAACCTGGCCATGAAATCAAAATTCCTTTCTTTACTTGGGCAATCTGTGCATGACAAAGTTTCTGTAGAGTTCTTAATTGTTACTGTATTATACTTTTAAGTTGTGTACACAGCGCCATTATTTCTCACAAAGTACTCATTTCTATTTATTTATTTATTTATTTATTTATTTATTTATTTATTTACTTGGTCTTTTTCGAGACAGGGTCTCCCTGTAGCCCCAGCTGTCCTGGAACTCACACTGTAGACCAGGTTAGCCTTGAACTCACAAAAGTCCGCCTGCCTCTGCCTCCCAAGTGCTAGGATTAAAGGCATGCGCCACCATGCCTGGCTACCAAAGTACTCATTTCTAGAAAAAGCAAACGTGTCAGTTCCACTCCTTGAGGCAGAAGCAGGTACCCTAACTGCTAGAAAGCCGAAAGTCAAAAAGGCCAGAAAAATAAGAATTAATATGATAAGGAGAATTATTAAAAAACGAAGGTCAGCTGGAGAGCAGACTTGAACCAGACGGGTCAGGTCACTGGAACTTTGTCAAGCAGTGAACCTTTCATGAATGGCTCTGCCATTTCAGGACAGCTGGAGCTACAGGGAAACCCTTGTCTCAAAAAAAAAGAACAGAAAAATTAGTCAACCTCCAAAGAATGAGAGCCCCCAGAGTGTGTATCCCTAGATGGGCCCCTATAGTAAACCTCATCTACCGAAGGCTCAGGGATCATTGCCGACGAGCACTCAGAAAGATTGTAAAAGCCAGGGCTGGTGCATGAATGTAGAGAAGCAGTGACTTACAATCTACTGTAAGCTTTCACATGTAAACCTGTGGCCATATAGGCATCAGACATGGGGCCCAGGTCTACTGGAACAAGATCTCAAAGTGAAGCAAGAGGAACTGACCCTCTACTGAAAACTATAAGAGACTGAGTACTGTTGGGTGAGGAAGACACGCCTTACCTAAGATTCTCAGATATGCTCACTAGACTTCAGCAGATTTGCCCAGAAGGATGTCTGGGTTTGGGAGCTTGATGGGATGGGAGGCTTAAGTTGGATGTTGTAATGCATGAATTCTGATGGGGGATTGGGGCATGGTGGGGAAACTGGTTTTGACTGGGAAGCATTGTATAAGTTGTACAAATAATAAAAAAAAATTCCTTAATTATAAAAAGAATTTTTCTGAATACTTTATTTATATTTATTTATTTGAGACAAAATTTTGCTGCATATCCAAATCTGACCTTGAAGTTACTATATGTGCCAAGTCAGCCTTGAGCCATGAACTGCTTGCCTCGGCTTCTCAAGTGCTGAGATTATAGCTATGAGCCACCAATCAGGCCTGTTTCTTTGATTTAGAAATAGCTGTGCTAATAAAATTATTATATTATAAGAGTTTGAGAAATTACTCTTCCCTTTATTAGAGAGCATTCAGATAGTTTATGTTTAAAAAAAAAAAACCTAGGGTATGGAGAGATGTCTCAACAATTAAGAGCACTGGCTGCTCTTCTCCCAGGGGATACAGCTTCAGTTCCCAGCACCCACATGGTAGTTAATAACTTTCCATATTTCATTCCCAGAGGATCTGACCCCACCTCTTCCCTCCTCCATGGGCATTTTGATCATGAGTACAATTATATGCATGCAGGCAAAACACTTACACACATAAATTAAAAATTATTAATTAAAACTAAATATGCTAATACTTAATAAGCTAATGATGATCGAATAAATTTAATCAGGGAAGTTAATCTAATAAAGGTGATTCATACAATATCAACTTTTGATCCTAGGAAAATAAGAGTCCTCCACAGATGACACTTTATGTATTTTATGACTCTAGTTGGTTTTTAATACTGCAAAAGAATGATGGCTTTTGCTTCTGGTTTGTCTAATGCACACTTCAGAAGAGTGCCTGTATATCAATGGCAGAGGCTACAGCATAATAAAGCTGCATAAAACTTATGCTAGTGCAAAGATGCTAAAGAGAATCATTTGTTTTCCTAATAGCTCTATTTCAGCAGTCCATGGCCTTACCAAGAAATGCCCTGTTAGCAGAGCTGTCACTCCACAGTGAACTCTGGGTAGAAAAGCAATGACAGAATGCAGCCTTTTGCATTTATTGTTGAAGATCATTTTTCCTTTAGTTCTCAAATATCTCAAAATTTGTATTCTGTTTTCCTTTGGCTCTAATGGACTAGAGTTTGATTCAAGGTAAAAACTCATCCAAGTGGGGAATTATACACTGGAGATACATCTACAGAGGCAGTATAATCTTTTGAAGTAGAGTACATTAGATTTTCTTCTCATATCCAGACTGTTGAAATTGATACAGTGAATATTTCCTTCTCCTCAGGTTACAGTGTAAGAATAATATCATTTAGTTTACAAATTATTCCTTGGGAATCAGACTTTATGTGGTACCAAACTAAAGATGGGAGGATACATTTTGGGCAGTTTACAGAGCACGGTCTTCCATGCCCTTGGGTTTGCAGAAGTAATGAGGAGAATATGATTAAATAGGTGGTGTTCTGTGTGAAATCTATCTGCAGCTCCCCACCTTGGATGTAACTCAAACGCCCACATCACAGCCCAGGAAGCCCTGTAGGATCCTGGCCTAAGCCCTCACTTATTTTGTCTTGTCTCACTATTCCTCTTCATTCATGTCCATGTTTGTTTGCTTCTTTTTGTTCTTGCACACATCCATCATGTTCTTCTCATATGGAATTTGCCCTAGGTTTTCCCTCTACTGAAATGGTCTTTCTTTAAATGTTTTTTTTTTTATTTTATTTTGATACTCCTTATCAGTCAGATGTTAATTTAAATGTCTTCACCTCTTAGAGGCTCTGTGAAAACCCATCCAAACCAGAATTGCAGGCAGCCAATTATCCTAACCTGAGGCGTTTTCTTAATTAAAAATTAATTTACATTTATTTATCATTTGGTACCGTCTCACTAGAGCAGAAGTGCCTTGAGCCCAAGTTGTCTGTCTGTCTGTTTCATTAGTAAAACCGAGACACACCAAGTGCCACTGGGCACTATGTCTTGGTTTGTGGAATGTCAGTAGGATTTCAAATCTGGGGACCAAGTGAAGCACATTAAAGTCAACACACTCCTACCATAATTTTTGTTTAAATGTCATGAAATTTTAGGAAAAAATAATAGTAATGAGTAATTATACTTATATTTTAAAAATAACTTATTAGAGAAAGACTTTGAATTTTTTTTCCTCCACATAGAGCTAGAATGGGAGACTTGGACTTATTTGTAACAAGGATTGATTATGTTCCTAAAAGCCTGGCATTTAACACCAACTTCCACATTAGTGCTATAAATCTACTGATCTACAGAGTTCTTTCATGTTCTTCATGAACACTTTCAGCACCGGTAACCCACAGATCTTGATGAAATGCAGTGTCACAGGGAGACTCTGCCTTAAGTCTTTTGTTGAGGTTTTATATATATATATATTGGAAATATATTTATATTTTCCAAATCAGCTTTAATTATAAACTTGTTTGTTTCAAATCATTCCACTTTACCTGGTTATGCTGAATGGTGAGCAATGACACTTGACAGCATTATAAACTAATCTAAAATAGGAAAGGAATTAATAAAAAAGCAAACATGTTAATGGAAAATATCTTTCCATGAGAGATAATATATTGAAATTTTCTACTATGAAATTTCCACAGTGGTCATACTTAGTTTTTATTTTAATGCTATTTTTAACTTAAAGCCAAAGAAGAAATAAAAGTAGGTGTGTAAGTGTAAATCCATATAATTTGTTGTATCAAAATCATCAAATCTAGCTAACAGGACAAAATGATACAGTTTGGAATACTTCTAGAAATTGATAGGGGTAAAATCCTGGTGTGTAGTATTCACTGCAGTCATAGCACTCAAGAGCCTGAGGCTGATGGAATTGCAAGTTCAAGGCCTTCTTGAACGATAGTGTAAGTTCAGATCAGGCTTAACTGAACAGTGAGACCCTGTGTCAGGAAAATAATTTTAAAAATCAGATATGAAAAATGAAGGGATATAAAGTTAAGGAATAAATAAGTCATAATATCCAAGAGAAATAAAATTGATTCTGAATATAAATTAACAAATTAAAAACAAATTATTTAAAGAAATATTATTATAACTTACAACATTCTGATAAGATTTATTTTAATTACAAAAATGGAAAAGACCAGAATAGGAAATACTAGAAACAAAAGTGGGATACCTAATGTCTGGTAATTCAAAAAGTGGAAAGATAATAAGAAAAGCAATAATTAAATATTTGTGATAATAACTTTAAAACTTTAGAAAAATGGGCAACTTGAAGAAAATAAAAAAATAATTTTACTCACGATGTTCATAAAATCTTCTGTGCTAATAAAATGTTTTATATAGTTAACAAGAGGCAGTTTATTATTTCAGAAAATAAAGAAAATCAAAGATAGCATTGAAAAATATCTTTGAATGTTAGGTAATATGGTGTGGTAAGCTATTTTCTACTCTACAGTTTCCCCTCTTGGTATACTTAGTTATTAGTTTAATCTTATATTTGAGTCTATATATCTTTAGGTACTGGAAGTCTAAAGATAGGCAAGCCCATTGGGTTGGCACATGATAAGTGCCAAGTGGCATATGGCATCAGAGAAGGCCAGGGAGCATACCGTGTGACAGGGTACAAGCCAGAGCAAGACTGGAGAGTCAGAGCTTCTTCTAAAGGCATGCCCCTTATTGATCATCAAACCCTACCACTATATCTAACTTCATAAGTATTCCTAATGAAATCATCAACCTGGGCCTTAAGTTCCCAATACATGATCACTCAAGGAATAAACTCAAGGCACACCAAACTGCAGCAGCAATTCAGTTCAAGGTGGCCTCTGAGAAATATAATTATTCCTATACACCTACAGAAGATTCGTTGAAGTATTGAAAGCTCCATGCTTTGATTTTTATGACTCAACACCTAATTTTATTACAGATATGTTACTTGTCTGCTCTAAAAACTAGTCGTCGCAAATATCAACTCATTTTGGATTTGTGAAGTCCATTAAATATAAACATCCACTGGAAATAATCTCAGCATATGCATCTTCCATAGTAGTAATCATGTAGCTAGCCCTTAAAAATAAACCAAGGGATGTGGAAGTACTTTGTGGGGTGGAGACATACATGGCCTGTGTGAAATGAGAAGAGCCAAGATTGTGGAAATGAACAAAAGACTTCTAGCATTTACTTGCATCTGGTATCTAGGACTTTTAGGACATAAAGATAATGTGGCTAAGAGGAGGCATATAAGAATGATAGAATCACAAAGGAAAACATGTGACCTTCAGAGTTTGTGGAGAGCCCGAAATGTCCTGGTTTGTTGCTGGTATAAAATTATACTAGAAGTCAAAAGAATAGAATGTCTTTAATTTATGTGGGATTTGTGCAGGACACTTGGCCTTTCAATAATATGAAGACTTTCCTCTTACAGGAATCTCTGAACTTCTTTTCTGCTCTGACCTTTTGTTTCTGTATATGTTAAAGTTATTCAGTCGTGCATTAAATCTAAGGCTTTGTAGTTATTTTTCTCAATGCTAAAGGATTTAATTTCCAGGTATCTATGTCTTTATTTTATGGACCTTGAAGTTACATAAACTTATGTCCTTAAGCCATATAGCCAAAAATGTCAATTCATCATTTTTCTGCTATGCTGCCTTTCTATTAGTTAGCATTTATGTGTTATAAGCAATTTGGAGTCAACAATTTATCCCCCAATGAGCTCTTCCAAAGAGACCTTCAAAATATTTTATAATACTAATGAAATTCATCTCATGCTTCCTTAGGAAAATATGCAAATAATTTCCCAATTGTATAAATATGATTCCATATCAAGTTTCAACTTTACAAACAAGGCACAGACAAGAGCACATGTACTCATTAAGCTTCTGTTCCTTACTTTTATTATGATGTGTAATTGTTTATTAGCCTCAGTGGGATGCTCTGCCTGGATAAGAACTGTCAGTTTGGTAAAATTCATTGACTGAAGCTTAGAACTTGAATAGGAAAAGTAAGAATAAAGCAGATTCTTGTGAAATTCAAGCACATTATCTCTTATTTTCAAACATTAATGCGGGTAATACATTAAGCAGAATTTTGTATAAGCACGAGGAACTCTCACCTGATGACAGCAATAAAACATGATCCAAATGGACAAATAACTGAACCCTTAGTTGAATTCCATCTTTAAAATGAATGCATGTAAATTGCACACTGATCGTAGTAAATGCTTATGCACTGACTCATTTCCTATGGTGAATTTTAAACAGTTCAGTAACATACAGTTTCTATATGCCTCCTACAAAGATAAAATTACGAAACATTTATTGAAGCTATATTCTAAAGTAGAATTTAAAAATATTGTTTTACTGTGCATCTCATGCTATGTTCCTTGAGAGGACCCTGAGGGTAAGTGAGAAATCTCTGGGTCCTGAGATTTGAAGTCACAGGAAGGAAAAGAAAGGGACATAAATTCCATCTACTTCTCTCCTTTTCAGATCTATATACTTTTTCTTGATCTGCATAGGTTAGTGGTCCTGTAGACTAGGGATCTTCTCTTTGTATATGGCCTATTCTGTAAAGCAGTGCATTGGCCCATTCAATTGAAGAAAGTAAACATAGCTCCTCTCTTTCACTAGATCAGTGTGAGGGTTTGAGATAACTTGTGAGAAGGGACATATCTAAACGTAAATGCCATGGGTTGTATCCTGTTTAAATAATCAAACCTGAAGAAACTGGTGTGTCAGCCTTCTCGATTCAGATATTGTTGAATTTTGACCATCAAAGTGAAACTGCAAAAGATAAATCTGAGTAACTGAATACACTTCATATTTGGCATACCTATATGACAATATGTTGTGTTGCACACACACACACACACACACACACACATACACACAAGTCCCCCCAATCTCTTTTGCATACATAATTTCAACCCTCAGAAACAGGCTGCAATACATTTCATAATATACTACAAATAAAATGGTTATTTATTGTTGATGTAGAATGTCACAAATTTAAAATAAAAGAAAGGAAGTTTGAGTGGGGCAAGATGAAATATGGCTTTCTTTAATCCTGATTGACTCAGAATGCTGTGAGATACCAGGATCCAGACTGAGTAACACTGTGTTAAGTCTCTTCGGACATGTGTAAACCTAGTGATAACAAAGTCAACATTTTGCTTTCGATTCTGAGTGGAGACAAAGGAAAACAGTTGGATTTAGCACTTTAGACACATCTTTGTACATTGCCCTTATTGGTGATGCTCTGGGGCAAATATTATTTTCTCTCACTCCAGACAAGATTGATTGGCATGCATTAAAAATGGAGTGGAAGGAAAACAAAAATATTATGTAAAAAACAGATTGTATACCATATCTTGGGACCTTCACAGGCCAAAGTGCTTTTTTTGTAACCTACTTTAATGCATCTCCTTAATGGAGAGCATTTTTCCCCTGAAATGAATGCTCATAAGACTGTAGCATCCAGAATAGGAATTAATTCAAATCGTAGCCAATGTGATAAAAAACAAAGAACAATTTCACTAACTATAGTATCTAACAGATTTCTGTAAAAATAGATCCCTTGTTTCCTGAATACTATGGAAACCCAAAATGCACTGAAGAAATGTTTGGATAGAGTAAGTATAACTTTTTCAGAGGAAAGTAATTTAAACCACATATTTCAAAATATGTCTGGAAGATTGTGGAGCTATGTTCATAGAACTATCTGTGGCTCAGATTTAAGGAAAGCAACCATGTTAACATGAATTTGTAGGTGCTGCAAGATTTTCAAGCTGGGATGTGAATGTTCCTTTATGCCTAGATTGTCACCACAGGTTCCTATGGTTTATTATATATCAGAGCAGAAAGACATCTTTTCCCAGATTGTTTTGTGTTCAAATAGCAATATTTCTGGCCCTCTAGGAATGACATGTTGTTTGGATTACTGAGCTCAGACAAGCCTCTGGACTTGGAAAGAAGATTGAGATTCAGTAGGCAATATATTTGCCAGCCTTTTTGAAAATTGGAATGTCACTTTTGAACTTTACCAGAAAGCGTGCTGGATCTTTAAGTTAGGCATTAGAAAATTAATGAATGTACAGTTGTGCTTCATTTGTCTGACTACTGCTGAACTAGAAGGTCAGAGATCCATCTTTAAGAAAATATCGGTCAAATATGACTTTTGGTTTGGTGTATAGAAAAAGATGGTGAGTTGGTGAATATTTGCATTGCACATGAGAGTGAGAGAGAGAGAGAGAGAGAGAGAGAGAGAGAGAGATACAGTGGCTAGGCTGGTTTTGCTCAAGGAAGAAACATACTGTAAGTATAAACACTGTGCTTAGTATGCTTCTGTTACCATAGAAATGCTTATTTGTGATAATTTATATATATATATATATATATATATATATATATATATGCTTCATTAAAGTTCTTAATGGACCATATGAAGCAATTACCACTTGGACTTTGGAGCACATCTCTCCAAACTTTGAATATGTATTTCATATGTCTGTACCTTATCAACAGAAGCATGTCTATGTATTATTAATATTACTTTGCCACTTGCAATTTAAAATAATATTTAAGTGAAGTTTGTAGGAATGAAAATGCAAATACACAATATAAGGCTTTTGGATACTGTTAATAATCTCCTCAAGAGCAGTGTATTAGAATAATAGTTTACACTACATTCTGCCCAAGAACAGAAACTTATCATTTCTTGTCACACTGACAAGTAAATAAACTCCCATCTCATTGCTTTAATTTGCACCTTATGTACTTATTCATAATTTATCGTAAGAAATTCAAATTCATATCCTTTGATTGTTTTGCACAAGCATGCTAGGTTTTCTTTTCTTTTTTTTTTTTCTTTTATAGTCTTTTTGAGGTAGGGTCTCCCTGCAGCCTCTGCTATCCTGAAACTCACTATGTAGACTAGGCAGGTCCTGAATTCATAGAAATCTGCCTGCCTCTGTGCTGGGATTAAAGGCATGTGCTACCATGCCCCCCAAAGTTTTCTTTATTTTTATATCCCTTCAAGTGGAACCAACTTGACTTAATAGACATTTTAATTGGGATATAATTCATATATCACAAGCTACATGACTTGCTAGTGAACCCTCATTAGAGAAGCTTCTTTTTGAAATAGTGATTAATACAGAGATTCACGATGACCAATTTGCAGACAGTAAGGGATTATGGAGTTCTGACAGCCCTAAATGACACCACACCTCTCCGGCAAGACTTGGGGATCGTTGAAGAAGAGGGGAGGAAACACTGTAAGAACCAGAGGTAGGAGGACTGATGGAAGAATGTGTCCCAGATATGACAGGGCACAGGCATGCACAGTAACTGTGCAAGAGCCAGCCATCCTAAATCCCAGCATGGATTGAAGAGGGCCTCAGGAAGTCCCTCCTCTGGAAGTTGTTGACTGCAACAGGAGGGAGAGTCCATTTATTTCAGGCATTTGACCTGAGTATGCTCTAGTGGATGGCCCTACGCCTAGGGATACTGGCAGCACTACATGGACTTAGAGGACTTAAAAGTGTACATAAAATTGAGTGGGGAAAAATGGGTTGGGAATATTGGCAGTCAGAGGGAGGGGAGTGAGGGTGACTATGACCAAAATGCATTATATGCATGTACGAAATACTTAAAAAATATTTTTTAAGTTGTTGATATAAAAGAAAAACACAGGGGCTGAAGAGATAGTCTAGTGGTTAAGAGCACCGACTGCTCTTGCAGAGGACCCGGGTTCAATCCCCAGCACTCACATGGTGACTGAGAACCGTCTGTAACTCCAGTTCCAGGGGAATTGGAGACCCTCTTCTGACCTCCACAGCACTGCACGACACGGGTGCACAAACTTACATGCAGACAGTACATTCATACACATACAAAAAATAAATAAATAAAATTTAATAAAAAAAAAGAAAGACACAGATTATACTCCTGATCATTATCATGTGTCACAAGAAGAATCTGTAGCCAGGGGAGTCTGGTTTAACACAATTTCCTGACAAGGAATATAATGCAGAGATAGTCCTGTGGAGAGAATGTAGAATATGAAAGCAGGCAGAGAGGTGAAAGAAGCTGTCTCCCAGTGCACCCAGCACCATCTATGGACATGAAGGAACAGGCTGTGCCACTTATGCTGGCAATCCCAGCTCTCCAGCAGCTGAGGCAGGGGAATCATCGGGAGCTTCAGATAAATCTGGGACACACAGAGAGTTTCCAAAAATTCTTGGGTTACAGAGAAAAACCTTTCTCAAAAAAAGTAAAATAAAAAACGAATAGCCAACAACATGTAATATAGAGGCAAAACAAAACAGACCTCTTGTCTTTAAGTCTAATGGGCTCCTTACTACAAACACTAGTGTTTACTGGACAGTGACAGTCTCAAGTTAGCTTGGGTGTTTAAATTGGGGATATAGCATAAGTTTGTTGTTTTTGAAGAAGCATTAAAACTTAAATATACAATTCTGTATCTTCGTGGTTTTATGATTCTATGAGAGTCTCATAGTTCTCTTCCTTGGAAAGTGATAATCCTTTATGTGTTATAATAGTAAAAAATATAAATCTTTCTCAATGTCTCTGTTAAAATACATATTCACATAGAATTTATAACTATATATTTTTATTGAAGAGAGCATGAGTACCAAGTAGATTAAATAAGAAAATCTTTTAAGATACATGCTAGAGAAGTTTATGATTTTATTCTTTCAAAGTAGACATCACCGTACTGTAAGAACTGCCCTATTATTCTTTTACTTTTCAAAAGCTATAGTGGTGTCTAGGTAGAATTCAATATAACCAAAAGATTCAATTACTCTTTAATGTCACACTTATCAAGGCCTCCTCTATACAAAGCAGAATCACATACTGCCTATTTTAAAAGTCTTCACTTGGCATCATTGTGAGCCTTGAAGGCTTGCTGTAGTGGAAAATGCCAAGAATCAGAAACATTCTTGTTTAGTTCGTTTCCTCGATGGAGGGAAGCAACATTTGACAATGAAGGAGGATGTGAAAAAGACTTGAGACAGATTTCATTTAGTGGATTTATTGATGATCCTCCCAAGTTATGCCCACATTTTCAGAAACTAAAGCAGGAGATACTTACAAAATGCATATTTTCATCTCTAATTAACTTAAAGATCTTATAGTGCAATCCTGGTGGAATTCAATCCAATGACAAGTATTCATGTAAAAGAATGAGAGAGGGACTGGAAAGATGGTTCAGTGGTTAAGGGCACAGGCTGCTCTTCCAGAAGACCTCAGTTCAAATCCCAGTTCCTACCTCTGCAGCTAACAAGCATCCATGGCTCCAGTTCTCCTCTTCTGATCTCTGCGGGCATTGCGTGAAATTGATGCCTTTACATACATGCAGGCAGTTCTCATATACACATAAAATAAAAATAATAAAATGTTTTAAAAATGAGAGAAATCGCTGACATAGAGGCAGCCACATAAACATGGAGACAGATAGCTGTGTTCTACAGGCACAAATCGAGGAACTTCCAGAAACTAGAAGAAAAAGCAAATATTTTTCTCTAGAACCTCTGGAGAAACTATGGTCCAAACCAAACCTTGAAATAGAATGCTTGAACTACACAGCTGTGAGAGAATAAACTTCCATTCTTTAAAAAAATCACATCTTAGATTTGGTTTGACATCTTAAGGAAAGAATATGAACCTGTTATGATGTAGATCTGAAATGTCTTGCAAAGCTTTGAGTTCAAATGTAGCAGTGTTCAGAATTGTTTAGATCATGAAAGATCTGAACTTATGAATGGATTAATTTATTCATGCTTCTACCTTAATAGACTCTGAGGAAGCTGTGGAAACTGGAAGGCAGAGCCTACTTGGAGGAGGTGAGTCCGCTGGAGCATATGCCCTGATAAGTTTTTTCTTTTCCTCTCTGTCTTTCCCTTTACGGCTATCCTCAAGCTAAGTAGCCTTCTTCTACCACACTTCTACTGTCACTGATGATCTGCTTCATCTCTGGCCCTATTGACTGGGCCAATCAAGGACTAAAATCTCACAATTCACAAGCCCAAATAAAATTTTATATGTTAAGTTTATTTTCTCTGGTATTTTGTCAAAGTAACAGAAATCTTAACCTCCTTTGTTGCAGTTTCATTGTAACTTAGATCTTCTGAAAATAGAACACCTTTAAAACTCAACAGTGATGCATAGATCCTAAAATTGAAGAGTACCTCTTAGAGTCCATGTGAACACAGTGTACATGCTTCTCCTTAGTGTCACAGACATGTAAGCAACCAGTGTTTTCACAAACTTGTATTACCTTCTGTTGATAGATTCAATCATGGGAATAATCTTAATGTCTTGATCAGAGGAGGAGAAATTGAAAATAATAATACAGTAATGGTACTTTGGGGCTTGAATCCTAGCTCCAGCAGTTCCATCTTGCAGGAAAAGCACCAATCAGTTTTTTTAAGTGCAAAAAAAAAGTTATTTCAATGAAGGAAGTGTTTTCCATGAATAGCAGATACAAACACCCCTGATAGAAAGAAGGATTATGTGCTGAGTAGAGAATTTAGGTAAATTTTCAGTATCAAGAGTAATACAGTAAGAGAGACTGCTTATGGTGGCTCTGATACCTGCTAGAATTACTTGCTTAAAAATGTATTTATGGGTTCATCTTCTACCTTTGTATCTACATACTCTTTTTATCGGGGAGGGGGGATATGTTCAAAACTTTCTCTTCTGAAAAAAAATAAATAAAAGACACCATTATCCCTGAAATCTCACAATTCTTTTTATCACTCTATCATAAAACTGCATTAGAAAGATAATAAATCTCAACCCCACTCGTCAATGATATGTTGGTCTCATCTCACCTCTTCTTTTTCAACAATTTATTTATTTAATTACTTTTTAAAGTTTGAGGCAGAGTTTAGCTATGCATCTGATGTGGCTTGGAACTTACTATGTAGTGCAGGCTAGCCCTGGTCTCATGATCTTCCCAAGTCCTGGAATAATAAAAATGCACAGTCACACTCAGTTTCATCACACCTTCTCTTTTGTCACCATTTTTTTTTTCATTTCTTCGTTTCATTTTTCAGGAAGGGTCTTTCTATGTAGCCCAAATTGGTTTAAAGCCCTCATTCTTCCTGCCCCAGTCTCCTGAAACTATAGGCATCCCTGCAGTCAATGTCTTGGAGAATTACTTTTGTTTGTTTGTTTGTTTGTTTGCTTTTAGATAAGGTCTCCTTTTTTGTCCTCAAGCCTGCTTTGGAGTCAGTCTTGAATTTGCTGTGCAGATAAGGATGACTCTGAACTCCTGAACGCTTCCTCCACCTAGCAAATGATATGACTACATGTGTGTGCTACCACATCTAACTGTATTCCACCTCTTCTTTTATCACCACTTTCTTAAAACCCAATGCGCCTTATCATGAATTCAAAACCACTTATCCTCTGTTGACTTTTCAATTTCCACTGGAATTCTCTGGTGATCTTCAGCCATAATTCGGGATAGCTCTTGGGGCGATAGCTTGAAATGCACATAGATTTCCTTAGCTCAATCATGTCCACCACTTGATTTTCCATTTCCTGTCTTGACTAAAATGTTCCACTGAAGAATTTTGTAAGCCAAACTGATTCAGACATATTTCTCCATCTTTATATTTTTCTACACTTCAATACAAATAGCAGTTAAGTCCTACTCACACTGCCTCCATGATCAGCTTCAGGTCTGTTCTTCATCCTCAATTCAGCCTCTATTGATTGAGCCTCTCCTTAGCTGTCTGATTTTGGCTTGTCTTACTTTTCCCCTATAGATTTCGAGTGGACAGATTAAGAATCCCTGTGGGAAAAGCTGTACACAGGGCAGCTTCAACTGACCCAATTCAAGGCAGTTAGCTCCACTGTGTTCTGTATCTCCTACAGAGTGTCTGGCATTTGATTAATCTTTTAAAACTAAATACACTGATTTCTACTAATTTACAAAAGCCTTTACAATACAAAAAAAATTAGATCCCTTTCCAAATACATTTTTTTTTTCTGCAGGGATATTAGCATATCTCTGGTTTTCAAAGAAGGAAACTGAAATATAGACTGTTTTGCAGGCATGATTAGATATGCAGTAAATCGCTGAAATGGTATTAAGCCCAGACTTTACTGGTTACTGCTTAGGGTCTCATACCTCAGTCCTATAGCACTAATCTGTCTCCCTTGAACTCCCTGAAGCAACACATTCTCTGATTTTGCTAGCCAAGGTTTTTAATGAAGGCCAATTCATGATGCCCTATTATTAATATTCATTTTTAATTAGGCATCACTTTGGAGATTTTAAGGCCATCTACTCACATCTGGCCTTTAAAACCCTCAGGTATTATCAGACTCCCTGCCATAGCATTTTATAGACAAAAAGAGAAAGAAATAAAACGTAAGTCCGATGTCTAGAAGTAGCCCAGATTTCAACTTCATATTTAGAGAACAATGTTTACATTTACATGTGTGTGATTTCCATGAGAACTGCGTTATTATTTAGCACAACAAGGAAAAATAATCAGGTTTGGGTGTTTGCTTGTCTTTGCGTCAACTCTACTGGTAACTTTTTGTGTGTGTGTGTGCTTGCTTTAAGCTAGAGTATTTTCCATTCTATTTAGGGAACAAACACAAACCTTTATGGATTTCTCATAGTGGAATTGAGAGAAGCTGTCAGTCATTTTAAAAAATGATTTTTGTGGGGCTGGAGGGATGGCCTAGCGGTTAAGAGCGACGACCGCTCTTGCAGAGGACCCGGGTTCGATCCCCAGCACCCACATGGCGGCTAAGAACCGTCTGTGACTCCGGTTCCAGGAGAACTCCAGTTCCAGGGGAATCCGAGACCGTCTTCTGACCTCCGCGGCATCGCACGACACGGGTGCGCAGACCTGCATGCAGACAATACATTCATACACATAAAAATAAATAAATAAATAAAAAATTAAAAAAAAATTAAAAATGATTTTTGTTATGCATTAAATAATGTGACAATACTGATACATCTAATATTTATATTTTATTCCTTTACTCTCAGATAAAACAAATATGATGAATATAAGCAATTATAGCTTAATACATAAACATGCATCTTGAAATATATATATATATATTTCTATATATATATATATATATAGGTATTTTTGAGACAGGGTCTCCCTTTAGTTCCGGTTGGCCTGGAGCACACTCTGTAGACCAGGCTGGCCTTGAATTCACAGAGATCCGCCTGCCTCTGCTTCCTGAGTGCTGTGAGTAAAGGTGTGTGCCACCATGCCCAGTACTAAAGACTGTTCTAGCCGACATGTGGGTTCTGGGAATGAAACTGGTGTCCTCTGCAAGAGCAGTCAATGCTCTTAACCACTGAGCCATCTCTCCAGCCTCAAATAATATATATTAAGTGGATCAAATGTGAAATGCAGAAAATAGAAATGTAGTAAGCTCTTTCCTATGTAGCTAAATAAATACAAAAGCATTTCTATATATGGAGTAAGACTGCTCCTATCAGTGAAAGAATGTAGGACTTTAGACAGTTCATAAAACTCTATATCCTTCTTTCCTTTGTCATTTGGAACAATTATCTTTTTAGTGATAGATAACTCTGCAGCATTATAATATAATTTATATGGCTGTGGTAAGTACTAACAAGATAGCAGTCACTTAAAGTTTTTGGCATATGCATAATTGTGACTATTCATAAGAGTCAGAGGAGAATGGGAAAGGCTCATAAAGGGATAAACTAAAATGGCAGAAATGAAGACGTTTGAAAGCTAACATCAGTTACTTCAGAGAGTTCTTTCTCATGAGCAAAACCACCAGACCAGGGGAAGAGCTTTTGTAATCCAATGGTGTGGACAGCCAGTACCCAAAGTCTTCTAGTAGGGACATTAATGTAATTGTGGGAGGGAAAACTGTAGAGAATCTTCTTTTAATCAGGTGTAAAAATTATCAGGATGACCTTTGCAGTCCATTTTAAGTCTAATATTATTTGATTTTACCTCACTACCTGAAGTCATATTGAACAATTTTAATTACTGACATCCTTATGTGATTGAAGTTAACAGCCTCTTGGAGTCTGAAGAGTGAACATGTCCGTGGGAGAGTATTCATGGGAAAAGAGAATTCCCTGGGGGAAAATGGAGATGGGCATGGACCAAAAGGAGTCCCTTGTTGCTTGAAAGAGGGGTGATTAAACTTGATAAGAATTGACCATTTTAATATGCTTGGGTGAGAATTTTTCTTTTTGTCATTTTTTAAAAATATATAATATTTAAATTACCAAAGATTCTTGAGAAACCACAGTCTTAATATTAATAAGTAAACACCACTATACCATTCTTTTCATCTCTAGTAATCCATTATACATATATACTTATGCTGTTTTAAAAATTTGCCCAGCCTGTGAAATTTAAATAGGTTAGGGAACTTCTAGACTTTGTTATTAGACTAAGAGGCTGCTACCAGGGTAATGTTGATTTCTCTCACATTTACTACAATTACAAAGTTGCTAAGGAGGCATGGATTTCTCTCTGCAGCTCTGAAGGTGTCTAATTCAGTATCACTACCTAAGTCCACTGGGACTCTGAGGGAGATAGTTATTAAACACCCTGAAGCTAGAACTCATCCTAAATATTCTTCAACACATGCATGCACAAACTAAATTATGATTCAAGTAATATCATTTAGTTACTTCATGACCGTGCTACACATATACTTCTTATTTTTTTTATTTCTGTATGTGTATGAATGTACTGTCTGCATGCAGGTGTGTACACCCGTGTCATGCAATGCTGCGGAGGTCAGAAGAGGGTCTCGGATTCCCCTAGAACTGGAGTTCTCCTGGAACTGAAGTTACAGACCGTTCTCAGCCACCATGTGGGTGCTGGGGATCGAACCTGGGTCCTCCGCAAGATCAGTCTGTGCTCTTAACTGCTAGGCCATCTCTCCAGCCCCCCACATATACTTCTGTAAAATACTATATGCATAATGTCGTGAAATTTACACCACAGGAATTTTGGCTAGTCTCGTTTTATGTGAACTTTTGGCAATGTCGGCATCAGGCATAGGATCCATGCCATTTGGGACAAGGTCTCAAAGCAGAGCAAGAGAAATGGGTGGGGGACTGACCGTGGAATGAGAATGGCAAGAGACTGAGTACTGTGGGGTGAGCACACCGGGACTCCTAGACATGCTGGCTAGACAACAGCAGAGCTATTTGCACAGAAGAACATCTGGGTTTGGGAGGTTGACTGGATAGGGCTTGGCTTGGATGGTATAGTGCATGAGCTCTGTTGGGGGTGGGGCTTGGGGCATGGAGGGATTGGATTTGATTGTGAACCATTGTATGAATTGTACAAATACTCAATAAAATATATAAAAAAATTAAACTGTATAAAACCCTTGGAAAGAATATGTGGTTATCAGAAATTTACTTATATAATTAAAAAAATTACTTTGTATCCCAAGTAGCTTAATTGACACTAGGTTTAAATGACAGATTCTGGAAGACAGTAGGAAGGAGGCAAGTGTGAAAGAATAATTGTGCAGTAGAGGTCAAGCATTAGTTCATTGCATGGCCGGAGAAGAGAGGAAGGAATACAAAGACTATGGGGAGCTAGTATTTCACTATATCATGATTCATATGGAATGGCGTATAACCAGGGTGATGACAAACATCCATTTCCTAAAATTTTCCAGCAGATGCCAAGCCACCCTACAATCAGAAAACATGCTTGAATGCATCAGGAAGAAGGGTTCTTCTGTGCACTAACTTTAAACCTCTGAAACTTGTAAATCAATACTGGGTATATTCATTGAGTATTTACTATCCTATGCACATCAGCCAAAAAGAGCATTTTATGTGGATTTTGATCTGATCATTAGAAATGTAGCTATAATTTGAGTAGAGGCTACTTGCCTCTATCATCTATCTATCTATCTATCTATCTATCTATCTATCATCTATCATCTATCTATCTGTCTGTCTGTCTATCATCTATCATCTATCTATTTACCTATCTATCTATCTATGTATCTATCTGTTTGTCTATTATCTATCTATCTATCTATCTATCTATCTATCTATCTATCTATTTGTCTGTCTGTCTATCATCTATCATCTATCTATCTATTTATCTATCTATCTATATCTATCTATCTATCTATCTATCTATCTATCTATCTGTTTGTCTATCATCTATCATCTATCTATCTATCTATCTATCTGTCTGTCTGTCTGTCTGTCTATCATCTATCTATCTATCATCTATCATCTGTCAGGATGTGAGAGTTCTCCAACTCCCCTTCTGGGGATTCCTTTACCACCCCTGCCTCTCTATCGCAAACTAACCAAGTGCTGGACAACTCAGATTTCAAACTGCCTGGGCTACTCATACAGGAGTGTGACTGTCAGAGGCCGAACATCTTGGGCCCCAGGACAGGCACTCCTGTGCTCCTCTAGAGTATACACCTGCATTTCTGCTAATACCTCTGGCCCATGCCTTCCCTTGGTACTAGTGCCTGGTCTTACTCTTTACACTCCAGGGGAGATCCAGGCACACCTGGGCACTCAAGAGACTTGGGTGAGGTCTTTAACTGTCCACTATCCTAGCACCAAGCGGGTAGCCATGCTAGCAGTTCTAGTGGGCATCAACCTAGTCTCTGCACCCTTGTCACAGCTCAGTGATTTTCCCAAGAACTCCAGAAACTGAACACACAGCTTGTAACAACTGTGGAACTTATTGCTCAATCCATCCAGATTCTACAGCAGCAGCTTTCTTCTTTAGCAGAGGTCACCCTTCAGAATAGGTGGGCTTTGGATTTGCTTACAGCTGAGAAGGGGGGAACCTGCCTTTTCCTAGAAGAGTGTTGCTATTTTGTCAACAAATCAGGAAAGGTGGAATAAAATATCCACTGTTTGCAGAAAGTAGCACATAACCTGTCCCAGAGGACCCTCAATCGAGAGGGTCTCTCCAGTTGGGGTTCCTGGGCAACAATCCTTCCTTGGCTAACGCATTCACTAGCCCACTGACAGTACTAGTCATTTTGTGCACGATGGCCCCATACCTTTTATGATATTACCAAAACCAAATCCAATGCCTCACTCATACAAGCTATAACCAGCTTCTTCTCTCAGTTGCAGATGGAGAAACTGCCTACCAGCAACTGGCCACTGCTGACTTGGATTGGGCACTGGACACCTAAAGTGATTGAAGATGGAGAATCACATTCCGACTTTCCAGCCTAAATCCCCCCCCCACTGTCCTTGTTCAGCTCTGAAGCAGTTACAGAAGAAAGACCTCTGCTCCTTTTTCCTATAAAAAACAAAAGTCTGGAATGTCAGGATGTAGGATGTGAATTCCCGAAGTCCATTTGAAATGCAGAGGCAGCCAAGACTGGTGGCACCAAGAATCCTGCTGTACCAGTGCCCCATCCATGGTTATGGGAAAACGGGCCATCACAGCATACTCAGGAATTTTCCACCCCTTTGAAAAGCCAGAGACTTCTGCTAAGTGCACTACCACCACCCCCCCCTTACTGAATCCCTTTCCCACCTTCTCCCTTACATTCCCAGGACAGATGCCATTCCGTGCTGGCTGTGTCTTCCCCTGAGCCTAGCCCCAGCTACCCTAAAGTAAACTTTATCCCGGAGAGCCTAAATCTTGTGGTCTCTTATTTTGGGGAAGTGTGCAATAACCTAATTCTATCTATCTATCTATCTATTTATCATCTATCTATCTATCTATCTATCTATCTATCTATCTATCTATCTATCTATCATCTATCATCTATCTATCTATCTCTATCTGTCTGTCTGTCTGTCTGTCTATCTATCTATCTATCTATCTATATCATCATCATATCATAACACTTAGGATCTTAGCCACTTAAAAGGATGAGGTCAATATTGTTAAATGCATTCAGATAATTGTGCATCCAACATCCAGAATGCTTCCATTTTTTTAAATATTTTATTTATTATTTTTATTTTTGTATATGTGTGGGTATATTGCCTGCATGCATGTAAGTGAACCCATGTTGTGCAATGCCTGCAAAGGTCAGAAGAGGGTAGCAGATCCCCTGGAACTAGAGTTACAGACAGTTGTTAGCAACCATGTGGGTGTTGGGAATGAAACCTGGCTCCTCTGCAAAGAGCAGATAGTGAGTGCTCTTATCTGCTGAGCCATCTCTCCAGGCCCCCAAATGCTTTTATTTTTCTTAAATGAATATTACATACTCTTTAATAATAGTGCCATGTTCTGTCTCACCTTACCCTGTGGCAGGGCAGACTTCATCTCAGGGGGGAAGGGGGCATAAAAATCGTCTTGTACATTTCATCAGTGGAACTTAGTAAAGACACCACTGATAAGGATTCTTTGTGGGATGTTGGGTTTGACTTCATCTGCTCTATGGTCTTAATGGCTAACATATTCCAGTCTCAGGAGCATAAGGTACACACCTTGTGTGTGTGTGTGTGTGTGTTTGTTTGTGTGAAAGAAGTTTCATGTGTCACATTGACTAGTTTTCTATCTTGCTTCTGTTTCTTAATATCTTTGTAATATTAGGAAAATTAATTTTTTATAATCAGTGTAGGTGATAATTATTTTATCAGCTAATACATTTAGAATAATGGCTGCTTGTCATAGAGGATTGTTGTTGCTGAAGTCTTTCCTTTTTTCTTTAACATATAAAGAACTTGAAGCATAAATGATATGGTTTCATGAAGAGTATGTTGCTGTTGATTGACAGAATGGGAGTTAAATGCTATTAGGATTGTCAAGAAAAAGCTCTTTTTAGATTTTCGTTGCTCTTTCTCAATGTTAATAAATACGAAAGCACACATAAAATCCAGATTATTATGTGTGATTGAATTAGTCAGTATTTTAGTTAGTGAATATTGAATAGTTATTATGTAACCCAGTGCTAAGTGGAAGGAATGGCACTATAGGTTAAGGAAGACAAAGGGGCATGTTAAATGAAAGGGTGTAGAAAAGTAAGCCAAGAAAGAATCAATTCTAAGAACAGATGAAATTTAGTGGACTTGAAAGTATCCTATTACTTTCAAAGCCTGATGAAGAGTTGATAGGTAGTTGTCATAGGAGTTGTTTTTTTCTTATATCACCAAACACATTTTTGTATCTTGATCTTGTTTCTATTTCTACCACCTCCTTCCTTCAATTCAACACTACTTCAATATTTGAAAGAAATTAATTTGCACAGTTGTTGCTTCTGGTAGCTCAGAACATCATCTCATGGTGAGAGGTGATAAATGGAGAACAGTGAGCAAGAAATCAGCTGCTGAGTAAGCCCTGCTCCTGCTCTAAACCCTTCTAAGGCACAATATTGCTTAATTGAGTAACTAGCACCTACTATAGTAACTTTAAGTTGCCCAGGGCCAATCCCTGAAGCCCCACTTTATATTTTCTTTACTAAGCAACCAGCTTGCCAGCTTGAAGTGTCTCTGTGATATGTAAATGATGCCCTGAATCTTTTTTTTTTTTTATATATTCATCCCACTTGGCACTGCAAAAGCAGTTTCAGGGCTGTCATCTCTGCTGAAAGAAATCGAGCTTCAGGTGTCAAGGAAGAGCTTCAATTTAATTCAGAAGAGCTGGGTATTTGCTTTCTGGCTCTGCTGATTTACATCAGTTTGTTTGATTTATTTGTGATGATGTAAAGGCTGTTGCTGCTGTTTGCACCTCACAGAACCTGAGGTTAATTAGTCTCCAAGGACGTACACATTTGACAATATTGTTCAGTGCATAGTCTGAGCTGCTGCGGAAGCTCAGCTGCAGAGAACGCTAATGCATTAAATTGTGGGGAGGGGACATGGTGGGTACATCCCTGGAAAATGACAGCCAGGAAAGGTAATGACTTCATCTCTCTTTTGTACTGAGGACTAGAGAAATCTTTGCTGGAAAGAATCCTGAAGTGTAATATGCCTTTTCTTCTCAAGAAAGAGACACTGAATCTAGATTAGGGCCTTGAACTTTACAAATGATTTGGATGGTTCCCACTCTGATGGATTATGACCAGCCCCTTGCAGGTATGAGGTCCTATACTCTCAGGGAGGATGGGCTTGGAGTTCAACCACTGCAGACCGAGCATGCAGGGGAATGCTAGGGCAGTATCATCTTTGTGTAATTCATTAATATTTTTATCATGGGATACTGAAATACAGTAACTTTAGCACTTACTATTTTATCATCATTTTAATATGCTTAGATTAATCCTAACAACTAGAAGTTAATGTTCTCAAAGAAAGGAATTGGGAGGTAGTTGTTTTTTTCATTGGATATGACATATTTTAGATAGCCAATAAATTCTCAATTTTTGGCAAAAGGTCTTAGATGATTGTGGCTTTGTCTTCTTCCATTGTACCACTGAGTGCAGATTTGTGTGACCACAGCCTTAGGGTAACAAGGATAGGGCCCTTGTGAGGCTTTCTTGAACATTCCCCCGGCATCAGTAGGCATCCGTTCTTAGATGTATACTGAACAGCTCTTGTTTGGCACAAGCAGAGCAGGGAATGCGGGCATCTTTGGGCAGTTTTCATTTCCTCAAAGAGAGTCTTGAATGGTGAGAAACTGATGCACCAGAAGATCCAAGATCTGTGGATTTTTCTTTCTTACTGAAAGGTCTCTGCCATCTAACTGGCATTTCAAGTATAGTCTTTACTTAGTTCTGCTTGTGTGGAGGGTTATATTTTCCCTCTCAAAGCTTTTTCTAATGTTGCACAAGACTAATAGGATATAATGCCACTGAGAAATTTACCTTGGCGATTTTTTCCAGTGGTGGTATTGTACATGGAGTGAATTATGTGTGGACTGTGGGTGAATGACTTACTGCAGGTAGGCACACACACACACACACACACACTCACACACACATACATATATGTGTGTGTATATGTGTGTGTTTCTGTTTTCTGTTTTGCATTCCTCCTGTAGGTCATTGAAATAAAACTAAAATAAAATACTTGAAAACAGAAATGAAATCAGTAGGACTTGTATTACTTTACAAAATGAGAGCAGTGTGGGGCAGCTCTTCCACGTTGTGTCTTCTGGCAGTAGAGAGATGAGCCGAAAGCAAAACTGAGCTATATACCCCAAAGACCTCCCCACAGCATTCTCCTTCTAGTCAGGCCATACTTCCCAATGGTACAGTACACTCCAAAGATGGGGCCGGGCCACCAGCTTGGGACCAAGTGTTCAAATACAAGAGCCTGTTGGGGACATTTCACATTCAAACTATTACAGTGGTGATTGTTGTTCACTAGTGGATGTGGTTAATTCCATTGTAGCTGTAGTCGCATTGAAAGGGCTGGTCCTGTTGCTGATTAGCATTCTTTTATCAGCCTCAAGAGTAATATGAAGTCTTTTCACAAAAGGACTGTTTGCTGGCCTTCCAGCTGACTTGGGGCTGTTGCTTCTAAAGTCAGCAGCAGGGCTGCATTGTGCTGTAGAGGCTGGGGAGCTGTTTTTTCTCTTTTCTACTACTGTAGGCAGTGTGACCAAGCACTGGGGCTTCTGCTGGCCAGTGGAGGACTCTTGTCCTGATTCAGCCTGTGGGTTTCAAGCAGAGTATAGCTAGGATTGTTCACCAGAATCAATGGCAATGTTTTGTGCCCATTGCAGGTAACAGCAGAAACCACGAAGGAACAAACTTCACTTAGTGTATGTCAGTAAACAAAGGAATGTACATATATACATATAGTATCCAGTTGAAAGTTATTTCTCATAATTTATTTAACCGGCTCACTGTTAAAAGCTCTTAGCTAACATTATCTTCCATCAGGATTAAACACTGATTTCATAGTCTCCATTACCTGGGGGAAGTAAAGAAGAACTGGGTCTCTTTCATATGGAAGCTACTGGATACACTTGGAGATGCTCCAAATAATTTTTATTTTATTTTATTTATTTTTGTATGTGTACGAATGCACTGTCTGCGTGCAGGTCTGTGCACCTGTGTCTTGCAATGCCGCGGAGGTCAGAAGAGGGTCTCGGACTCCCCTGGAACTGGAGTTCTCCTGGAATTGGAGTCACAGACGGCTCTTAGCCGCCATGTGGGTGCTGGGGATCAAACCCAGGTCCTCTGTAAGAGCAGTCTGTGCTCTTAACCGCTAGGCCAGCTCTCCAGCCCCGCTCCAAAGAATTCTTAAAAATGGCAGTAGTCAATCATCAGGCATGTAGAGCAAAACATGCCTGAAGAAGCAGGGGTATCAAAAGAGTCCTGATCCTACCCAGATCAGCTTTTTAATTTCTAAAAATGTTCCAATTGGCACTGAATTGGTTCCTATAAAAATAGAACATGTTATGAATAATTTTATTTGCATATTAATGGAAAGGATAAAGCAAAAAAGCTTTAGACTTCTCTGTAAATGTTTGGGTTAAAAATATATCTGGTTTGGGATGCTAGCCTTTCATCGGCTTTCTGTGATGATTCTGGGGTCAGTGAATTGGCAGGAAAATTAAGATATACCTATATCGAGTATGCAAAACTCGAATGCATGTAGAGGCCAGTAGGCCTCATGAATGAGTAAACTGATCAGGCATGCAAAACCCACAGCTGAGCTTGATGATAAATGGCCCCTGGCTTCACCCTCTGTGGGAGAGGAGACACAGCTCTTGTTGAGGACTAGCTGTCTGCAGATTACAGGGTCCTTTCAAAAGGAGATCTTATTTGTGTCTCCCACAGATCCTGTAGGGCAATGTGAGGCTGGGGCTGGCAATTTAATGTTTTCAAGTGAGATCATAAATCCAGTTTTATTGTTTGTTTGTTTGCTTTGTGGAAAGGTTAACAGGTTTTTTGTTTGTTTCTTTTAACATGTAATGTTTTTATTTTATTTTTATTTTTTTTAATTTTTTATTTATTTTTATATGTGTATGAATGTACTGTCTGCATGTAGGTCTGTGCACCCATGTTGTGCAATGCCGCAGAGGTCAGAGACGGTCTCGGATTCCCCTGGAACTGGAGTTCTCCTGGAATTGGAGTTACAGACGGTTCTCAGACGCCATGTGGGTGCTGGGGATCGAACCAGGGTCCTCTGCAAGAGCAGTCAGTGCTCTTAACCGCTAGGCTATCTCTCCAGCACCTTAACATGTAATGTTTTTAATAACAAAAACGAGTTGACATGCCAAGGTGGATGGGGGAAATGTCACAGGATCCCACCTCAAAATGAAGAGGTATGGGTGACCAATGGATGCAGAGGGAGGGAGAATCAGTTTTCTCCAGGGACTATCTCCCTGAGAGGTTATCTCATCCCAATTGGGCAGCCCTAAGCACAGACATACAGAAGAACTACTAAATGGACTCAGTGCATTATATATAACGCATATGTATTATGCACATATATGTATATATTTATAAATGTATGCATATATGTAACAATTATAATGAAATAAGGGCAAGAAATTGAGATGAAGTTTGGGGAATATGGAAAAAGTTAGAGGGGGACTAGGAGGGATGGAAATAATGCAAACAATTCTCATTTATGAAATTATCCAAAATAAAATTAATTAAAAATAATTTATTTTTGACAATTTCATAATATATGGTGCATTCTGAATTGTGGTTACTCTCACCCTGCCCTCTTTTATCTCCTTCAACCCCTATAACTTCCAACTCCTAAAGGTCTGGTTTTCTATGTTCATGATTTTTTGTGTTGTTTTGGGATCTACTGAGTTTAACGATAGGCAACTGCATAACTAGGTCTTGAAACTATTCAATGAAGCCTAGTGTGCCCATCATTGGGCAGACGATGGAGAATTAGGGCCCCTTGCCCCTAGATCCATCAGTAGCCAGTTGTTCAACACATAGACGTGGATCTCTTATGTGTCCTTCCCCCATCCATGACTGGCTGTTGACAGTTCCAGTTTTGTGCAGGTACAGGCAATTATCATTTTTTTCTTTTTACAAAAGATTCAATTGTCAAAAGGGAAGAAAAAGAAAAAGAGAAGGTTAAAAAAAACTAGGAGAATGCATAGTGTGGAGCAAAGAAAACTGTTTTGTGGGTTGCACTCTGCTTTGGGAGCTCCTGAGTCTACAACAGAACATTTCACAGCTAAGGTGGAGTGGAAAGTGCTACTAAACTAGTAGTGTCAAAATGTGGCTGTGTATCTGGACAGAGATAGATGAGCAATGGAGTTGAGAATTGCTTCTATATAATTTTCCTATGGTCTTTCCATTTAGATGTAAATGGCTATAGATTATTATAGAAATAAGCTGAGCATAAGCCGTGGAAGTTAATCATCTTCAACCATCCACACTGTCACTTAAACAAATGCTCCAAGAGATGACAAATACAGGTGGACCTGCACATTGGCCTGTGTGCTTGCTTGCTGTGAATAACTTTGTAGAATTCCTTTCATCAGAGCTTATGTTTATCAATAAACACATTGCCTTTCTAGCAGGCATTATATATGATGTCAGTTATGGTATTCATTATCAATAAAATTATGTATCTTTTAATACCCAGAATGTCCTCTAGTTTTAATTGTTCTCCCTTGGACCTGCCATCTTTCTTTTCCACCTAATTGTGGCTTGCCCTCCCAACAACAAATCTGAACTAGATTAGCCAAGCACTTTACCAGGGGAGGAAAACACTCTTTGAGCTTTAAAATCACTCTGCAAGAAAGCACATAGGTATACTCTCAAATGTACACACAGACGCTTCCAAATGAGGTTGCCTTAAGTAATTAAAGTTAATGTATATCAAGCGTTAATTACAAAATCACTGTGCTCCTCTAAGTGGTGCACAATTATCAGGCAAGCAGCACAAATATCATCACACTATGAGGCTGCCCTTCTACCATGAGCTTTAACAATTTATTCTTAGACCTTCATTTGTCTATTAATTATGCATGCATCTCTATACATTCATCGTATGCTTGGATGAGTGCGTATGTGCCATGTTACGAAGGACATGAAAGTGAGTGCAGGAAAGACACAAAGATCTTGGACTTAACCTTTCCTCAGAACTATTTACTTACCTATTCCAGTAGTAAAAGCACTATTGCAGGGGAAAGATCCAGCTCTTGTTATGTATATAGCTGCATTTCTCAGGAACATAGAGCTTGATTTACATAGAGGTATTTTTTATCATGCCCCATGATAAAGATAAATACTCTATAGCTATTCATACTTTAAAGCAAGATCCTGAAATTTTAGGTTCTAAAAATAATTTGACAGCTAGAAATAAGGCAATTTAATTAAAATTGAGTAAAGAAAAATATACCTTTATAATTTTTCCATTCGTAGTATTTTACCATCAGATGTCTTGGCACTCTTTGCCCCATGGGTTAGAAGGGTAAATGACACCATGGCAGCCTGAAAATGTATTGGTGGGTGGGTAAACATGTGAAGTACATGTCCTTTGCTGAAGGATCCTGTGTATGGTATTTCAATGTAAGACACATAGATCTTCCTGACTTGCATCTAAGCTTGCAAGGATGAGTCACAGGGGATTTTAAATAAATAATTGTATTTAGCTTATTTGAATTGAATGTCTAAAGGGAAACCAGTGTTTTACTATCTGGAAAGTAATATACAATAATAGACATGAAAGGAAATATGTACAGTTTCTAATAAGAAATCAGAAGCATTTGTATTTTCAAATAGTTGTGAGATGTTTATCACATGACCAAACATACATAGGTACATACACAAACTCACACTATTAGATAAGGATTTGTTTGTGCAAAATTTATATGTGTAAAACACTTTCATATGGTAACACAAGCAAGCTTAGCCCCTGAGTTCACCGATAGTTTTTCAATGACACTTAAACTGAAATGTGCCTCGGAAGGTCTCAGAAGGATTGTTTAAATACTGCTGATCTTGGAGATTTCCCCTATAGCTTCTGACTCAGTAGGTCTGGAGTGAGGTACAGACTTTTTGTCTGAACCAAGGTTCTTGGTGTGACTGATACCATCAGTTCATAGATCATCCTTAAAAACTTTTGTTTTGATTACAAGCTCCATTCTATTATAGGTAAATCACCTCTTGTTACTGTCCATAACTTGTTGATGCTCCAAACCAAATATCTAAGGACTAGTACTGCTGGAAGACATCAATAAGCCAGAGCACTTTAGTTAAAAATAGCTTTTATTGGGCTGCCTTCAAGTAGGAACTCTTTTATGTTTTGGTTGCAAAAACACCCACAAGAGGCTGGGAAGTGTTCATGAAGGCAGAATACTGTTTCTTCCTTATTAACAAAATTTATTGCTGCTTGAGTTTTTATTATTATTATGTTTTCTGCATGCTTATAGAGTTTGCAACATTTGGTTCTTGCTCTCCATTTAGCATACATTTCACAGCATCTGCTTTTCCCATTCAAACAGAAAGAGGAACACTACAATATTTTTTGTAAAAATATCTAATATCAGTTTTCTCATTACTTTTTGCATCTTCATATTGCAACCACACTATTTAGTGAAACATCTCCTTTCTCTTAAGAATATTTTAAACTTATGTATTCTCTAACTATAAAGTGACTTTTAGGAAATCTGCAGAGGATGAAGTATGACCATAGTTCCTATAAAATGGAAATATCCCTCTGAGACAGGACAGGTATTATATTCCCTAGAGAAAAAAGGAAATCAAGGCCAGTCATAATTCCAACCGTATTCAAAACTGATACACTAAATTTTAAGTACCAGTAATAACTGAAAACTATAGAATATGTGTACTTATGAACCCGATTTTTTCAAATTTAGAACTGAAAAATGGCATTTGGCAAATTTCCTGCATATTTTTCCATTCTTCTGGATTCAACCCCAGCATTAGCAGATATTATTAATCTAATGCTTTGCTTCTCTTCAAGAGTGTTCCAAGTAGCTACAATCAATTTATTAGAGAGAAGAGGCAAAATACAACCAATTTATGGTCCCCAGAATAAATTCTTTCTGTGATTGGCAGAGACCACCAGTTATTCTGTTTGATGTGCTATGTGACTTTTTATTTTTTTTTCATAAATGTGACTTCAATTATTTCTTACAATAAACTTTTAAATTAGGTGCAACTCTTATTATGAGATACCTTTATGTCCTATGATATTTTGTCATTTCTGGACATTGGAGAGGAGAGTCATCATGTGGATGCTATATTTGTGGTCCTTTGGCTTAATTCAGTTTTCTTATTTTACAGGTGAGAATGTTGAAACTATTTTTCTAATATCGCAAAATTGGTTTGGCACTATTGGGAAAACAAAATATAAGATAAATATCTCACAAAATTGTAAAATCTAACAAGTGGGGTTTAGTTAGATATAGATTCCACATGTTCTGATTTCTAAAATAGTGCCTTACTCTAGTCATCCAAATGTTCTATCTAGATATGGGATTCAACTTATTAAGATATGATCTCTGGGGAAATTTGGCATATTTGTGTCTGCTTTTCTTACTGCATTCTTTAAGTCCTCTAGCCATGGTGATGTTTTTGTATAGGTAATAGAAAACTGACTGGATGAATGTTTAGCACACTGAGAAAAGACACACACATGATAGCCTGGTTGGTTTATGTGAGAAAAGGTAATGTGTTTCAAGTGGTGATTGTCAAAATACTAAAGATGGACACTCCGTTTGCTGTGCAGTATTCAGTCATTCAACAAGATGCTAATCCATGTATTACTATACCTGGTAAATACTATCCATGTGATAGTATTTACCAGGTAGAATTACAGCTATGGCTCTAGACAGATTTTATTTTTCTTTAAATTTATTTATATTTTTTTATCAAACCTAGACCCGTGTCCCCCACCCTATCCCCCCACCACACCAGAGCTCATGCAATTTGCCAAACATGCTTTTCATCTCTTTTTCAGTCTTTCTCAATATTCTCCATGAGGAAGTTGACTGTTTTGAGCAGAAGTTCACTGATTCAGTCAGTTCTTTGATGCAGTCCTTTCTGTTGTTGTTGTTGTTGTTGTTTCCAATATGTATCACTCCCAACTGCTTTGGACAAAAGCTCAAGGGGTCATGCACAAGAAATACTCACAACTACGTAATTGGCAATAGCATCCACAGATGAGGGAAACCATTCGTCATTTGTTTTTCTGGGACTGTGTTACTTCTCTCAGCATGATGTCCTCTAGCTCCAGCCATTTTTCTGCAAAGCTCATGATATCACGTTTCTTTACTGCTGCATAGAACTCCATTGTGTAGATGTACCACATTTTCTCTATCCACTCATCAGTTGAGGGGCATTTGGGTTGGTTCCAGCTCCTTGCTATTGTGAAGAGAGCTGAAATAAACATGGCCGTATATGTATATTTGCAGTGGGGTGAGACTTGAGGGTACATACCTAGGAGTGGTAAGGCTAGGTTGGGTGGCAAGTTCATTCCAAGTCTTCCAAGGGTTCTCCACACTGCTTTCCATAGTGGCTGCACGAGTTTACATTCCCACTAGCAGTGGATGAGTGTTCCCCTTTCCCCACAACCTCTCCACACTTGGTATCATTTGTTTTCTTGATCCTAGCTAGTCTTATTGGAGTAAGATGATATCTTAAAGTGGTTTTGATTTGCATTTCCTTAATGATTAGTGATGTTGAACACTTCTTGAGGTGTTTCTCAGCCATCTCTAATTCCTCACTTCTGAAGTCTCTGTTCAGCTCTTTCCTCCATCTTTTGAGTGGGTCATTTGTTTTCTTTCTTCTTTGTTTTTTGAGTAGTTTATATATTCTGGAAATCAATGCTTTGTCAGATGTTTCTGCAGTGAAGCTTTCCTCCCACTCTGTGGGATTTCTCTTCACTTCCTTGATTGTTTTTTGTTTTTCTTTTTGATGTACAGAAGCTTTTGAGTTTAATGAGGTCCCATTTGTCAATTGTTGACCTTAATCCTTGTGCAGCTGCTGTCTGATTTAGGAAGTCTTTTCCTATGCCTATGTCTTGTAGTCTGCTGCCAACTTTTTCTTCTATCTCCTTCAGAGTTTGGGGTTTTATATTGAGGTCTTTGATTCATCTGGAGTTGACATTTGTACTGGGCAAGAGGTAGGGGCTTAATTTCATTCTTCTACAAGTGGTGATCCAGTTTTTCCAACACCACTTGCTGAAGATGCTGTCTTTTCTCCATTGTGTCTTCTTGGCTCCCTTGTCAAATATGAGATGGCTGAAATTGTATATGCTCAGGTTTGGATCTTCGGTTTTGTTCCATTGGTCAACAGGTCTGTTTTTGTGCCAGTACCAGGCTGTTTTTATGCCTATAGCCCTGTAGTATAGTTTGAAGTCTGGTAAAGAGATCCCCCCTGTGTAGCTCTTTTCGCTCAGGTTGTTTTGGGCTTTGGGGTCCAAATGTTTTTCCAAATGAAATTAAGGACTTTTTTTTTTCCCAAGCCTGTGAAGAAACTCTTGGGTATTTTGATTGGGATTGTGTTAAATCTATAAAAGAGTTTTGGTAGAATGGACATTTTTACAATGTTAATTTTCCCAATCCATGAGCATGGGAGATTTTTTCCATATTCTGATGTCTTTTTCAATTTCTTTCTTTAAAGGTTTAAAATTTTTGTTGTAGAGATCTTTGGTGTCTTTGGTTAGGTTTGTTCCTAGGTATCTTATTGTTTGTCAGGCTATTCCAGTTGCTTGTTCTTGGTGAAAAGAAAGGCCATTGATTTTTTTAGGTTAATTTTTTATCCTGCCACTTTGCTGAGACTGTTAATCGTTTCTAAAAGTTATCTGGTGGAGTTTTTAGCATCTCTTAAGTAAACAATCATATCATCAGCAAATAGCAATAGCTTGACTTCCTCTTTTCCAATTAGTACTCCTTTAATTTCCTTTTCTTGCCTTATTGCTCTAGCAAGTGTTACAAGCACTGTATTGAAGAGGAGTGGTGACAGGGGGCAGCCTTGCTGAGTTCCTACCTTTAAAGGGAATGTTTCTGTGGTTTCCCCATTTAGGATGATATTGGCTGTGGGTTTCCTGTATATGGCTTTGATTACATTGAGGAACGATCCCTCCAATTCAATTCCTTCTAGGACTTTAAGCATGAAGGAATGCTGGATTTTGTCAAAGGCTTTTTCAGCATCTATTGAGATGATGGTGTGGTTTTTGTCTTTCATTATATTTATGTGTTTGATGATATTTATTGATTTTCATATGATGAACCATCCCTGCATCTCTGGTATGAATCCAACTTGGTCATGATGGATGACCTTCTTGATTTGGATCTGTATGCGATTTGCCAGTATCCTGTTTAGAATTGTGCCATCTGTGTTCACTAGGGAGATGGGTCTATAATTCTCCTTTTTAGTTATATCTTTGCCTGGTTTTGGTAATAGAGTAATGCTGGCTTCATAGAAGGAATTTGGGAGAATTCCCTCTGATTGTATCCTTCTAAACAGTTTCAGTAATAATGGTTGTAGGTCTTTTTAAAATGTTTTATAGAATTCTGTTGTGAAACCGTCTGGGACTGGGCTTTATTTGGTTGGGAGGTTTCTTATTACATTTTCAGTTTCTTCATGTATTATGTGTCTGTTTAAGCTGTTGATCTCTTCTTGGTTGAGCATTTGTGATTCCCAGGATTTCAGATTTTCATCCATTTCTTCTAGGTTTTCAAACTTGGTAGAGCATAGGTTTATGAAGTATTCCCTTATGATTTTCTGGATCTTTTCCTTGACTGTTGTGATACTTCCCTTTTTATCACAGATTATATTGATTTGGAGTTGTTCCTTCTTTCTTTTGGTTAACTGGGCTAGAGGTCTGTCTATCTTATTTATTCTTTCAAAAAACCAACTTTTGGATTCATTGCTTTTTTGTATTGTTTTCTTTGTTTCTATTTCATTGATTTCTGCTCTGATTTTTGTTATTTCTTCCTTTCTGTTGCATTTAGGGTTCATCTATTGTTGCCTCTCAAGTGCTTTTAGCTGCAGTGTTAGATCCTTCACTTGTGCTCTTTCTGTTTTTCCAATGTAGGCACCCAGGGCTATAAACTTCCCTCTTAGTACTTTTTTTAAGGTATCCTATAGGTTTTGTTGTGTTGTATTGTCATTGTCATTCAGTTCCAGGAATGCTTTTATTTCTTTCTTTATCTCTTTCTTGACCCATTCATTATTCAAGAGTGTGTTGTTTAGTCTCCATGTGTTCTTGTAGGCAGTAGGGCTTATCCTGGTGGTGATGTTGAGCTTTATTTCACTGTGGTCTGATAGAATGCATGAAATTATTTCAATCTTTTTGTATTTGTGGAGGTTTCTTCTGTGTCCCAGTATGTGGTTGATTTTGGAGCATGTTCCATGGGGTGCTGAGTATTTGGGGCATATATATTCATAATTGTGAAATCTTCTTGGTGAATTGTTCCTTTGATAAAAATGTAATGGCCTTCATTGTCTCTTCTGATTTCTTTTACTTTGAAGTCTATTTTGTCTGATATTAAAATAGCAATACCTGCTTTCTTTTGGTACCATTTGCTTGGAATATTTTTCTCCATCCTTTCATTTTAAGGTGGTGCCTGTTCTTGAAGGTAAATTGTGTTTCTTGTAGACAGCATATTGATGGGTTCTGTTTCCTAATCCAATCTCCCAGTCTATGTCTTTTTATTGGGGAATTTAGTCCATTAATATTTAAGGTTATGACTGATAGGTTTGTGCTGCTTCCTTTTGCCCTATTATCCATTTGCGATTTTGGTTTAGGTTACACTTCTGCAGTTATGCTTTTATTGATTTTTCTTTCTAGGTGCCTGGGGATGGTTGCTCCTTTCTTCTGTCTTTGAATTGCTTCAAATATTCTCTGAAGGGTTGGTTTTCCAATCATGTATTCTTTCAAATTGTTTATGTCATGGAAGGTTTTTCTCTCTCTTTCAACTATAATTGACATTTTTGCTGGGTATAGTAACCTGGGTTGGCATCTATTGTCCTTTAACACTGGGAATGCTTTGCTCCATGTTCTTCTTGCTTTCATAGTTTGCACTGAGAAATCAGTTGTAATTCTGATAAGTTTCCCCTTATAGGTCGCTTGTTGTTTTTCTGTTGTGCCTTTAAGGATTTTGTCTTTTTTTGGGTGTCTAGCATTTTAAGTATGGTGTGGGGTGGAGAATTTCTTTTCTGATCTTGTCTGTTTGGAGTTCTATGTGCTTCTTGTATTTGTATTGGTTTGTCTTTTTTTAGTTTGGGGAAATTTTCATCTATTATTCTGTTGAAGATCTGATCAATCCCATTCTCTTGGGATTCTTCTCCTTCCTCTATTCCTATGATGCAGAGGTTTGATCTTTTCATAGTGTCCCACAGTTCCTGGTTGTTCCACTTTTGTGTATTTTTAAATTTTTCATAATCTTTACTTGAGGTTTTTAGTTGTTCTGTGTTATCTTCCAGGTCTGATATTCTTTGTTCTGCTTCCTCCATTTGCTTCTGAGGCTTTTTCCATTACTTTCCTCTTGATTGGATGAGTGTTTGATTTCCTTTTTCATTTCCTCTTCTGATTTCTTTAGTATTTCTACTTCCTTTTGGAGCTTCTCAGTCTCTTCCTGTAGCTCTTTGCTTCACTGGTTGGTTTCTTTATCTTTTTCATAATGGGATCTTTTCAGTGTTCCTTCCAGAGTTTGTCACCACGTTCATCATATTTTATCACAGACATCTAGAGCAAGAATCACATTTTGTTCAACTTCATGCCTTTAATGTCTAGATTACCTACCAGCACTAACAAGGAGCTCAGTACTTGGGGAGCACTGATTTTTGGGATTTATACCTCAAAAATTTAAATGCCATAGATGATCCCTGGTGGTCATTTTCATTATTATCCCTACTTTGCTGAGAAGAAAAAGGAGGCACAGAGAGTTAAGGATCTGCTAGGCTCACATGGGCAGTAAATGGCAGGGGAAGAGTGAATCCAGGCAGGCTGTTTGCTGACCCAGTACTCCCTACCACTGCACTATGATGCAAATGACACTATATGCACTAGGAAGTTTCAGCACTTTAGAAAGCTGATGTCCAATAACGATCTATTGTATGCATTTCTAAAGTGGTTTTCTTTCTGTCTCAATGCAGATTCTCTGTTATCATTTGCCAAAGGGAGTGCTGGGAGAGAGGGGCAGAACGAAAAAGAACAGTATCCTAGGAATACTGGGAAGAGTTACTGACGCGTGTTATTATAAAAGCCTTTCCTATAGCCAGATGGAATTAAAAGAGTAAGAAAAAAAGGAAACATTTTGGAAACCCAAAGCAAAACAGGACAACAAAAACATAACCCATCTGGAGAAGAAGGTGGAGAGAGCTGTGGAAAAATGCATATTTGTTACCTTAGCAGAGGTTGTGTTCTAAGCATAGGGCAGGCAGAGGAAAGGCTTAGACCACCTGTATTCTTGTGTTAGGTTGTGACAAACAGGTGGCTCAGCTGTAGTCTGTGTAGAAAAGTGTCCCATGAACAAAGCTCCTGGGGAAGCTCCTATCTCCACTTACTGCTCATTAGTTTGTAAGATTATCAGATATTTGATGGATAAACTGTGTTCTTCTCCATATGATCGGATGGAGACTCAGAGTTAGAAATCAAATGATGTTATAGAAAATAAAATATTTATGTTTATACTTCATTTTGTAATATATATTTGTGCTTTTCAATACTTTTATTTTGAAAATAATCTTGAAGTATTAATTGATATAAATTAAGCCACACATTCAAGAATGAGACATTTCTTTAGTAGAAATGTATGTCAATCTGCATGTCACCGAGGGGATGGGAATGGGTACATACATCCATAGGCAAAGGCACTTGACAAGCAAGTCCGAAAATTTCAGATTTCCATTCACACCTGGAACTCAGGTTAAAAGCCAATGGATCCTGAAAGTTACGCTCTGATGTGTACATACCAATGGTGGCACACACACACACACACACACACACACGCACACACACGAACTGTGAAGTCACACTCATACTCAGAGAGACAGAGACAGAGACTGACATAGAGCTGATGTTCCTGAGATCCTGGAAGTGTTTTCTTATTCTGTAGATAATTTACCATTCTCAGTGGTATCTTCTGTTCTTTCCTTAATTTTCTCTACTACTCATCAATCTAAATCTCATTTATTGCTGCTCTTTTTATTGAGCATATTTGTCAACAGGCTTTGTTTGATATCTTACTTTTCTGTTGTTCCTTCCCTCTTCCTGCTGTATAAAACACACTGCATTAATATTTACCCACCGGGATGAGTTTTAGTCTACAGTCTAGTGGCACTTAGTACATTCACATATTTGTGCAACTGACCCTATTTGCCTCCAGAATGGTCTCACTTTCTGGCACTGAAACTCCACACTCACTAAAAAGCAACTCTCCACTTCCTCCTCCTTCCAGTCCCTGAAGCTGCCATTCTGCTTTCTGTTACTAGGTACATCACAGAAACAGGAACGAATGGTATTCACCTTTTCATGCTTGTCTTCAAGTTTCATCCATGTTACCATATGTCCCAAGAGGAAGTTCTTTCTTGCAGTTCTTTGTTTAAGGCTTGCATTGTTACATTTCTGCTCTGATAAAACATTATGATCAAGATAACTTATAGACAGAAGAGTTTCTTTATTTGGCTTATCCATAGGTATAAACTACATTTTGGTGGGGGAGGCTTGGCATGCGGCTGCAGCACAAAGCTGAGAACTCACATCTTCAAACATAGGCAGGAAGCAGAGGACGACCTGGATATAGACAAGGCTATGAACTATCAAAGCCCACCCCAGTGACAGACTTCCTCTACCCTGACCTCACCTCCTAAAGGTTCCATGGCCTTCCCCAAACAGCCTCCAGGTGACAGAGTGTTAAAATACTTGAGCCATAGGCAGAGACCCCTCATTCAAACCACCACAAATCTGAGTAATGATGTACTGTAATTATATATTACAGTTAATTTATCTAGTCATTAATGAAATTACATTTGGGTTATTTCCAGTTTTTTACTGTGAATAATGATGGTAGCAGCACTGGTACATAAATAATGTACTACTATGCTGTCCTAATTTCATTTCTGCTTCTGAGATAAAATTCTTGGGCAAAAAGCAAATTAGGAGGAAAGGGTTTGTGTTCACTCACAATTTGGGGTTATAGTTCATATGTGCAGGGAAGTCAAGGCAGCTGGAAATTAAAACAGTTGGTCACATATGTCCAGTGAAGAGCAGAGACAGGAATGCATTCATGGTTACTGCTCAGTTTGTTTCCTCCAGGACCCAAACTCAAGGAATGATGCCACTGGCATTGGGCTGGGTCTCTCCACTTCAATGAACATAGTCAAAACAATCCCTCACAGACATGCCCACAAGGCCAACATGATCTACACAACCCCTTTTGAGCCTCTCTTTCCAGGGGCTTCCAGATTGCAGTAAGTTGCTTTCTCACCTGAGTATAAACAATAGTTAAGGCTTTACATCTATGATTATGTTACAATGACTGCTAGCCAGAAGTCACAGTTATACTTGTTGATAACAAATATTAATTTATCTTAGTTTGTTGCACATTTTCCCCTTTAAAATTTTGCAGAGTTTACTTAGTTGTTTTCTGAAATTTAGTGCTAAAATAAAGTTTATTCTAATTACAATTAAAACAGTGTCCTCAGTAATAAGGTTTTGGGAGCTTTGCTCTTTTTACTTTAATGCTTACAAGTTTTATTCTTTATACTTTTAATTTCAGAAATTGTCAAGATTAGGTCAGGAGAGGGAATTGCTTTTTTCTAATGTTCTCTGAAATGCTGTTTCACCTTTTGTTTAGCTTGTCCCTTTTTTAATTCAGAAAAATGCCCAATTATGGCTTCAATTTGTGATTCATCCAATTATTTAGTTTTATTTTAGGAAAAAAATTCTTACAATGTGATATTAACTTTATTGTCTCTTTCTTCTATATAAAGTAACTTTACCCTCATTCTTTATATACTGTTTTGATGCATATTCTATCATGCATATTTTCCAAGATGCAATTTGAAAAGCTTTGCGAGAGGCTGTTAACAATTAAAGAATAATTAATGTAAAATAAAAAAAAATCTCTACCTACACTTTTAAAATCTGTCCTTAAAATCAATGGGATACAATGATAGCTGACAAATATTTTGTCCAGTTCCTTTGGGCTGCTTTTCACTCCATTAACTGTTTTCTTTGCTGTACAGAAATTTTATTTTTCATTTCATGAGAATCCATTGTTGATTTGGGGTTTTATTTTCTGTGCTACTGCAGTTCTATGCCAAAGCAAACTCCCTGACTTTTCTTCTAGCAATTTTGGAGTACAAGGCTTATGTTGAGGTATTGGATCCATTTAGAATTGGGTTTTTCTACAAAGTGAGAGCAAAGGATCTAGTTTCATTCTTCTGCATGTTGATATCTGGGTTTCCCACTATCATTGTGGAAGGTTCTGTCTTTCTGATATATATTTTTGGCATCTGCGTGAAAAAAATCAAGTAGATGAAGTTATGTGAACTTATCCTTCCTACCTCTATTCCATTGATCTTTGTGTCTATTCTTGTGCTGGTATTGGGCTGTATTTATTGCTATAGCTTTAACTGCAAATCACCTATTATACCTGGTTCCTTTTGTTCAGGATTGCTTAATACAGAGTTTTATGGCTGCCAAAATATAAAAAATAAGCAAAGGATGTGGGGCCAGCCCTAAAAAATATATATTTTAGAACCATTTTAGAGCTCAGAAATATTGTAGAAGAGGGAGTGGGAAGTCCCCCCACGCACAAAGGGTGAAGGGGTACTATAAGGAGCATAAGAACATTAGTAAATGTGTAGATTTGAAATGCTATAACTTTAGGGAGTAGAAAAGTTAATTTAGCTTAGTCAAAAACTGCACTAACAAGGTTGTTCAAATAACCAGCTCAGAGCACAGGAGGGGCCCTGAACTCAGCAAGGGAAAGGGCCATAGGAGAGCCCAAAGCTGACCATGCACACCTGATTAGGTGGCCAGAGAAGGTCCAGAAGCTGCCATCCCAGGACCTGGGCATGAACTTAGAAAGCAGATAACTACCTGGCTGGCAGTGAATGGGAACCTAAGGGACAAGCCTGAGATTAACATCTGGTACCAAGTTCATTCCTTCTGCCTGGCTACCACTTACTTAAACTGGGAAGTGCAGAATGACTTTGCTTTCACCCCCCCCCCCAATGACACCAGTTTGCCTCAAATGCACACTGACCCTATTGACCACTGATGTTGCCCAGACAGGTCTGCCTGAGCTGCCTTATCCCCAGTCTGAGAGAGATTGCTTCACCCAATCCAACTGCTTCTTTTGGACTCTCTATGCCACTTCCAAGAGGGTAAGAGATTGCCATGTAGGTGAGCAGCCTTGGGGAGATAGCATAGGACAGGACAGAATTAGAATTATAAACTTAACCTGCATGGGAATTAATAAAATTGGATTGTATTATAATATTTGCGTGGTGGATTCCTTTGGACATAGTCATGCTAGTCGATGCTAGTCCATGCTCACGGCAGATACAAAATACCATTCCTGACTCTCAATACAACTACTGTAATCAGTTACTCAAATCACCTGCCATTATCTGCATAGGCCCAACACAGGACCATATTTATGAACAATCAGTCAACGAAGAGTGAGAGACTCACTCTACCCTTTACCTCTGAACAATTGGCTATCTATGGCTTCTGGGAGAAGATGAATCAATGTCTTTAGTTTTGTACCCTCTGTTCAGCCCACCAGGGTCCAGTGGATATTTTCAAAGTCATGATTACACAGGTGGCCCTGTCTAATCTGGGTGGATCACAAAATGAAACATATAGACAGGAACATGGGAGAGATATCTGTGGAAGGTGGAGATAAATAGGAGTGGTAGGGAGCTGGGAAGTAAGAGTGGCCAGTACGAAAAGTGCATATGTGTAAAACTGTAAAGGAAGGAAAGTAAAATAAAAATAATAGTAATGTCAGTTCCAAGAATTGTTCCCTCCACTGAGTCAACCAGTGATAACAAAGAAACAAATAATGACATAAGCAACTTTTTGTTTGAACATTGCATTCTAGAGAAGCATGGCCTATAGCATCCTACAGAAGAAGCTGCAAAGGTTTAAGGAGTTAGGATGAGAGCTTTCACACAAGGCTTAGCTTAGTACACAGCTCTGGACCAGCATTATGGTGGCCCTGAATGTAATGCAGGCCTTGATTCCAGTTATTCTGTTGTTTGGTTTTCCCTGCTTCCTGGCTTCCTAAAAGCAAGCAAGCACAAAAGAGACTGTTTCACCTCACAGTCTTGAGCATTTTTTCAGAAAGGTCACACCTAGTTAAAGACAGACAATCTATGGATCTATGGATGCTTGAGGCAAGGACTGGAAGGAGAGAAGGTAAAGGTGGAGAAGTAGGATCCTTGGGAGAGAGTAATGATTTTCCAGTTCTACCAGGTGCCTGATGCACAACCATCCCTTAATAACTGCTCAGAAGCATCCTGATAAACCCTAGGATGACATCTCTGTCCAATATTTGTAATGCATAATTCAATGACATTATAGTGTGTGAGTATTTGTAACTATAAACACTATGCACAAACACATGTATATTATTTACCACTTACAAAATATCAATAATTTGTTTATTAATAACATGTAAATATGTCTTGCTTTTATTTGAAATATTTACTTAATAATGTACATTAAAATTTGTGTATCATCTTGGATATTTTGCAGTGAATTAAGCTCTCACTATCTGTTCTTATTCTAAGTTTTTAATCTATGTGTACATAATTCTTTAATCTTTTTTTCTTTTCGGCAGTGAATCAGATGGAGAGAATCCGAAGAGGAGGTACACAGTGACTTCTGTGACTTTTATGGAGTTTCTTTACCCTACTGTGTTAGCACAGGTCATTAGTATTTGTCTCTCACTCTGCCTGCTTGATGTCTACAATGCAGATCCCAGGGTTTACCTTATTTTCCGTAGTCTCTTACCCTTTCCTATTCATGTGGTTCTCCAACAGTACAGTTTGCCCTGATTCCCATCTCTCTGTGGCACCACACACCACACTCACATCTGTCTACTGTCTTGGTCTTGACTAATGATGATTTCTACCCTAGCATAAGCCAGGCACTCCACTTTGCTTTTTATTCATCCTTCTACCTTTCCATTATCTCTATTCCTTTTTTATTTATTTACCTGTGTATCAAGTTTTACATATTGACATAATGAAAGATCTGATCTAAATCACATACTTTGTGCTGTTCCAAATATTTGTGCCTAGTGTTCCAAAGTTCAAATGATGAAACTGTCTTGTTATGGTCTGATAAGCCTGTCCTTAATATCTAAACAGTTTCCTTCATGTATTTCTTTAAATACATTTTGCCCAAACCTATGTAAGTAAGAGAGACCTATCAGTGAATAGTAGACAGTCTACAATAATCTTCCCGAGTGACACTTTCTTTCTTTTTACTAGGGTAGGACGTGATCCAAGTATGCAATGTTACCATTGCCAAAGGGAATAAATGACCATATTAATATTTATAAGATGATCATTAAATCAGTAACTCTAATTTGAATAGCAATGCTTTGGGCATACTTGACACTGGATTCATTCCCATGCACCAATTTGATCCCTGTAGCAAACATATCCAAATTAACTTTCTCTTCCATGAAACATGGTGAACAAAAGCACTCTCCCAACCTTTTCTGGAATATGCTCGTGAACGGAAGTTATGGGAGAAGACAGTCTTGCTTTTATAAAATTACCATTTTGCTTAATGCCCAGGACAAAAGAATAGAATTTGAGAAATATACCCTGCACTCTGACTATAACATGCTTGTTGGAAATCCTCATCTTGGAAATGGTTTCAAATAAAGAAGAAAAGTGAGGCTTGGGAGTTATAAAGCAATTCATTTTAGACATATATGACAGAAGTATTAAAATAACTTCAAGTGTTATTTAATTATTGGTCGAGTGAAATTATGTATTACAATAATAGCAGTTCCATGCAGCATCGTTATTTTAAATTACTGGTGATATAAACACATTTTTATGAGCACATAAAAAGTAAATTCCTTGTACTAAGGTTTATTAAAGCTAGTACTCTCCTAAACTTATATATTTTTGACCTGCATAGGAAAGCAATTGCATATATTTATTTAAAGTAATATTTCTCTGATATCTGATTATTTTCTCTTGGACAGCTAATTTGATCAGATGATTGTACATCAAAGATCCAAGTGTACTGCTACAAGTTTATGATTCATCACTAAAATCATGGCCTTTTTTTCAAACTTGTTTGTTCTGCAGAATCTCCTATGTGTGACAGTGTTTGGAGCATGGATTTTGCTGTCAAACTTTACTGGGACTCTTATTTGTAGTATATATATTTGTGTGTGTGTGTGTGTGTGTGTGTGTGTGTGTGTGTGTGTGTGTGTAAGCCCTTCCTCTACTGGGATGCATTGTGTGTTCATCTTCAGCTGCATTTCAATCAAAGATACTTTAAGGGAGTAATAACCTATTTCATAGTTGGCCCAGCACCTAGGAACATGCTGAGTATATTGAAAGTGTTTGATTTCATTCAGGATTCCAGACATTTAGAAGACACTAGATTTGAGCACTGTGTCTTTAAAGGAAAGTCTGCTCTTTCCAGCAGGTAGCCCTAGGCCACTGTTCCCTTCTACAGTTTTTCTAAGAGTGGGGTTGGGTTGATTGAAGCACTTTGATCCTCCTTCTGCCTCAGGGTTTATTCCTTCTGTTACCCAGACCTAGGGTCCACCCCTGACACTCTTTTGTATTCTAATTTACAGGCTGCAGTAACACTCTGGGAATGTGCTTGTATTCATACTTTCTAAATTAAATTGAGCATTGCTGTAAGTCAGCAATTATAATAATAACAAAATGGCAGAAACTATTTCTTCTTCATCATTCTTTTCTATTTAAGGTCTTAGGAAAGTACCAAGTAATAACAAACAAAAGACAGACAGATATCCACAGAATGTTAATTTGGGTCATATGAGTGGGCATTACAATAATGGTGGTAATAATGTCTATTAATTATTGATTATTTGCCAGGCCCTTTGAGACAGATTATACACATTATCTAGTTCATTCTCATAATAACACTTTATAAATGGATTATCATATGTAACTAACGGATGCTGAAATTCAGTTCAGAGAGGTTGAATCACTTGCCCAAAGTCATATGACTAATTAAAAGGAAAACTTGGGATTTAGAGCTCATTTTAACTTCAAAGTTCAATTTTGATACCTTCTGCATATATATTTTTAATTTAATTTTTATAATTGAACTTTGCTATTTTCATACAGTATAGTATGATGGTATTTAGAAGCCCTCTCCTATCCTATACCTTTCCTGACTGCCACTCCCAATTTAATAGAGTCTGGTTTGTGCTCCCAAATGTCCTACAGTTCGGATCCATGCACTTGGACAGCCAAGAGTCCCATCTCTATAAGACACTGTCTCTCAGTCTCCTATCAATTGCCCAAAGTTCCCTAGGTTAATCTGGGAAAATGGAAAGAATCCATGTATATAGAGGGAAAGAATGAGCCTGAAAGAGGAGGATAGTAGAAGACAGGAGTTACCAAGCGAGAAATGAGAAATACAGGAGCACTTAATTGGGAAAGAAGGAGGGAGAATTATACAAGGACCCATGTGGGGAAGTAGGAACTCAAGAGAGGGGACATAATAGGAGACAGATTTTTACCAAGGGTTAAGGATATGTTAATTAGTGAGGAAGGAGGGAGGGCCACATTGGGGAGAGAGGAGAGAGATAAATAATGCTTAAGGGATGTGAGAAACCAGGGGAAATGTATTAGTTCAAAAGCATACTGAAAAATACACAAACAATATCTGTAAAAGGGTGCATGTGCATAGCTAAAGGCTATATAACAAGAAACATAGTGCTAAACTGAGAAAAACCTCTCTTCAAGTTGTTGGTCTTGGTAGACCAAGAGACCCCCAAAATGACACAGGCTATTGGCACAGCCCTTGATTTCCTCCCAGAGGAAATAGTTAAGACTATAAATAGCATACTTATTGCCAAAGACAGGACATACTTCAGTCACAGGACTTGGAGCAATGGAGCTAGAATTGACCTGGAAGCCTCCTATCTAAAGATTGGTTCTTCTAGTTTCAGAGGATACTATGCAAGGTGCTAAGGGAAAACACACACACACACACACACACAAACACACACTGGGCCAACTCCAGCTTATGTCTTATAACAATGAATGGCACAATGAACTATCTCTATTGGTACAGTAGTGGCTCTCTCTTTTGCATCTTAAGCCTATTTATTTGATTCAAATAGCTTTTGCTGTAGTTGCAAAGTTTTTAATATAACATGTTTTTATTGTTATTAAACTTTTTCCATAGGTCATGCATCATTTCTCAATTGAATCTAGAATCGCTTCCCTTTCCAAGCCCCCCACCCCACCCGAGTCCTTGCACTCTGCCATACATGTCCTGTATCTTTTTCTGAATCTTTCCAGAGTTTTCTTTATTTCAGTTCTTTTGTTGTTCTCTCCAACTTGCATTGCTACAGTACATATACATATATATATATATATATAGTTATATATATATATATACACATAAATATATATACGTACATACACATATCACTTTTATCTTAGGGGTAATCAATAACTATCTAATTGTACTTAAAGACCACTCAATGGGAGGGACCCTCATGTGTGGTGGTATAAATTTTGCCAAATACACATGGCTGGAGAGGTCATCAATCCTAGAAAAAGCACTATATTTGTTACACCCCTAGTTTTTCTATGTACTAAATAAATATCCTTATATTTACAGATATGTCTTCCATTCACCACTCATCAGGAAGCTTCTTTTTGCAACAGATGGAGACTATTACAGAGTTCTACAACTGGTCACACAGAAAATAAGTCACAACTGGCCAAAACATAGAGAATATGGGATTGCAGAGTATGTGTCCTTGTGTCCTTGTATAGGACACCTCTATTAATTCTGATACACTCAGGGATCATGAGCTATTGCAGAAGTGGGGTAGGAAAGATTCTACGAGCCTCAGGTAGTGGATAACCACAAGAAGACAGAGTGTTTCAGGTTTCTGGGACCTTGCTCATATGAACTTACAGCAAATTTGACAGCATGTACAAGACCTGTGCAAACTCAAACCCGACAAAACCCCAGTATAGAACTGAGGAAATGGGCAAAAAAATCTCAACTTTAGGTGAGGAACTGTTGCAGCTGATCCCTGCTGGGTAAGGGAAAGCTGGTCTTCTTTAAGGGAGGCTGAGCAGTTCCCGGTGGATGAACTCACATGGAGGAGCATCTCTATACACAAACTTGACTTGATAGGCCTTAACACATATAACAGAACGCATGGAATCTGGTGGGATTGCTACAGGCAGGTGCAGGAAGGGGATATGGTTAAGATGCATGGTATGTAAAGCACCAAAATTCAATAAAATATTGAAGAAATTCCTTAGTTTGGGTTTAGATTTCTTACCTGCGTCCTCATATCTGTGCTGGGATTTTTGTCTGGTTTGTGATTGCACAGGACTTGCTCATGCTGTCACAGTTGGGGTGAGTTCATATGTGTAAGTACCCAGCTGTCTGGAAGACTCCGTTTCCTTGTTGTCCTCCAAACCTTTCTGCATCCTCTTCCCCAATGATTCCAGACATTTGGAAGGCAGAGATTCAAAATAGGTGTCTTATTCGGGAAAAGCACTCTGTGGCCTCTTGTTCTTTGAACATTGGCCAATTGTAGGTTTCTGTGTTGATCCGCTGCATAAGGAAACCTCTGTGATGATAACTGAGATCTCCATCAACTTAAACAATATGTTTGAAAATTTATTTTATTAGTTTATATGTGTTCACACTCATGGGCATGGTATATGTATGAATGTGTGTGTATGTGTGTGTGTATCCACATGCATGTCATTGTTCATGTGTGGAGTTCAGAAAGCAAGTCTTGAAGGTCCATTCTGTCCTTTCTCAGTGGGGTTCATGGGCCATTTTCATATCATCAGGTTTGTTTTGCAAGCACTTTTTTCCTGGTATACCATCTTGCCTGTTGCTGAGTATGTATTATAAGATTTTATCTATTTTAATATTTTGTCCATTATTATATCTTCAGTTTCAACATTTGACTATATTTCAAATCATATGGATGAGTGATGACCTACACTTCCTTATTTTGAAACATATTTGATACAATCTTCTTTCCTATCCTTTGTGCATGGATGTGCATATATGTATATATATATATGTATGTAATTTATCATCATGTATGTGATTCCCAGTAGGTTATAGGTAAAAGTGAATATCTCTATTTCAAAAGACAATTCTGCTTCTTTTGCCTATAGCTGGCATTATATACTCATACTTTATTCTCTAAAGTAGAGGACATTGCTGTTTCTTTCATGAATATATAGCTCTCTCATACTAATAACTGATATCTGCTTCCGATTTGTGAATGGCACCACCCACGTATTGCTTTCAATTATTACATAGGTTTGATTGCTTCTTCAAAATTCGGCTGTATCTGAAAATTATCACCCTACATCTTCTGTTCCACACTGACCTTCAAACTTCCTATAGCTATTTGCAGAACAATCTCTATAATTCAATTCATGCTCACTATTCCTATTTCCTAAGTCAGAGAACATCATTTTTAATACTGGTCAAAGCTCTTAGATAATCTTATTTGTTCTTTCTTGCAAGATACAGTATTTTCTTTGCCACCAAACCAGATATTTTTAAACTATATCTCGTCTTTTTAATTTTTATTATGATTTATCTAGATAACAATTTTATTATAAGTCAGAAAACTCATTTATCCACCTTTAAGCTTATCTCTTTAGGCCCCTTCACAGCTCACAGAATTAGTCTCATTCTCCTTGCTTCTGGCTCTGACTTTACTTTTCCTATTTAATCTGCTGATTTTCTTTCCACCTTCCTTTTTATAAACTTAACTTTGTTGCATACCCAGAAAATGCTTTGAACCACTGTGTATGAATTCCTTCTCTTGTATGATTGTATTATGTTCTGATGCACATTTTCTTTCTACATTTATTGGAACTGTCAGCCATTCTTTATGTCAAGTATCACCTCCTTTTTATAAATAATCTTTTGATATTGCCAATAAAATTAAAGTCTCCCTCCTCCATGATACTGTAACCATTTTTGCATGAATTGCTAATACTACAGTAATTTCTCTTGATCATTTTATTTTCAGACTTATACTGGAAGTTCTATTAAATCAATAGATAATATAATCCTCGTTTTGCTTACTAAGGACCTGAGGAGCTGTCAAAATAGATCCTCGATACTTAAGAGTTACTGGTCTCATATCTGAAAGATAGATTCTGGGAATCAATCATCTCTCACATTTTCCATTATTTACTGTAAAAGGATCTTCACAGTAATAATGCCTTATCTTGCACACTGCCCACTCAGAACAGCATAGGAGCAAGATCAGGCTTTAAATACACTAACATTTTACCTGAATAATTCCATAGCTATGGATTTGGGCTAAAATACTCTGAATTCTGGGGTAAATGATTTATTTGGAAGCTATAAAGTGGTTGTTTTAAGGATTACATGCAATGTCATATGACCTTTTTGACAAGGTTGGGCCTGTGTGTCTTCCTTGTCTTATCAAATTTCCTTCCTCTTTTTGCCTTTCCTTATTCGTTTAAACTCCAAGTTCATGTAACTAACTGTTCTATGATTCTTTCCTTTGACATTTTCCTAAAATTCTTCAAGTCAGAAATTCTCATTTTCTGTCTTTTTTTTTGTCTTTAAATTTTTTTCTTCATTGAAAATATATTCTTATATAGTGAAACATTTGGATTATATAATAAAATGGGAAGAAATGAAAAAGGAAGTGAAAATTAGTTTTTTCATGAATATTTTCAAACTATCTTCATTTTTATAAAGAATAGCAAGAGCCAGGTGTGGTGTCACACATCTTTAACTCCAGTGCTGGTGAGTCAGGGGCAGGGGTGTATCTGTCTTTGTTTTAAGTGTTTAATATTCACCTGTAACATTTTGTTTGCTGTCCAGGAAAGTCTGTCCATTCCATGAGTTATTCTTGAATTTTCATAACAATATGAGTAGCACTTCATAAACTCACCAGTCAGTAATATTTTTATGATCAGTGATAAATGAGGGGACATAACCTCTTATTCTAGGTTTTACTGGTCAGCTATTGAACTAGTGTAGGGTACCAGTCTGAGTGTCATCAGCATTACAACACCTGGCCTTCTGTAGACATAAAGTTAAATGGGGCCTGGATGGAGTTCAGTTTGGAGAAAGAGAGAAGCAGAAATTTGAGAAAAAAACAACAACAAACATTTATTTAATTTTAAAATATTCTGTTAATGTGTATTGTAAACTTTTCTTTCAGAACTGTCTTGAAAATAGCTAAGGTTTTACTCTTCAAATACATTTGATAAGTTACCTAATTATTTCATTTTGAAACATATATATCAATTATAAGTTCAAATAGAAAATAGTCCACCCATCAAATGTACATCAGATAGTAAAAATAAATGTACAGTCAATAGAAATAGTGATAAGCATGTTCTCCTTATCCACTTGCTCTTTTTTATATTTTTATTGATGTTTTGTGCATTTTAGGCATCATTTTTCAGTTCAATTTAGACATATTCTCCTTTCCCTTCCCCCGACCCCATCCCAGTTCATGCATTCTGCCATACATGTGTTGCATCTGTCTCTCAGTCTTTTTAAAGTTTTTGTCTGCAAAGGTTCATTTTTTGGGGCAACATTTAAAGATATCAGTCTGTTATTTGACCCAGTCCTTGTGCTGTTGTGGTTCCCTCTGTATTGTATTGCTCCAAAATATGCCTATATAAATGTCACATATGTATCAGAATTATGTCCTCCAGAAATAAACTGTATATTAACTCTGATATATGTTTAGGAGTTCACATTTTTCCCTTTAATTTTATATTACTCTAAAATATGAATATACACCTTCTGCCCATATACATTAATTACCATGTCTGAAAGTAAGTGATAAGTTAATTCTAGGGCTCATTAGGGAATTCATATTATAATGGCACAGTTGCTTTCAGATAGAAAGAAATATAACAATAATGCTGCTCAGCTTGCCCTTCAATTGGGGGATTTGGTACTAGCATCCACAAATGAGGGAAACCATTCCCCATTTTTTGAGGGGGACTGTGTTACTTCACTTAACATAATGGCTTCGAGTTCCATCCATTTACCTGCAAAGTTCATAATGTCCTCTTTCTTTACCAATGCATAGAACTCCATTGTGTAGATGTACCACACTTTTGTTATCCAATCCTCAGTTGAAGGGCATTTGGGTTTGTTTCAACTCTTCGCTATTGTGAAGAGGGCTGCAAGAAACATGGATGTACATGTTTCTTTGCAGTAGGATGAGTCTGGTGGGTATATACCCAGAAGTGGTGTATCAGGGTCAGAGGGTTCTCCACACTGCTTTCCATAGTGGTTATATGAGTTTACATTCCCAACAGCATTGGATGAGTGTTCCCCTTTCCCCACAACCTCTCCAGCATCAGGTGTCTTTTGTTTTCTTGATCTTAGCCAGTCTTATCACAGAGAGATGATATCTGAGAGTGGTTTTAATTTGCATTTCCTAAATTATTAATGATGTTGAACAGTTTTTAAGATGTTTCTCAGCCATCTTTACTTCCTCACTGGTGAAGTCTCTGTTCAGCTCTTTACTCAATCTTTTGAGTGAGTCATTTGTTTTCTTCTTTGTTTTTTGAGTAGTTTATATATTCTGGAAGTTAATGCTCTGTCAGATGTTTCACTGTTGAAGGTTTCCTCCCACTCTGTGGGTTTTCTCTTCAATTCCTTGATTGTTTCTTTTGCTGTACAGAAGCTTTTGAGTTTAATGAGGTCTCACATGTCAATTGTCGACCTTGTTTCCTGTGCAGCTGCTGTCTGATTTAGAAAGACTTTTCCTACACCTATGTCTTGTAGGTTGATGCCAACTCTTCTATCACCTTCACAGTTTCAGGTTTCACATTGAGGTCTTTGATCCACTTGGACTCGATTTTTGTGCAGGGTGAGAGGTAGGGGTTTAATTTTGCTTTGCATATGGTGATCCAGTTTTGTCAGCATTTGCTGAAGATGTTATCTTTCGTCCAATGAACTTTTTTGGCATCTTTATGGAATATGAGGTGGCTGAAATTATATGAGCTCAAGTTAGGATTTTCAACTCTGTTCCATTGTCAATGAGTCATGGTTTGTGCCAGTACCAGTCTGTCTTTATGACTATAGCCCTGTAATATAGTCCAGTAAGATGATCCCCCCGTATTACATTTTTCACTCAGGGTTGCTTTAGCTAATCGGGGTCTTTTGATTTTCCATATAAATTAATTTAAGGATTTTTTTTTTTTTGCTAAGTCTGTAAAGAAACTCATGGAAATTTTAATTGTGATTGCTTTGAATCTGTATATTAATTTGGGTAGAATGAACATTTTTACTATATTAATTTTCCAATCCATGAGAATGGGAGGTTTTTCCATCTTTTGATGTCATCTTCAGTCTCCGTCTTTAGGGGTTTAAAATTTTTGTTGTAGAGATCTTTGGTGTCTTTGGTTAGTTTTGTCTCCAGGAATATAAGGAGACTTTCTCACTCACAATAGCCTCAAAAAACTAAAATATCCACTTACACTTATTAAAGAAATTTGAATATAACATAAATATCAGGTTTTGTTGTTTTTTAAAAAAGCATTATGATGTTTTAGCCCACAGGGAAAAAAAATCAACATAACTGATCACACTATACGGACCAGTGTTTTCTTACTTGAACAGAAGAAATTTCCTAAGTATTATCTTTTGTAATCATGATAGCTATAGACTAGTAGGTGCTCAAGAAGTACTTTGAATCAGTTTCCCATTTTATACTAATGAGTATCCTCGGAGGTAAGTGTTCTCAGGTTCTTCTTTTAAAACAAAGCAGAGAAATACTGCACTAGTTATTTTTCTGTTGGTATGGCAAAAATACTGACCATGAAAAACTGGGTGGAGGAAAGGCTTTATTTGGCTTATATGACCTGATTATAATCCATCATTTAGGGAAGCCGAGATAGGGACTCAAGAAGGGCAGGAACTTTGAAGTAGAAGCTAAAGCAGAGACCAAGGAGGAATGGTGCTGACTGGGCTGGTCTCCCTGGCTTCTTCATCTAGGTCTCATATAATCAAGGCCCACTTTCCCAGGGATGTAAGCACGCTGGACTGGGCTCTTCTACCTCAATTAACAATCAAGAAAAATGCCTCACAGCCGTGGACATAGGCCATTCTATGTGAGAAATTCCTCATTTGTGGATCCTACTACCCAAATCAATCTAGTTTGTGTGCAGTTGTCAAAAACTAACAAGCACAGATGCTAAACAGCTAACCCAAGTTCAGAAAAGCTATTCAGCAATAGTGAAGGTCACTGAGCCCAGGTTGACCTTACAACAGCACCATGCTCTTCTTACTCAGCCTTAAACGCCAGCCTTCTTAAAAGTTCTTCATGTCCTGTGATCTACCCGCATCTCATCATGTCACCTCTACCGACAAAGTCAAGTTTTAAAAAATGCAGAAAAGGCCAAATTTATAAACTGGCTCATTTATCAGTGACAGATACTACAATTTCTCATAATGAGATTTGAGATAGTGTTAGGGAAGATGGTTAGATAGTCTGTCCCCTAATTCACAGAGCAGTTAAAATGTCACCACAGATAGTTGCTACTGAAAGGGCATCCGTATCTCAGAGCCAACCTCCTAATTTTATAGAAGAGGAAATTGAGGCTCACAGAGGTTAAATGACTTGCCTAAATGACTTGCAGTGAAAAAGAGCAAGAAAAGTTGCTATTGCAAATATATAATATTTCAGATTATTATGGGCTTTTGTGAGTTTGCATGGAAATGTAAGTATGGCTCACATCAGTGCTTTCAAAGGAAGAGGAAGAAGTACACAAAACCCCCTGAAAGGTTATCCAAAGGACTAATATAAGAGCCAAAGAGTTGAGGTGGGGGGGAAAGCTATGTCTCCCAAAATAGAGGGAAATTTGGGAACTAACTTTTTCTTCATGATAATTTTCTCTGCTGGGAAGGAAAAGTTGGGTTATAAGTATAATTATATGACGAAGTGATGTTAAGCACATTGCTTCTTTTAATAATGTAAAAAGTGAATTCTAGGGGCTGGAGAGATAGCCTAGCAGTTAAGAGCTCCTACCACTCTTGCAAAGGACCCGGGTTTGATCCCCAACACCCACATGGCGGCTGAGAACTGTCTGTAACTTCAGTTCCAGGAGAACTCCAGTTCCAGGGGAATCTGACACCCTCTTCTGACCTCTGCGGCATTGCAGTACACGGTGCATAAACCTACATGCAGACAGTACGTTCATATTCATAGAAAATTAAAAAAAAAGAAATAAAAAGTGAATTCTAGAAATAAAATGAGGCTAGCAAGATGGTTCAGTGGGTTAAGATCCTTGCAGTAAAGCCTATTGACTGGTGCTGGATCCTGAGGCTCTACATGGTCAAAGTGACACCCACGAGTTGTTCTCTGGCCTCCAAACCTGTGGCACATGCACAAACACACACGCAAACACACAACACACACACACATACACACACCACAAATAAAGAAACATAATTAAAGATTTTAAAAACAGAAATATAAAATGACTTGAATTTAATATTTTTCATGAGAAAAATGCAGTTTTCAGCTATGGAGTTCACAGAAACATTTTAGGAATTTTTTTAGTGTGTGAGTGATGACAAAAGAGAAGGTGAATACAAACAAATTTATTAACACACCTTTACATTTGAATTTCTAGTGAGTATTTACCATGTAGAAATAGAAATATCTTTGTGTAATACAGGAAAAATATTTCTCTGTAGTCTTTCTTTAAATTATCTAAAGCCTCGTCGCTAGGATTGGACATAAATGACTTTCAGTAACAAGTGCTTAAATTATTTTTCATGAAATGTCTCCAGAATCAACTCCAAGTTGTTTTGGAACCAAATTTTGAATAATGGAAGTTCAGAGGAAATCCACTCATCTGGCCCTAATGATGTTTTTATGTCTGTTATAGAACATGTTCACTCTTCTGAGGGAGAGAATCTACCTTGTGACAAAACCGTGGTGATGCTGTGCAAAAGGGCCCTAGAATTATGCTTCTTACCATTTACTCAGCAAGAAGGTCCTTTTCTTGACCCTCCTATGAACTTTTCAGTTTCTAGATGACTAGGGTGGCAGATTCCAGCTCTTCAAGTGTCCTTGCTTGTAGGCCTCACAATAGAGCTCATTACAAAGCTCTTACTTTTCAGCATAGACTTACTCTATAGCTTTTGTTTTTATCCCCACTGGGAAGTGAACACTGGTGGATATTTTCAGTTTTTATATGGGACCCTCTGAAAAAGGCATCAGATGAAAGAGAACAGTTTAAAAATGTTTAATGACATAGATCTCTTGGATAACTGTCAGAGACACAGAGAATTAAATAAGTCACATAAAATTGGCTTTGAATTCAAGCTTAAAATCCACAACTTGCTGGGACAAAGACTGGTGTGAGAGGCTTGTAAAGGGACAATGACCCAGAAAGACCTAGCAAACCAGGATAAAGTTTCTTATGGAGATTTAAACTACTACCCTTCTCTAAACAGGTAGCAATGATTGGAAATCATCCTCTTTTTAACCCCTGATAAATAGAGGAAAACCATATAAAAATGGAGCACTTCTTTAAAATCTATAAATAAAAGACAATATCTATTCTGGTTTTCAGAGTTCCTATATCTCCAGTTTCTTAAAATAATCCTTATGTCCAAGTGGCATATAGGGTGACAGTTCTATAGGGGAACACACTACCTTATGCTTCTCATTATTCTTCAACTTTTCATGTTTTTCTTCTACATTATCTATAACTTCATATGTGTTCTTACTTGAAGCTTATTTTTAGATGAGAAACAGGAAATTAATTGTTTAGGCACTTGCACCTTCAGCACTTACAGCATTAATTAGAGGAAGGGTAGAACCACAGGAAAGCAATCTCATCAGAGCACATCCAGGAGGGTACAGGATGTGCTCATAAGCCTGAAAAGAATGCGGATGGCCCAGAGGAGACTGTGTGCTCTCTGACCTCTTCTCCCACAAAGCCATGAACAGGAAATGCTCAGCACGCCCCCTTGCAAGATCCATAAAGACTCCTCTGCTGCCTCCCTGCAGCAGGTAATGGTTCGCCCATGCAATTACCTTCTTTTGTCTTCTCAGAGTTCAAGATAAATTATTTCAACCTCTTTGCAGGGGGCATTTGAAGCCAAAGTTATTTTTAGGGAGAAATAAATTTTTTCCATGTAAGATGCAGAAGTCGTTACTCCTCAGGCAGCTGAGAGAAAAATGAAAGGCACTTCAAGTCTTTTTAAAAGCCAAATTCTGATGTTTAGCTTGAGATCAAAGAGGAACTTGGGACAGGAGGGGACGTGCAGGATAAACCAGAATACACAGCACTGTCTCCTTTGAAGGTATTTCCATTACATTCCTGATCTTTGAACTAAGCAACTTTCTTCCTAAGAATGAATTGAATTTCTTGCACTTGTCAAGCTAATAACCAGGTAGCTTGAGCAGTATGTATCAACCTTAGAAACAAGAGCGCAGGCTACATTCTTGAACATAATTAAGGCGGGCACAATTAGGCTCATACCTGTAAACACACTGAAACCAATTAAAAACTTTCTGTCAGCTATGGAGTTAAAAATTCTGCGTGTTGAGGGGAGCTTCTTAGCTTTTCCTCTTGCTTTCACACTGTGTAAGATGTAGGGCATTGCTATTAAGCATCAATTCTGTGTCCATCTCTTTGTAACTGACTCTGAGAGCCTGGAGAAATGATTGAGTTTCTGTGTGCTGCAGCTTACTTTTTACAAAGGTTAATAAAGTAAAAGGCTAATAGGATGAAGGTCAATTTTGAAAGATTGTGAAGATTAAATGCGTTTGCCACATTGCATGCTCTTAACAAACGATTGTTATTCATCATATTTGGCATCGAGATGACTTTTTTTTTAATAAGTTCATTTTTAATAGTATGCAAACAAAGCTGTTCAACAGTTATTTCATTACCTAAATAAATACAACTCAGACTATATGTAATTCCATACTGTATATATTTTGTATATAATTCCAATTATATACAAATTGTGGTTTGAATTGAATAGGCATCCTGGTTATTAAGGGTTATCTGAAATACTACAGAGAGAATTTTTATTACTGAGGGAAAGCTATTCTCTCCCTTCCTCTTTAATATGAATAGGTTAAGAAAAACAACAACAACAACAAAATATATAGCAACAGAGGTTTTGCATGGAAGCCGTTTACTTGTAAATTTTCCTTTTCCCCATCATTCATTCAGATCCACCATAAAGTTTTTCAGCACCTAGTATTGATCTCAATTACATCATGATTGTTTCTGAAATTTATCCTACCTGAGGCAATAGAAGTTAGAAATCCATCACATTTTATTGCCCTGACTACAGAGATACCCATGAGATAAAATTTCAAAGTGATGAGTATGAGGTCCAGTATTTCACGGAAGAATTTTATTCCATGGGAAATAAAAGTCTATGCGAATAGGTTATGTGTTAATGTTTCCTACCCACTTTTTTCTTGGACAATGTATATATGTATTTTGCTAACATTTAAATGTAATTTTCTTGTTTATTTTCTCTTTAAGCAATCCTGTAATTACAATATTCATCGACGAGATTTTTTAAGATTGTAAATATGTGATAGAAAAGACATGATTCCACATTCTGTTACAAAATATCATAAATTGGGGCTGGAGAGATGGCCTAGCGGTTAAGAGTGCCGACTGCTCTTACAGAGGACCCGGGTTCGATCCCCAGCACCCACATGGCGGCTGAGAACCGTCTGAAGCTCCAATTCCAGGAGAACTCCAGTTCCAGGGGAATCCAAAACCCTCTTCTGAACTCCGCGGCATTGCACGACACGGGTGCACAGACTTGCATGCAGACAGTGCATTCATACACATACAGAAATAAATAAAAAATTAATAAAAAAAATAAAAAAAAACAAAAACAAAATATCATAAATTACAAATAATATTTTCATTGCATCTTAAACATTTAAACCAGTTTTTCTCGATGCTAATAATTCATTTGCATTGGTAGGATAAGTCCAGCTTTTTTGAAATTTGTTAAATATTTAGGATAAAACTTTTATTTGAATTCCAGATGAAATTTGGTATATAACAAATGATAATACTATATAGTAACAAAATATAAATTGTGTAATATTATCTATGGAGATAATCTTTCAAAAACACTATATAATAATTTTATACATAACATTTAATCTGTTCATTAGTTGGTATTATCATTATTGTTGTTATTAGAGCAGTCATAAATTTATTATTTGCCACTAAAACTTGACATGGATTAAATTTTCTCTATTCCTTTATATTATCAATTTCCCAGCTCAAATGTATCTTTTGGCTCTGTCCATAAATCACTTTAAATTTCAGAGGATAAATTCTGCCAAAGTAGATGTTTAAATCTGCATACTCGAAAGTCTGAAAAGCAATTCCAGGACAGATAATATTGGTCAATGTTATTATTACTGAAAAACATTACTGAAATAATACACTAACTCTAAAGTTGAGAATTATGTCAAAGGCCCCAAATCATTTCACCTTATATATTTTGTGTGTGTTTTTTAACAGTATCAGAATTACTGTGCTCAGACCTGTCAAATATTTTTTAAAACAATGTCTAGGGGGCTGACGAGATGGCTCAATGGTTAAGAATACTTGGTGCTGTTGCACAAGAATAGAGATTGATTCTTAGTAACCACATCAGGCAGCTCCCAAGTGGTTTTGATTCCAGCTCCAGGGATCTGACACCTTCTTCTGGTTTTCAGGAGTACCTGTATGCATGGGCACACACATACATACACCATACACACAATCCAAACGATATCCAATAATGAATGTGATGAACTTAAGAGTTCTAAAATAAACTTCTTTTTCAGGCATGAAATTGTTAGAGGAAATTGCATTTCCACTAATAGTTAAAGGTGCAAACTATTATTTCATTTTCTATTTTTAGTGCAATATTGTTTATTGATGGAATAACATCGAACACATTATGTTAGGCAACATATTTGGTATCATATTTAGGAAGGAAAGACATTAATTCTTAGGAAAAGAGGCCTGCATCATTTAAATTTTTTATTTATTTTTTTATTTTTTATGTGTATGAATGTATTGTCTGCATGCAGGTCTGTGCTCCCGTGTCGTGCAATGCCGCGGAGGTCAGAAGAGGGTCTCGGATTCCCCTGGAACTGGAATTCTCCTGGAATTGGAGTTACAGACGGTTCTCAGCTGCCATGTGGGTGCTGGGGATCGAACCCGGGTCCTCTGCAAGAGCAGTCGGTGCTCTTAAGTGCTAGGCCATCTCTCCAGCCCCAGAGGCTTGCATCATTTTAAAACTTATTATTTCCCCTTTAAAATCAAGTTTCTTTTTGACATTTATCTCAAAGTAGTTATAAGAGGCAGTTAGGTCTCTGTCCATTCTACTTGACTCTTGGATACCAGTGAAGGCTTGTGTCACAATGGCCACAAATGATATGTAATAGTGAGTCCATAATAGACCCTTTACAACTATTTGTTAGTAAGAGAAATATTTCTTGAATAGTTTTATTTTCAGAGAAAAACACAATGAAAATGTAACAAAGTATAACAGAGTTAGAAATGTACTTCTAGTAGTCTCTTGGTCATAAATTTATCATGTCCCTAAAATTTTAAATTAAATGATCTCCATTTTGAGGAAATTGACGTGCCTTTGTGAAGAGTTAATCTGCTTTGTGGTTCATGGGAGTGGATTTATTTATTTGTTTACTTTATTATTTTATGATTGTGAATGATGTTTGGCTGCAGGTGTGTAAGTTGACATGTGAATGCAATGCCTGTGGAAGCAAGACCAGGGCATCAGATACTCTGGAACTGGAGGTTTTTTTTTTTATGTGTATGAATGTACTGTCTGCATGTAGGTTTGTGCATCTGTGTTGTGCAATGCCATGGAGGTCAGAAGAGTGGAACTGGAGTTAAAGACGGTTTTTAGCCGTCATGTGGGTGCTGGGGATTGAACCTGTGTCCTCTGCAAGAGCAGTAGGCACTCTTAACCGCTAGGCCATCTCTCCAGCCCCAGAACTGGAGTTTTTGATGGTTGTTAGCCACCATGTGGGTGCCGAGAACTGAACTTGAGTCCTCTGGGAGAACAATGGCAGAGCCATCTCTCCAGCCTTGGTTCATAGGAGCTTTGATGGGAAGAATTATATGTTACAAAAGCCTGAAGACCTCTGATTTCAGTTTAGACATACAATGGTATGGAAGTTTGCTTCCTTAGATGCAGGAAGATCTGAACTACCTGAAAAATCAACTGAGATTTGAAAATAAGACCAATCTACAAAACTAGACAGATGGGTGAATATAGAAAGTGAAAATCAAAAGTTCCTTCATTAAAGCAGAAGATGCTGGAAAAATAAGTGGCAGGGAAATATAAAGTGTAGTCTTGTCAAAGGAGTAAAGACAAAGAAATTCTCCAGGGCTTGTACTTTAGGGGGCCCAGATATTTCATAAGCTTTACATCCATGAACTCTTTCAAGCACTACTGGATTCTATCTCAAAAATAAATTAGTATTGTGGAAGATCTAAAACAGAAACCATTTTAAAATTATGAAAATTGTACTTCATAATTCAGGCAACTTTATGAGGGAATACTTTATTAAATCCTCATGTAAGTGGGGAAGGGCATTGATCGGCTTTAAAAATCTGATTTACACGAAAAAGAACAGCATATTTAATGAACATTTGTGGCAATCACACATCTGAGAAACAGGCCCACTAAAAACTAAACTTTAATCACAAAATAATAGAATCAACTGTCAACTCAGAAAGCACTGACACACAGTTTTAAAGTATGATGTGCCTCAATTATGGTAAGACATACACTGTGTTTGAATAATGAAGGAAAGTCAATCACATTAGGAAAGAGAAAATTAAGCAGAGGAAGTAGAAAGAGCTAATGGTTACACCTATAGTGGATATAAGGTGCAGCCTAAGTTCCGTTCACACTGACAAAAGTTCCTAGTCTCCAGGACCTCTTCCCTCAGTGGAAAATGATCACTGCTCAACAAAAACCTTACAGAGCGACAAGAGGTAAAAAAAAAAAAAGTGTCTGAAGAAACAAAACTTGCACCCAAAGCAAACTGTGGTATCTTGAAGAAACTGTGAATAGAAGTGTTTTAAAATAATCATTGTTAGCACATTAAGGGTTTTACTGGTAAAGTATGCAACAAATACCAATGTATTGCATGGATAGATGTAAACATAACATTTCTTAGAAAAACTCAAACACAAATGCTATAAATAAAACATACAGCAAGTGAAAATAAAGATCTACATTGTGTACATAGTAAATCCATCATGGCTCACAAAGTTTAAACATGAAAATAGAAGTTTCTCAACAAAAGTAGAAAAGGAAATAAAGAATTGAAAGGAAAAAGTCAAATGTCCAAGCATGAAGAAATTTCAAAAGATGTAATTATGTTTAACTAGAATTTCAAACACACACACACACACACACACACACACACACAATCCCAAAGATCTCCAGGAATCTAAGAGAACACTCAGCAAGCTAAATCCCAAAATACCCTCTAGACAGATTATATTCAAGCTATAGAAAACCAAAACCAGAAATATTTGAGAGAAACTGGGATGCAGATTCATCTGTCAGGAAACAAGGTGTGCATTACAGGGGACTTCACATAAGCCATCTGCTTTGCTCTGTTTGTGTGCTGTGCCCCAACACCCATAAACTGGGTGGCTCACAAGCAATATATATTTCTCACATTTCTGGAGAAGTATGAAATGAGTTCAAGGTGTAGACACATTTGGTTGATGAAGTTCTGTTCTACATTTAGTACAGCTTCTCATATATCATCTCATGTTGGAGGAGGAAACAAGTTCCTTGTGTGCCTCCCTCTGCTGACACAAGTCCAAATCATTAATTTTTTTAGCCCTTTGACCTGTTCATGACTCAAAAACTTCATTAACATATCAGCATATTAGTGCTGTGGAAAAACAATCATGCAGACAATAGAAGCAACACACACAAAAGAAGGTGGAAGGGTGCATTCAGATGGTAGAAGGCAATGCAAAGCACCAACACAGAATTATCTAAGCAATGGTTCTTTTTTTCAAAAATTAAATATAAATAAAGCCTCTTAGAGAACAAAATATGTGAGATTTTTTTATTACTTCTTTATTTTTTCATTTTTCACAATAAGTAATAATTTATGAGTACAAGTATCCTTCATGTAAAACCAATTTGCAAGCAGTCGTGCCCAAACCCACACAGCCCAAGGGTCCCACCATCCAGCGGGGGGGGGGGGGTCTTCTGAGAAATCATGCACAGCTATATTTATATATTGAAGGCTGTTCACAATAGCAAAGCTGGAACAAATCCAAATCCCCTCAACTGACAGTGGTAGTAGAAAATGTGGCGATCTATACACAGTGGAGTCTATGCAGCATGTAAAGAAAGAACATCATGAAAGTTGAGGGAAAATGGAGGAGCTGCAATGATTTATACTTTAAGGAGTTACGTCCACCAGAAAACAAACACATTGAATGGGATCCTCATTGTGGATGCTGCGCAATAACCAGATGTATCAATATTTCTTGTGGAGAGGGAAGCATATTAAAAGAACAACAACCAGAAAGACTGCATCCAAAAACTGACTGAAATGGTAACCGGAGGAGTGGGAGGGGCGAGGAGGGACCTAGCGGGCGTATATTCGATATGGTGATATTTAACTGTATGTGAGTTCAACAAGTATCGAATTTTGCTCAAGACCTCTGTCTACAGGTACATGGTTGTTTTGGACTTAAGTAAAAAGTAAATAGTGTGTATATTAACACATTGTTTTAAAGGTTCTGTATAAAACGTAATGCCATCTGAGTTCATTGGAATATTAATTGTTGTTGTCTACAATTGTTTTACTTCTTAAAATCTGTATAACAATAACTTTGGGATTGGCATATAAAATGTTCTCTATAATTTTTCTTGTTTGTACAGTATCCATCTTGTAGCATTCTCTTTACTGCGGATGATTTCTTAAAGGAATTAAGTTTGTCTTCCCAAGTTACTCACATACAGTACCCAACACAGCATGGATGATATTGATGAAATCTGGTGCTTGATTCCTGGCTATAGTTATGTGTACTATAATTGCCTTTTTGAAACTCATGGTCAAAAATAAAAAATACATAAAAGGACTCGATATTAGAACTTTTTGTCAAATTTTACAACTTAAGACGGGGCTGGGGGCCAGAAGGGTCCGGGGTCCGGAGAGGCGGCTGCGCCTTTGGGCAGGATACCAGAAGCCACCAGGGCGAGTAGCTTGGTTGCTGGGGCCGTGAGGGGGGGACTCGGGCGCTGGAAGGGGTCGGGGTCCGGCGGCCAGGGCGGCTGCTGCTTTGGGCAGGATACAGAGCAGCCTGGGGGTGATACTTGGGTTGCTGGGGTTGAGGGCGGGACCCGGGCGCTGGGCAGGGGTCTGGGAGAGTCCGGTGGCCAGGGCGGCTGCGCTTTGGGCAGGATAACCAGAAGCCACCTGGGCGAGTAGCTTGGGTTGCTGGGGCCTTGAGGGCCGGGACTGGGCGCTGGGCCCCAGGGTCCGGAGAGTCCGGCGGCCAGGCGGCTGTCGGCCTTTGGGCAGGATACCCAGAACCAACCTGGGCGAGTAGCTTGGTTTGCGGGGCGTTGAGGGCGGGACCAGGGCGGTGGGCCAGAGGGTCGGAGAAGTCCGGCGGCCAGGGCGGTTGGGCCTTTGGGCAGGATACCAGAGGCCACCGTGGGCGAACGTAGCTTGGGTTTGCTGGGGCTTTGGTGCGGGACCCGGGCGCTGGGCAGAGGGTCCGGAGGTCTGCGGGCCAGGGCGGCTGCGCCTTTTCGAGCAGGCTGCCGGGGGGGCTAGCTAGCATCCACCCCCCCCGCCACACCACCCTTGGAAACCAGAACTCTGCAGACAAAGGAGAGAAGAGTGCTTTGGCTTCAAATACCTAATATAGCAACAAAAATGAAAAGCAGAAAAGTCCATACTCCATAAAGGAGAGAGAGATAGGGGAACAACACCAAACAAAGTTCTCTGAAAGGAGGAAAGCCAAAACCGTCTGCTCATTGTGATACTAAAACAAAAGAGAGAAGCCAACTGCCAGGGACACCGACGAAGGGGACACCATGGGAAGACACAGGATAAATCCTGCACAGCTCTAACTGTGGGAACGCTACTGGGTGAACCTGACCTTGGAGGTGAACTAAGGAACAGATTTAGAGGAATAATTGCACACCTATGGCAGAGAAATTTAAGAACATAAAGAGGAATTCAGCGAACTAAAGAGAGAAAATGAAAATACCTCAAAAGGCACCTAGAGCGGATAGCATGAACATCAGAAAGAAACTAAATGAAAAGATTCCGACAGAATAAGAGATAGACGGGAGAAAAAATAAGAACTATAGAGAACCCTAAAGAGAGAGAATGCAAAACTCAAAAGGACCTAGAGGGATAACAATGACAAACTTCGAAAAAAACTAAAGGAAAGAACCAAGCAAACTCCAGAAAGTACTAGAGGGGGAAAAAAACAAACTCCGAAAGGTAGTAGGACAAACACTTGAAAAAGGAAGCCAACCAAAAAAGAAGGAGCCAAGAAAGGGATTGGAGCAACAGAAGAGAATTGAGGAGCTCAAAGGAATGGTACTAAAAAAGATTCAACAAGGATGAAATGAAAAGGGATTGAACAACATTATAAGAAGAAAGGAACAGGAAAAAGCTAAGAAGTAGAATGGAGGCAGCAGAACAAGAATATCAGATCTGGAAGATTACACAGAAGACAAATTAAAAAAAGACTCACAATAAGAATATGAAATTTTTAAAAATACACAAGTGAACACAGGAATATGGGAACGATACTATGAAAAGGTCAAACGTCGTATCATAGGAATAGAGGAAGGAGAGATTCAAGGAATAGTATTGATCAGATCTTCACAGAACAATAGATGAAACCTTCCCAAATAAAAATAGACAAAACCATTCCATGCAGAGCACATAGGCCCCAAACAGACAAGATCGAAAAGAAACACACGTGCATATAATAGTTAAAATGCTGGATGCCCAAAAGCCGACTTTTGAGGGTATTGTTTCCTTCACAATCGGTTCATTTTGTGCCGATCCCAAATGGTTCTATTGTGGCCATGCAATGGTCTGTTGTAGACCCTCAACACAGGTTATTGTGCCCGAAAAAAGTGGTCTATTTGCCCTCCGCAGAGTCTATATAAGAATAAGAACTCATGTCTATTGTGACGTTACAATGGCGCATTGTGCCCTCTAAATGGTCCACTCGTGCCATACAATGCGGCCCACTGTGCCTTTACAATGGTCCATTGTAAGATCACAATGGTCTACTGTGCCGTAACAATGGTCTCTTTTGCCCTTAATTGGATTATTTTGGCCCTCACTTTGGTCTATTTGCACTCCGAATGGTCTATTGTGCCATCAAATGGTCCATTTAGCCCTCAAAATGGTCAATTGTAAAAATGCTCTTTTGTGCCCACACAATGTTCTATTTTCCCTCACAATGGTCTACTATTTGGGCGCTCTACAATGGTCGAATTTTGCGCCGACCATATTCTGTTGATGTGGCCCATACACAATAGGTGCATTACACCTACAATGGTTATTGTAAACCCTCACTATGGTTATATTGTGCAAATGGTCTACTTGTCAGCCTCATGGACATCTGTGCTTGCCTAACACCAAGGTATGGTTTTTTTTGCCCCTCACAATGGTTCTTATAATAGACTCCAATGGTTTCTATTTTTGCCCTCAAATGGTATATTGTGCCTCACAATGGTTCTATTGTGCCCTCACAATGGTCGATTTGCGTCTCAATGGTCGATTTTTACCTCAAATGGTCCATTGTGCACTCAAAAAGGCCCATTTTGCTCTCACAAAGGTATATTTTGCCCTCAAAATGGTCAATTTTTGCATCCAGCAGTGCTTACCTCAATGGTACATATGAAACTTATACCAAATCAAGGTCTATTGTGACTTCACACGATGGACGTTTTTCTGCAACCACTCTAAAATAGGTCTATTGTGAACTTTACAATGGTCAATTTGTGCCCTCACATGGACTATTGTGACAATCAAATAGGATATTTTTTTCTGCCGCAAATGGTGGTCTATTGGTCCATTCTGAATGGTCCCTACTGTGGCTAACAAGGTTATTGTGCTCACAATGGGTCCTATTGTGCGTCTGATGGTTTATTTTCCCGTCACAATGGTTTATTGTGATGTCACCATGGACATTTGTGCCGTCACAATGAATTATTGCGTGCTCAATGGTCTATTGTGCCGTAATGATTCTAATTTTGCCTCACAATGGTCTCTGTGCCCTCACAATGGTCATTTTGCCATCAATGATGGTCTATTGGTGCCTCACAATGGTTCTATTTTGGGCCCTCACGTGGTTATGTGGCACACAATGTCTCTATTAATGCTCTCACAATGCTGCTGTGTGCCCTCAAGTGGTCTATTGTGCCTAATGGTCATTTGTGCCGTCATCATGGTCTAATATGCTCACCATGGTCTACTTCTGCCTCGACCAATGGTCAATTTTGTGTGGCTAATTAGTTATTGCGGGGGGGGCTCAGATGGTCCTATGGTGGGCCATCAGAGTGATGGTCCCTTTTCCCATCAGCACGGTCTTTGTGTAACACAGCAGGTCCATTTGGGTCATGTATTGTGCTCAAAATGGTATGTGGCGTCACATGGTTATTGTGAATAGATGGTATGGATGCATCAAGATGGTTCTATTGTGCCTATGGTCCATTTTGCGCCCTCAATGGTCTATTGTGGCCATCGAATTGATTTGTGTCCACAATGGTTATCTGTGGCCAGATGGTCTAATGTGTCACAATGTTTGTTTCACACAACACATCAACCCACACACCAAATGGTCTCTGTTGCATCACAATGGTATCTGGGGACCTCACAAAGGTCTAGTTCTGCGTCCAAATGGTCTATTGTGCCCTCAAATAGTGTCTGTGGCTCAGTGGTTTATTTTGGCCTCACAATGGTAGATTTTGAGGCTCCTAACAACAATGGCTATTTTGTGCCACACCATTGTAAATATTGTGCCCTTCACATGGTTCTTATTTTTGCTGTTGATGGTCTTTGTGCCCCGCCAATGGTTTTCTATTGTTGCTCAAATGGTGTTATTTGCGTGCCCTCACAATGGTCTATTGTGCCGTCACTATGACCCATTGCGCCCTCACAATACTCAGTTGTGCCCTCACAATGGTCATGTTTGCCGTCACAATGGTCTATTGTGGCCCTAACATGGTCCATTTTTGCCCTCAATGGTTCGATTGTGCTGTAAGTGTCTACTCTGTGGGCCTCACAATGTCTTATTGTGCTAAATGGTCTATTGTGCCTTACAATTGTCTATTTTGCCCTCACCTGGGTCTATCTTGTACTCACAATGGTCAAGTGTGCCATCACAGACCATGGTCATTTGACTCACAATGGGTTTTGTGCTTTCAAATGGTCATTGTGGCCTAATGGATTTGCCTCACAATGGTCTATTGTCTTCTCAAAATGGTCAATTGTCCATCACATATGTCTATTTAACCCTCCATGGCTATTGTGCCAATGGTCCTAACTGTGCCCTCACAATGATTATTGTGCCCTCACAATGGTCAATTGTGACACAGTGGTTTTTGTGCCCTCACAATGGGTTCTTGTGCCCTCACTTGGTCTACTTGCACATCAACATGGTTAACTGTCTACAATGTCTTTGTCCTCTGGGTGTCTATTGTGCCAATCGTCCATGTTGCCTAATGTCTTTGTGCTACAATGGTCCCTTTTGGCCTCACAATGGTCGATTTTGCCCCATATTTGTTGAAGGTGCCCTCACAATGGTCCATTTGGGGCTCACAATGGTCTTATTGTGCCATCACAATGGTTTGTGCCGTACATGTTTTGGACCCTCACAGGTCTATTGTGCCCTCACTAATGTCAATAGTCACGTCACAATGGCCCATAGTCACCTCACAATGGTCAATCTTACACTCACAACGGTCAATTGTACATTCACAGAGGTCCATTTTGACCACACAATAGTCAATTGTGCCTCACAATGGTCTATTGTACCCCTCACAGTGGTCTATTGCACACTCACAATGCTCAGTTGTGCAATCACAATGGTCAATTTGTGTCAAAAACGGTAATGTTTCTCACATGGTTTCTGTGCCTCAAATGGTTATTTTTGCTCACAATGGTAATTGTGCCTCACAATGGTTTGCTACTGTGTCTCAATGGTCGATTTTTGCGACTCTTGTGATTTTACCCACACAATGGGTTCTTGGGGCCCTCATGGTCAATTTTGCCCTCAAATGGTCATTTTGCCATCACAACGGTACCTTTTACCACCACAATGGTCTACTGAATCAACACAACGGTCTATTGTGACTACATGGTGTCTATTCTGGGCACCTTAAATGGGTCTATTGGTTCTCGATGGTCAATTTTATCCTCACTAGGTCTATTGTTGCTACATGGTCTAATTGTGCTTCACAGGTGGTCTATTTGACTCAACATGGGTCCCTATTGTGCTCACTCACCGTCCTGGGAATGTGCCATCCAATGAATTTGTGCCTAAATGGTTTGTGCCATAAATAGTTATTGGGGGGCTCGTACTGGTCTTGAGTCTCACAATGGTATTTGTGATCAAAGGGTGGTATTGTGCCTCACTGGTTTAAGGGTGCATCAAATGGTCTTTGCATCACAAACAGTCTATTTTTGTCACCACCCTGCTCATTGTGCTCCAATGGCATTTTGAACCTCAAAATGCTCTATGTGCATCATATGGTCTTATTGTGCTCACAATGCTCCATTGTGTTACATTGGTCAATAGTGCCACAATAGTGAACCAATCGTCTATGGTGCATATGGTATTGTGCTTTTAGTCTATTGGGCCCGCACCAATGGTCTATTGTGTACTCATAATGGTCAATTGTGGGGTCAAAATGGCCAATTGTGCCACCACAATGTTTTTGTGGGCAATCAAATTGGGGCTTGTGTTCACAATGGTCATGTGCTCACATAGTCTATTTGCATATAATTGTTATTGTGCTCAATATGGTGCTATGTGCCAGATGGCTATGTGCCTCCAGTGTTCTGTTTTTGCAAAACATGGTCTCTGTTGCTATAAATGGTATGGGCCTCAAATGGTTGTCTCAAATGGTATATTGCCTAAATGGTTATTTGTGGCTCAAATGGTCTATTGGTGCTACATGGTTCTTATTTTTTTTTCGCATCACGATGGGTTATTGGGTGCCGTCCGTGGTTCTTGTGCCTACATAGTTTTTTTTGTGGCCATGAATTGTTTATTGTGTAAAATGGGCCTATATGCATCACTAAGGTCTTTTGGTCATTTACAATGTTCTTGGTACCTAATGGTTTAATTTGGGCTTCACAATTGTTATTGGCCTACATGGTTCATTGTGTGTCTCAATGTTTTGGGGCGAATGGTTATTGTGGCTCCGACAAGGGTTCCTATTGTGCATGGTTCTAGGTGATCAATGTCCTTTTTAGCATACAACGTCTTTGTGTAAAAGAGGATTGAGCTCAATGGTCTTGGTGCCAAATGTGGTATTGGGTTCAATGTTTTTTGGATAAGATGGTAAGTGCATACATATGGTCTTTGTGTAAATGGTCCATTTTTTTGCTATAATGGTTATTGTGCTCCAATGGTTATTTTTTTTTTTTTTTTCATCCCGATGGTATTTGTGTCAAGGGTAATTGTGCTCAGAATGTTTTTTTTGTGCATCGTTGGTCTATTGTGCTGAAAGGTATGCCATCAAAGGTGGTCTATTGTGCATTCAATGGTCTATTGTCTCATGGTACTTTTTGGCTAGAATGGCTATGAAAGTTTTGCTAATGTTCTTTTTGTGCCAATGGTTTGTGATCACATGGGAATTGGGGCTACTGGTTATTCAATAAATGGTTATGTTTTTCAGGTTTGGTGCTCAATGGGTTATTGTGCATCTAATGGTCTATTGTGATTAATGGCCTGTTGGTCCAGTGGGTTTTGTTGCTCATGGTAATTTTGGGTCCATGGTCTATTTACATTATACTCTATGGGGTTCCTTGGCTTCAATGGTCAATTTTGTTCAATAGTTATTGGTCCATGGTATATCGTGGTCTCATGTTATTTGTGCAGTACAACTGGTCTATTGTGACTTAAATGGTCTATTGTTCACATGGTTTGGTGTATATGGTCTTTTTTTTTTTAGCATAAGGTTCTTTGTGTACACAGCAGGCATTNTCATCTCTTATAAAACCAGTAAAAACTGCCTTTTCTTTTTTTAACTTAATTGACTGATGTACATAGGAACTGTGAAAGGATTATTACCTATTCAGAACAAAATATAAAACTAAAGTCTCCTTAAGTGTGTATTTAAGTGAAATATATTAATACAGGAGGAGCTCTTGTATCCGCAATGGATTATTCTACCAAGGAGATGTTTTGGTCAGGGGATCCAAGCCCCCCCTCAAAAGGGAAAGACTTCTTGCCTGTAAACTCGGGACACCTGCAAAGAAGAGAGGCCATAAAGGCCTGCTGTAAGGGACCTGATGTACGATGGGAAAGATGTATTGAGATCGCACTTGCAAATGTACAGTCGGTCTCTGGAATACAAGAGAATGTTACCAAAGGCCATCAAACCAATAAAGCACAATAAGGTTCTTGAGTCAAGCAAGACTCTCCATCAGCACCAGCTATACTCATGCCTGGGAAATACTCTGCAGCAGTGGCAGCCATTATGCCTGTATATCCCAAAATCTAATTGACTATTAACTCTCCTTGGAGGAATAACCCCAAGGATGCCACAAGTTTTCATCCTCTAGTGGTTAGGAGACTGTATAAGCCCACAGTCAAGTCTCTGTAACCATTTACAGGAAAAAAAAAACAAAAATTCAAAAAAAAAAAAAAAAAAAAAAAAAAAAAAAAAAAAAAAAAAATATATCTATATATATATATAATATATAATATATATATTAAGCTTGTGATTCATTAGTAGCGATTGAAAAGGTTACCTCCTGGAAACAAACTCTGTCAGCACATAAAAGGAAACAGACAGAATTGACCAGAGTCAAAATGACCGCTCCAGAGAAAGTAGGAATTTTTTGCTTCTTGTCCTCCTGTTCCCCTTTTCTAAAGCCTTCGGGATCAATCTGCTGAAGAGGGGGCATGGTAGGAATGTAAGGGCTGTGATTGGGTGTGAATTGTGAGACTACAACAACATAGACTGGACACTTACTTCTTTGATCAAACTTGATTGTACATACACAGCCCCAATGAGTCTTGTGGGTATATACCCAGGAGTGGTATGACTGTGTCAAATGGCAAGCTCATTTTGAGTTTTCCAAGGGTTCTCCACTCTGCTTTCCATATTGGCTGTACAACTTTACATTCCCACCAGCAATGGATGAGTGTTTCTCTTTCCCCACAACCTCTCCAGCACTTGATATCATTTGTTTTCTTGATCCTGGCCAGTCTTATTGGAGTGAGATGATATCTTAGAGTGGTCTTAATTTGCATTTACCTAATTATTAGTGCTGTTGAACAGTTTTTAAGATGTTTTTCAGCCATCTTTAATTCCTCCTCTGTGAAGTCTCTATTCAGATCTTTGCTCCATCTTTTGAGTGATTCATTTGTTTTCTTTCTTCTTTGTTTTTTGAGTACCTTGTATACTCTGGAAATTAATGCTTTGTCAGATATATCTGCAGTGAAGGTTTCCCCTCACTCTGTGGGTTTTCTCTTCACTTCCTTTATTGTTTCTTTTGATGTACAGAAGCTTTTGAGTTTAATGAGGTCCCATTTGTCGATCTTATTTCTTGTGCAGCTGCTGTCTGATTTAGGAAGTCTTTTCCTATGCCTATGTCTTGTAGTCTGCTGACAGGTTTTTCTTCTATCACCTCCAGAGTTTTGGGTTTCACGTTGAGGTCTTTGATCCATCTAGAGTTGACTTTTGTACAGGGCGAGAAGTAGGGGTTTAATTTCATTCTTCTACAGGTGGTGATCCACTTTTGCCAACAGCACTTACTAAAGATGCTGTCTTTTCTTCATTGTGTCTTCTTGGCCTCCTTGTCAAATATGAGGTGGCTGAAATTGTATGTGCTCAGGTTTGGATCTTCAGTTTTATTCCATTGGTCAGTTGGTCTGTTTTTGTGCCAGTACCAAGCTGTTTTTATGACTATAGCCCAGTAGTATAGTTTGATGTCTGGTATAGAGATCCCCCCTGTATTGGTCTTTTCACTCAGGGTTGCTTTGGCTATTTGGGGGCTTTTGTTTTTCCAAATGAAATTGAGGATTTTTTTTCCAAGCCTGTGAAGAAGCTCTTGGGGATTTTGATTGGGATTGCATTAAATCTGTACATGATTTTGGGTATAATGGACATTTTTACTATATTTATTTTCCCAATCCATGAGCATGGGAGGTTTGTCCATCTTCTGATGTCTTCCTCAATTTCCTTCTTCGGCGTTTTAAATTTTTGTTGTAGAGATCCTTGTTGTCTTTGGTTAGGTTTGTTCCTAGGTATTTTATTGTTTTTGAGGCTATTTTGAGTGGGAAGGCCTCCTTGTATTCCTTCTTCAGTTGCTTGTTGTTGGTGTAAAGAAAGGCTACTGAGTTTTGTAGATTTATTTTGTATCCTGTCACTTTACTAAAGTACTTAATCATTTCTAGGAGTTTTCTGGTGGAGTTCTTAGTATCCCTTAGGTAGACAATCATATCATCAGTAAAAAGGGATAGCTTGACTTCCTCTTTTCCAATTAGAACTCCTTTAATTTCCTTTTCTTGCCTTATTGCCCTAGCAAGGGTTTCAAGCACTATATTGAAAAGGAGTGGTGAGAGGGGGTAGCCTTGCAGAGTTCCTATCTTTAAGGGGAATGCTTCTGTAATTTCCCCATTTAAGATGATATTGGCTGTGGTTTTCCTGTATATGACTTTGATTACATTGAGAAATGTAATCAACATAGAATTATATATGCAATTTTTTTTTTCAAAAAATAAATATAAATAAAGCCTCTTAGTGAATAAAATATGCGAGATTTAGTCAACAGCTCTTACCAAATGTTCATCAGGTTGATGGGAACAGACACAGAGATTGAGAGCCATAAAATGAAGTGTCCATGACCTTCTTCTTGGGAGATGTGAACACATGTCTACTCACCCCAGGGAGAAAACCAATGACACACCAAAGTAAAGATACCACCCAGGTCTATGTTTGTCAATCAGTGAGTTTTATTTCTGTTACTTACAGGAGCAGAAATGACTCAAAGACAGCTGCATCACCAAAAGCCCAACCCAGCATCAGTGACATCCAATAGCAGCAGGGACTCTGCCACCCTTCGTGGGCAGCTCAGCAGGTTGGAGAGTGTCCAGTCTGGGTAGCTCAGTTAGCCTGAACCTCTTCCAGGATGGTCTGCTGACCTTCCTGTTCTAGGTAGCTTGGCTGGTCTGAAAGTGTTTCTCAGAATTCCTTAGGGTTTATATATGCTTGGGGATAAAAGGGCTTAGTGATTTTAGTGAATTGTAGGAACTTCCTGATGGTGTTCATTTCTATACTTCTATAATGTAAGGAGCTTCCCTGTAGGATATCATGTTCATGTGCCCTCAGAATATCCTATTAAACCTGTTTAGACATATTGCTGTTTATCTCCTGTTAGAATATCCTGTTTTCCTTCTTTAGAATATCGTATTGTCAAGCCGGGTGTGGTGTCACATGTCTTTAATCCTAGCACTTGGGAGGCAGAGGCAGGCAGATCTTTGTGAGTTCAAGGTCAGCCTGGTCTACAAAGTGAGTTCCAGGACAGCTGGGGCTACAGGGAGACCCTGTCTGGAAAAGACAAAAAAAAAAAAAAAGAATATCCTATTGTTTACTCAGCTTCCCTATAAGACAGAAGGTTTTGTCTTGTAGGAATGTTACATAATAGAAGATTTCTTAATTTCATTGATGTAAAGATTACCTGTTAAAAGTATTGAAAGTAGCAGTATATTAAATAAAATGAGTATATGGATGAGTAACATGGATAAGAGAAAGAGGACAAGGAATATAAAGGACAAAGCACAGAAACCCAATTGTGGTTCTGGTTCTGTTTTATTTGTAGAGTGGTATTTGAAATTTGGGAAAGATAAGTCAACAAGTTGTATTGGAAAATCTAGAATGATAACTAAAGACATTTCAAGAGTATAACTTTTGTGCATCTAAAGAGGAGGTTAAAGGAGTCTCAAAGATCCTTTAAAAGAGAAAGTAACAGGAGATGGGAAAAGGGAAAGAAATGAGAAATACAACAAATGGGAAAATTCAATAGTTAATATAAATCAAACTACAGTAAAATCACTTGAAATGTGAGAGGAATAAATATACTAATGGCAATCCAAATTTTAACAGAAAGGATGACAAAAATAAAGTACAAAACTAAAGACAAAATGAAAAGTTAAAAGACAATTGAAATGGACTATCATCTATCTATTTATCCTCTGTCTATCTATATCTATCTTCTACCTATGTTGTCTCTAAAAAACACCCTCAAATATTTACCAGCAGCTAAGCTGTATGGATAAGAATGTTTTATTTTACAAACAAAATTGAAGGTAGAATGGCTATATTAAGACAGAATAGACCTCAGAAAGAAATTACTTTACTGAATAACAGAGTCAGTTTAATGATCTTTAAATCAAATCAATACTAAATGTGTATGTGTCAGAGACGAAGCCAAACACATGAAAAAATACATCTGAATGGTGAAATATAGAACTTCAGTATAGTAGTTGGAAATGTCAACTAAGCTCTCATGAATCATCTGATCATGACTCAATCTCATGAATCAAGTGATCAGAAATCAGGAATAATATTGTATAAACAGCACAATCATCTCATTCCCATCTAAAAAATAGTCAATATAGGGCCAAGCATGGTGTTGCATACCTTCAGTCTCAGAACTGAGGAGGCAGAGGCAGGAGAATCTCTGTAATATCAAGGCCGGCCTGTTATATATAGTGAGTCCAGGCTACCTGGATCTACATGGAGACCCTGTCTCAACAAACCAACAAACAACAAAACATCCACCAACATAGGTTGCACTCTGAACATGCCACACACCTGAGCACATTATCACAGGAAGTAGATTCTCAAATGACAACAAAACTAAAGTAGAAACCAGTAACAAACCAGTGGAAAACCTCTAAGTATGATAAATGAATGCAAAGACTTCTGATATATTCAAGAAAAATAAAAGAAAGGTATCATTGGAACCATGAAAAAGTAAACATTAAACAGTACTTTCTGAGATGGGAAGAAGCTGTGCTTTTAGAGGAATGTGAACCATTGCATTTTTTTTATGCACCATTAAATTAATAGGAAAAAGAAAGCTTTGAAGTAAAACCCAAGCTTCTGCCTTGAGAGAATAGAGAAATTTAACTATAAAGCAAACAGAAAAGTAATGAAAATTACAGTAACAATTATTAAAATTGAAAATAAGAAAATAGATATCAGGTTGGTTCTTTAAGCAGATTAATTTGACTGAGAAAACTTAAGGCAAAGAAAAAAGGAAAAGAGAAAGAGAAAAAATATCCTGGTAATGGCAATGTAAGATGAAGCAATATAACACATTAAAAATAATAAAATTACTGGGGTTGGAGAGGTGGAGCAGCGGTTAAGAGTGCTCTTACAGAGGACCCGGGTTCGATTCCCAGCACCCACATGGCAGCTAAAAACCATTCCGGGGGAACCTGATGCCCTCTTCTGACCTCCGCGGCATTGCATGGCATGGGTGCACCAACCTACATGCAGATAGTACATTCATACACATAAATCAATCAATCAATCAATCAATAAATAAATAAATAAAATAAAAAACTTACTAACAGCTTTAACTTCAACAATTTGATGACACAGACAAAACAGAATGATATTTTAAAAACTAATAAAAAACAAAAAGGAGACATTGATCTAAACATCACAGGCCTACATATATTGAATGGATTGAATAAATAACACAGAGCTTGTACAAATCAAAAGTTGACAAAATTGACTATAGTTCTCAATTATGATAAACAAACATACAAACTATAAGGTTCTACAATAAGTTGATTTTAATAAGTTAATACAAAGTTGTTTTCTGTGTAAAATTGGATTTGGTGACAAATTTTGATATGTAGCACCAAAATAAGAATACATAACAAATAGAGAATGTAAGCTTGAATGTAATTAAAATAAAAAACTTTTATTCTGCAAAATAGAGTGAAATAAAATGAAAAGTGAAGATGATTATGAGAAAAATATATCCAAAGCATCTCTGATAATTAAATTGTATGTAAAATACAGAGACTTTCATTAAATTCAACAGCATTCAAATCAGACCAATTTAAAAATGAACCTAATATCTGAATAGATACTTTACCAGAGAAGATACTTGTTTAACAATGAGCATTCAAATGTTTGATTCTCATCACTTAAGAAAATGCAATTTAAGGAAATAATGAGAAATTCACTTACTGGAAAATCAATTATCCAAAATTGACAATATTTGGAGACCTCATTCATTGGTGGTGAGAATGCAAAGAGCCGGAGGCATTGGGAAGATGGCTGATTGGATTCTTACAAAGATAAATGATGTCTCATCGAAGAATCTAGGGTGAGTAATCTTCCCTGGTAAAAGTTTAGCGATGGTTGATATATAGTATAACAATAAGTCATTATGAGTCAGTTGAATACAATGTCCATTTGGCAGAATAACAGTAGTAGGCTCTCCCTTGTAACCTGTGACTTGACTAGGCACAGGTTCTTAGGTCTGATAATATAATACACTATGGTCTCCATCTTGTGATGCAGAATTTAAATCCAATGGGAAAGTGGTTGGTTATCCCATGACACTGGTGCCACTATTGCAGAAGCTGGCATAATTGCCAGGATGGCTGTTGTTGAAGCTTTCAGGATTCTCAGCTGGGTAAAGTTTATGGTTAATCTTCTCCCCTAGTACCATGTGTCACCTCATCCATCTCTATGAAAGCTAGAAAGAAGAGATGAAATTTTGAGATTAGTACCTGCTTGTTGGTTTTATAGCTCATATATGCAGTGTCTCCAGCAATGAGTCTTACTGTAACATACTGTTGGTTAACCAAGAGCCGGGACAATAGTCGGTACTGTTTGAGAGTCTGTTGGATCCCTGGCCAACAGCTTCTGAAAAGGCCGTCCATGTTTCACATCATATTTTTCTTTGCTAACATAAGGTATCTGGCAGGAGCACTGTCCCTTTTATTGAACTACTTTTAATGTCCTTTTTTTTTTTTTTTTTTGGTGTTTTTGAGACAGGGTCCCTATAGCCCCAGCTGGCCTGGAACTATCTTTGTAGACCAGGCTGGCCTTGAACTCACAGAGACCTGCTTGCCTTTGCTTCCTGAGTGCTGGCATTAAAGGCATGTGTCACCATGCCCTGCTTAATGCCCTTTTAATATTGTATATGTATATACTTTTAAAAGCTTCCAAACTGTTGTTTTCATATGGCTTTTTCTAAAGATCTTTAATCCAAACTCGTACTTCCTCCTCTGCCTGCCCTCATATTCCTCACCCAATTTAACCTTTCTACTCTATTATTCCTTTTTAACCCTTTATATCACTGCATTCTAGTTCCTTTCCGATGAACCCTTCCTCCATGGCTGTTTATTAGTTTCCTAAGCTCTAAGGATTTTCCATAGAAATATGCATACTTACAGATTTAAACTAGCACCCACTTTTGGAGAGAACATGAAACATTTGGTTTCTGTTTCTGGATTACCTTACGCAAGATGATTGCTTCCAGTTTCATTCATTTATCTCTGACTTTCATGATTTTTGAGTTTCTGAAGAGCTGAGCAATATTCTGATCTGTAAAATGTAGCATCCATTCATTTCCAGTTGATGGACATCTAGGTGTTCTTCATGTCCTAGCTACTGTGATAGAGCTGCAATGAAAACAGATGAACAGGAGACCCACAAGTGACCAGTGTTCAGAGAATAAGAGAATATGGCGTGGTGCTTATTTCTGAGTAGAACACCTGTATCAAACCTTTGATTTCCAAGGCTCAGGGATCATTGGAGTTGTTAGGGAACAAAGATTGTAAGAGCCAGAAGTAGTGGATGTCCATAAGGAAACATTTTCTAGGCAACTGCTCAGTTACTCATATGACTGCACAGCAAAGGTGACAGCATGCAGAAGTCTCATCTAACCCAAGCTTAACCCAGAAAGTAAATCCCAGAATAGAAGTAGGGAAGTGGTCAAGAAACTTCCTCAGGTGAGGAAGTATTGATAGATGCTGGGAGAGGCAGAGGCAGTTTTCTTTAAGGGTGTGACACTTGGTTGGTTACCCAGTCTCCAGTGGATGGACCCACACTGAAAGACATATTTGACTCGATATGCTTATATATATATATATATATATATATATATATATATATATTTCATGTACTCTATTATATATAATATATTATATATATAATATATATAATAGAGTACATGAAATTAAGTGGTTGTGTTATTAAGAGGGTGCTGGTAGGATAGGGGGGTTTAAATATGATTAAATTTTATTGGATGAAATTCACAAAAAATAATTAAAAATGAAAAATAAAAGAATCTAGCAATAACAACTCTAGACTTTTGCTTACCTGAATTAATTTCTGTTCACACAAAAATCTGCACAAAATTATCAGACTTATTCATGACTGTCCCAAACTGATGATCATTAAAAATCTGCACAAAAAGGGGCTGGAGAGATGGCCTAGCGGTTAAGACCGACCGCTCTTGCAGAGGACCCGGGTTCGATCCCCAGCACCCACATGGTGGCCGAGAACCGTCTGAGACTCCAATTCCAGGAGAACTCGAGTTCCAGGGGAATCTGACACCCTCTTCTGACCTCCGCGGCATTTCATGACACGGGTGCACAAACTTGCATGCAGACGGTACATTCATACACATACAGAAATAAATAAAAAATAATTAAAAAAAAATCTGCACAAAAATAGGAGACTTACTAATGACTCTTCCAAACTGATGATCATTAATAAGTGAATGGACAAACTGTGGCTCAACTATAAAAGGGCATAATAAATGGTTAAAGGAAATGGCCTATCAAGCTTCAAATAGCATTGGATGAATCATGAATATAACATGGACAGACCATGAATATAGAATGTATGTTGCTAAATGAAAAAATGTTTCCCTTAAAAGATATATACCACATAGCTACAAATACTGAGGTTACCTGAAAAGACAATGGTATATATGAATTGTAAAAAACAAACAAACAGGGGCTGGAGAGATGGCCTAGCGGTTAAGAGCGCCCACTGCTCTTACAGAGGACCCGGGTTCGATCCCCAGCACCCACATGGCGGCCAAGAACTGTCTGAAACTCCAATTCCAGGAGAACTCCTGTTCCAGGGGAATCCGACACCCTCTTCTGACCTCCGCAGCATTGCACGACACGGGTGCACAAACCTACATGCAAACAGTACACTCATACACATACAAAAATAAATAAAAATTAAAACAAAACAAAAACAAACAAACAAACAAACAAACAACAACAACAAAAAACACCAACCATAATACTTGACTGCTTGACAAGTATACAGCTTTTGCGGTCAAGGGCTAATTAAGTGATGCTCAGAGAATTTTTGAGCATGAAATACTTCTCCAGTATGTAATGCATGACATTAGACACTGAAATGTGCATCAGGTACTTGTCATAATACAGGCTGAAATGTGAGATGTGATAAAGAACTCTTATTACATTGAGATTGCATGGACCTGTCTCAGTGTATGGGGTGTGGACCTCAGTAACATTTGAAATATGTTGAGCCTGTAAGCCTAAAAGCAAAATTTTTGTCTGCTGATTGATTAAGTTATTTTGCATGGGCTGTGGTTTATTAATTATAATATACCCATGCATCCATACTGATATTGAATAATCAATGTTTGGTAGAGAGTGGAAGGCTGGTTTTATACTGTTTTGCAGGTCATTTAGAATAACAAGCAACAGAAAGTTCTAGAATGGTCCACATAATAATGAATTAGAGTTGATAGAATCCATATGAATTTAAATTTAGTTTAAAATATAGATGGTCACATATGGAAGTATTTATAATTTATTTTTATTTTGTATTTTAAAATCTTTTATTTATTCTATGAGTGTATTAGTGTAGGTAGGTGCACTAACTGTGTCATGCAGTGCCCATGGGGGTTAGAAGAAGATGTTGGATCCCATGGAAGTGCAGTTATGGATAGTTGTTAGCTGTCATGTATGTGCTGGGATTTGAACCAGTGTCCTTTACAAGGGCAGCGAGTGCTCTTAAAGGATGAGCCATCTCCCCAACCCCTATAATGATTTTTTTTTAATGTGGGTGTGTGTATGTGTGAGTTAAGTGGTCTTAGGAACAATGACATCTTCACACTTCTAATACTAAGTTTTAATATTGCTAAATGAGTAGAGATAAATGAATGGTTCTTGGACTGGGCCATAAATGTAATTAAGTCTGAAACACTTTTTAGAACTGGAAAGTAAAAATGTGTCTAAAAATGGAACACTAATGAAGGAATGTCAAAAGCCTGTAGAATCCAAATGAAAGTATCTCCCAAAAGCCAAAGCTGGAATTATTTAAACAAAATAAATTGTAGCTAAAATATGAATTAAATATCTACAAATCTCTACAAATAAGAATAAATGAATACAATAAATAACAGAGAATAGAGAAAGTTCTAATGCAAAAGAATTCAAAATAGTTTATGCTGATACTTCACACACTGATGACACTATCAGTTATACTGACAATATTTACCCTTGATACAATGTGAAAAATTGGCAATTTGCCTTTATGTTACCTGTACTACATTAGATTAGCTTTATATTATTATAGTGACATATGACACTACATATTTGTCAATAAGCATAGAATATTACAGCATGAAGAACAGGTCTTTATTTTAAGAATAAAATATCTTAGGAGAAAATTGCAAAATGTGATAAAATGATCTAATTATGTTTGAAATCTTTGAAAGGACTTCACTAGGGCACAGAGTGAAAAGCTACTTCTGCTATTTAGAAAAGAAATGCTGAGTTCCTGTCTCATACTGAGCAGAATGAGATAGTATTTGGAAATAGTGTTAGCCAAGATGAAGTGACAACTGAAATAGGATAAACCCCTAGACAAAGATGAGTGTTTTCCCTGTAAAATGGCCATGTGAAAAGGAACATGAGGAAAAGGCCATATGAAGATATACAAAGAGATAATTCATTGACATGCCAGGATCAACAAAAATTCTCAAGAAACCCTCAGGAGTTTAACCATTCAAGGAAAGATTCCCCTGTAGATTTTAGAGGCCTGTAGACCTATTGACACCCGAACTGAAGTCTTGTAGGCTTTAGAATCATGAGATAATACTTTTTGTTGTAAACAACTCACTTTGTAGTATTTTGTTGTGATAGTTTACAGAAGTGAATATACTCTTTCAAATCCACAACTGTAGAGTAATCACAAAATACCATTATACCTGTAATGAAGGATGTCACAAAAGAAAAAAAAAATCTTGATTAGTGTTACTTAAAGTTATCGAAGTTACCCACAGGAAAAGTATTAAGAGAGTGTTGCAAACACTCTAGCCATATCATCCAGATGCAGTATCTTCTTAATAGGATCCTGGAATAGAAAACTGCATTAAGGAAAGCATAGGAAATCTGACTAAGTGGACTTCAGCTAATATTACTGCATTGCTGTTGATGTCTTGATTACTGCAAGTTCTCCACACAAGCATAAGATGTCTATTAATGGAATATATTGAATTCAGAGGAGATGGCAAATCTATGCTCTTCATAATGTTTTTCTGTATACTGAAGATAAAAAGCTAAGAAACACTAATCCTTTACTGACTAAAGTACTTTAAACAGGAAAAATTACAAAAGATCAGCTGTATGTTTTATTTCCATGCTTCAGCAAGTAAAAATCTACTTTTTCCATAAAAAAGGCCTTTATAACAAGGACTCAAATAGTTCAGGAAGAAGGTCAGAACTGAAAAGTATATTGCACAAAATTAAAAACCATCTGCACAGCAAGGGAAACAACAGTCACAGAGACTATAGAATCCAATCTATAGAATGGGAGAAAGTATTTGTCAGCTACACATTTGACAGAGAGTGGGGATCTTGACTTCTTAAAAAACTAACAAATAGGGGCTGGAGAGAGCCTAGCGGTTAAGAGTGCCGACCGCTCTTGCAGAGGACCCGGGTTCGATCCCCAGCACCCACATGGCAGCTGAAAACTGTCTGTAACTCCAATTCCAGGAGAACTCCACTTCCAGGGGAATCCGAGACCCTCTTCTGACTTCTGCAGCATTGCACGACACGGCTGCTCAAACATACATGCAGACAGTACATTCATACACATACAAAAATACAAAAATAAAATAAAATAAAATAAAAAATATTTCTAAAAAAAAAAAAAAAACTAACAAATAATTAAACACCAAAATATTGTCCTAGTAAATTGAATTAAACACACAATTTTCAAAATAAGGGACATGAATGGCCAATAAATATTTGTAAAACATTGTATACCCTTAGCCATAAAAGAATTGCAAATAAAAATTCTTTGAGACTACATTACATCCAATCAAAATGGCTATCATTAAGAAAACAAATAACGGGGCTGCAGAGATGGCCTAGTGGTTAAGAGCTCCAACTGCTCTTGCAGAGGAACCAGGTTCAATCCCCAGCACCCACATGGCAGCTGAGAACCATCTTTGACTCAAGTCCCAGGGGAATCCTACACCCTCTTCTGACCTCCCCGGGCATTGCACCACACGGGTGCACAGACCTACATGCAGACAGTTCATTCATACACATAAAAATAAATAAAATTAAAAAAAAAGAAAACAAATAACTAACAAAGTCAGGTGTGGTGGTGCAATCCTTTAATCCTAGCACCCGGGAGGAGGCAGAGGGCAGAGGAGGAGGAGGAGGCAGAGGGCGGAGGATCTTTCTTTGTGAGTTCAAGGCCAGCCTGGTCTACTGAGTGAGTTCCAGGACAGCTGGGGCCACAGGAAGATCTTGTCTCAGAAAAGACCAAAAAAGAAAACAAATAACAGCAGTTGTTGGTGAGGACATGTGAAAAATGTCCTTTATACACTACAGATAGGAATGTAAGTTAATGCAGCCACTATGCAAACGACTATCAAGATTCTGCCAAAAACTAAAAGTAAGACTATTATATGATCTAGCATGACTATTCATGGAAATCGATGCCAACATACAGTAGACATAGTTGCACGTCTGTATTTATTGCAACACTATTTACAATAGCCAAGACATTTATGGAATATGTTCATCAACAGAAGGATGGATAAAGAGAATGAGAAAAATATACACAAAAGAAGAATAAAATTATGTCATGTGCATAAAAATATTCTGAATCAAAGATAAGTAAAATAAGCCAGACACAAACAAACATCACATATTTTATTTCATATGAAGAATATGAAATTATAAACAATGTAATGAAAGTAGAAAGGTGAGAATGCTATCTAGTGGGAAAGGTCAGGTGGAGAGAAGGAAGAAGCAGAAGGACTGAGGAGGGGAAAAGGTGAACCCATGGCAGGGGTAATGGTGCAGAGCGTGAAAGAGTACAATAATACACATGTATCAAATTTCATAAAAAAATCATCATTTTACATGCCAGGTAAAGGAATGGCAATAAAAATAAAAATTAATTACATTGTCACATACTTTTTGTCTGTCTCTTTATAGCTTATGGTGTGTATTAACCAGGAATTTCTTCGGGAAAACACATTGTAAAAAATCAATGGCAGACATCTCCCTGGTAGAATAATCCATTACTGATGTCAGAGCTCCTGTATTGATATATTTTGCTTAAGTGCATAGTTTAAGGACTTTAGTATTATATTTGGTTTTGAACAGAGAATAATCCTTTTCACAGTTCTTATGTCTATTAGTCAATTAAAGAAGGCAGTTTTACCAGTTTTATAAGAGATTACCTCTATAATAGCTGTCTCCAATTTACAGTTGGAGGCACCTCATCATCGTCATATTTCTCTTGGCTTGTCCTGGGGGGGAGGTTTAAGAAAGTCTCTCATATCAAAACCTTTGCACACCATAGAAGATAAGGTTTTCATTAGGACTCATTATAAAAGTTGTTACATGTAGGGGCACCAGAGGGGTTCGATGTTTATGGCAATCTGAGGCTTTTCCTTCCTTTCATGTTCAGACGGGTCGGGTAAAGTCTCCTTGCCTCAAACTGGATACCTGCAAGAAGAGGGCGATAAGGCCCCTGCTGCTGAAGACTGATGTTTAACATGGTAAAGATGTATTGAGACCACACATGCAATGTACAGATGGCCATTTGGAACTACCAGAGAGTGTTACCAAAGGCCACTAAACCAATAAACAAATACGGTCTCCTAGGAGTCAAGCAAGACTCCACCATCAGCCATAGCTACACCTCACCTGCCTGGAAATACTGTGCAGCAGAGGCAGCCATATGCCTGTATATCCCAAATCTAATTGGCTATTGGCTCTCTCCTTGGAGGAATAACCCATGGCTGATGCCACAAGCTTACATCCTCTACAGGTTAGGAGATCTCATAAGCCACAGTAAGACCCTGTCATACTTAACAGGAAAAAATGTAATTCATGGATCAACATATCATCTAAATATATGTGTCTATACCAAAGTAACCTACCATAACTATTAATGCTGTTTAAATACCTATATATCTAATTGCTTGTGCTTCATTAGTAGGACGAAAGGTTATTCCTGGACAAATTGTCAGCCCATGAAAGGAAACAGCCAGAATTGACCAGAGTCCAAGACAACAGCTCCAGAGAGAGTGGACTGATCTTCTCATCCACCTGTGCCCCTTTTCTAAGCCCAGGGAACAATCTGCGGAAGAGGGGGCGTGGTAGAATGTAAGGGCTGCGATTGGGGTGAATGATGAAACTACAGCAATGTAGTCTGGACCCTCATATGATCAACCTGATTGAACATACAACCCCTCACCACACGCTGGAAGGTGGAGCTGTGGGGGTTTCGGCACAACAGCCTGCAAATTGGTTTTACATGAAGGATGCTTGTACTCATGGATTATCACTTATAGCTAAAAAATGAAAAAAACACTGAGAAAAATATGCAGGACAGTTATGGCAGAATGCATGATCTCGGTTGGGGAGGGGGTGGGGGGGAAGGGAAAGGGAAATATGCCTGAACTGAATTGGAAAATGATGTATGAAATACACAAAGCATCAATAAAAAAATGTTAAAAAAAGTCAATGGCAGTTTTAATAGGTATTTCCAATTTTAATTATCCTTTTTTTTTATTAATATTACCCATAACTCTTTTTCCAAAAGCCAGAGCTATGTCCCCAATCATAATTCTATGAAATTTAGAATTTAGAATAGACTGATACCTCAAGAGGGCCCAAAGGACACAAGCAGCAAGGACCTGCTAGTCTTAACATAGAAAACTAAACTGTGTACCCAATGGAAGAAGCCCAGTAAATTTAAACCAACTTCACCTGTAAAGATAAGCAAAGAACCAAATTTCATCAGTAACCACTTGGTTATAGCTGTGAGAGGAGGCTGTTGAAATTCTGGAGGCCTGGATGCTGGGTGTGTATACCTGAGGCACTATGAGAACAAACAAGCTCTCTTTCCTGAAAGTTGAGACAGTAATCCTATATCTGTTATCACATGCTCTGAGGAGGTATGAATCCTCAAATTTCTCAGTTTCTCTGTCCACAAAAAAATGATCATGATCTTTTTTTTTTTTTGTATTTTGGGGACAGGGTCTCCCTTTAAGTCCCAGCTGGCCTGGAGCTCACTTTGTAGACCAGGCTGGCCTTGAACTCAGAGATCCGCCTGCCTCTGCCTCCAGAGTGCTAGGATTAAAGGCGTGTGCCACCACGCTCAGCCAAATAATGATCCTTGTGTAGAGGAAGTGGACTACTCTTCAGAAACACCTTTGTACATTTGTCAACCTGCAAAAGTGTCAGAAATGAGAGGCGCACACGTTCAGAAATATCACGGAGTCCACACTATCTCTCACCATCACTGCATTAACCTCAGTCTCCAGTAACACATGCCAAAATGTTGGCGTTTCCCAAATGCTCAGCCTTTCTCAAGAATGCTTGATTTTAGAAGCATAGATATAATACAAAGTACAGAAACATGATGAAAGGAGTCACAGGTTGATATCTTGATATCTGTTTTATGTGGTCATTGTCTTGTTGTCAACATGTCTGAGAGCAAGGAAAGAGTGAGGGATTGTGGGATGCACTGCATGACTTTGAAATTTACCTTTTACTGTGCAGCCATTTCTTCAATAGAAAAAGGAGGGGAAGCTGGAGAGTACTGACTGCTCTTCCAGAGGACCCAGGTTCAATTCCCAGCACCCACGGGGCGGCTAAGAACCATCTTTGGGGCTGGAGAGATGGCCTAGCGGTTAAGAGTGCAGACTGCTCTTGCAGAGGACCCAGGTTCGATCGCCAGCACCCACATGGCGGCTGAGAACCGTCTTTAACTCCAGTTCCAGGGGAATCTGACGCCTTCTTCTGACCTCTGCCGCCACATTGCATGACAGGGGTGCACAGACCTGCATGCAGACAGTACATTCATACACATAAAAGAGATAAATAAAAAGAAAAAGAAAAAAGAAAAAGGAAAGAGTTTGTAGTGTTTAAGCCTTATGGGATGACAATTTTATTGGAAGCCAGTATTTAGATTTAATAGCTAAATATGGTGATGTATTCTATCACTGTCCGTATCTATCAACTCTATTAATGCTTTTTCCTCACACTACAATTATGAAGTAAAATTACATAGATATGACATGTATAATCTAGCAGCTAAAAATATGTGTTCCTCATTGTTATATAATTTTTCCTAGGGTTAAATGAACAAAACTGCTTTCACCAAATAGGGCACTGAAGAACGATCAAAGCAAAGATTCCTCCAAAATCCAGCTGGTGAGATATTTATTGATTTTTTTTTTTGTTGTTGTTGTTGTTGTTGTTACTTGCAGGGGTATTGAAAACAGGTCAATTATAGAAACATGGATGACACAAAGGAAACTCTGTTATCAAAAAGCCCACCTCAGCTTGGGAGAAAAGTCAGGAAAGCTACCACAATGGAGCTCCTTGCAGGACTTGAAGAGAGCTCTACAGGTAGGTTGGAGAGTTTCCTCTCCCCAGCAGTCTAAGTTTCAGAACTTCCAATGACTTGTGTGTTGTTTATTGTCAAGTCTTTGTAAATTTGAATGCTTGGTTTTTTGAAAGAGAGATTTCATGTAGCCCCAGTTGGCCTGGAAATTGCTATGTAGACCAGGTTTCCCTTGATCTCAGGGAGATACACCTGCCTCTGCCCCTCCTGAGTGCTGGGATTAAAGGTGTATGCTACCACACCCAACTTTTATCAAGTGCTAATAAGCATCCCTCCAAGATGAAGTGTTTAAATTAGGAGAAAATTACTACACAATATTCAGCAACTTATTAGCCAATTATATTATTTTTACACTTTAATTTTTTTCTAAGGAAGACTATTATACCAAAATACAAGCAAATTTTAGTTAACATTACTTAACCTAAGTGAAAATTAACTTGGACTTGAGGATGCACATTATGTTTTACCTGAATTTTATTCCTTAAATCACTAATCTACATAAACATGTTTTCTTTTTCTATGTTGTTTATAGGACTCTAGAAATAACACTATTTATAATTGCTTACTTAAATGTAGATATTGTAAAAATTACATTATTTTCTAGTGATTAATAAAGATATTGGGTATATTCTTTAAATGCCTAATATTATGTATCAGTCTTTTTATTAAGCTAGGAAAATAGAGAAGCAGACAAATGGATAAATATTTGCTTACATAGAGTTTACATTTTCTTAGGGGGAAAAAGAACTAAACTACACTAGTAAATTTATGAGAGTGCTATCAGATAGTGCTATGATAGAAAAATAAGCAGGGTAGTATAGTAGAGAATGGTGATGGAGAGGGAGTTTTGTAAAGTAGGACAGCTGGAAAGGTGTGGTTAAGTGGTATCCACATGTGTAAACTCCAGATGAAAGGAGGAAGGCAGATCCACTAGCGAGGAATATTTTAGGAATCTAGAAAAAGTACAAAGACCCTTTGTAAAAGCCAGCTTGTTGTGTCTGAGGAACAGCAAGACGCCTGTGAGGCTGGAGAAGCATGAGTGAGGGCAGCACAATATAAAGCAGGATCAAAGCAGCTTCCAGGAAGAGGATCACACACTGACATTTTTTAAATCATAGCAGGGACTTCTAAAAATAGCCTTTATTCACCAAGTAGTTTTAAGCACACAGCAAAACTGAATTGAAGAGGCAGAGTTGTCCCAGGTACCCATTGACCCATTGCCCCAACAACTGTGTAGCCTCGCTTTATCAATATCCCACACAAGTTATATATTTTTTTATAAGAACTGTACCAATGAAACTTAAGGTTGGAGTTTTTGAGCTGCTGCTCCTCCTCCTCCTCCTCATTTTTCTCGGGATCTAACCCATGTTGCTACATGTTTTAGAACAGAGTTCTATTTCTAGCTTCTTAGTTTATTCTTACTGTGACAGGAAGACCCTGGGAAAGGAAATCCAATCAGATAAGTGACATGGTATCTCACTGGCTGGTCTTGTATGAAGACCAATTGTGGAAAAGGCAACTAGAAAGGGCAGACAAAGGAAAGCTCATTAAAACTTCAAAAAGTTATTGCGAAGTGTGCATGTAATGATAGCTGATGGCTACTTTACACTGTTATTGTTGGGGGAAGGTGGAAGTTTTTATGTCATGCTGTATTCTGAAAGTAGAAAAGACCATCTAAAGATACCGTGCTTTCTAGTGCACAAAACTTAGAATGTACAAAAACAAAACCAGGCAGCTCCTAGAAATTTGCATATATGTTGATGTATTCATGAATGTACATAAATATTTCAGTAAGTCTGAAAATTTGATCTCCAATACAGCAATGAAAAATTGATGGAAGATACCTGGTTACAGTGTTTGATTGTTGAACATTATATAGACTGGGAATATCTGTTGTGTATACCAGTACAGGCCTAAATTTAAGAATATTGGCCAGAAAATGGTGAGATTTACAGAAATAGATTAAGTAAACTGACTGTTCTCAGGGTCTGGATTGAATAACACATATTTTTTTTTTAATTAAAAAGACTTGATTGAAGACATTCTGTGAAAAGTAATTTGCTAATGAGTAGCCTCTAAAATTTCTGATTAATTACCATGGAATTATTAAGGCACACAGTGTAGCTTGCTTAATGCTTTTAAACAAATGGCTTTAATAAATGTGATACCAGAGTATGTCATTTGTGTGAAATATGCATGAATTAATTTTAGTTTAAAATTTTGGTTTCAGAATCTTTTCTTTCTTTAAATGGCTAAAACTAGCTTAATTAACATGACATTAAAATTTCATCAGCATAGTCTTTCTTATTATATTACTCTGGCCCTTACCTTCAAATTCTGCTGTAGATTTCAACTGCCTTTATATTGGAAATAACCTTTGGTTCACTCTGTCATCTCTCTGTCTACCCACTTCTCCCTCAATCTACCTCATTTATTCTGCTTTAATTTGCCTTTTCTGTTTTTTTTTTACCTCCTTTAGTATAGATGTTCATATTTCTAATAATCTTTTATGAATTCCTATATGTTCCTTGAATTTTTGTCCTTTAAAAATATTTTATTTATTATTTTTATTTTATGTGTATGAGTGCACTTATTGCCTGCATATATGTAACTGAACCCATGTTGTGCAATGCCCAGGGAAGTCAAAAGAGAGCATGGGATTCTCCTGGAGCAAGAGTTACAGATGTTTGTTAACATCTGTGTGAGTCCTAGGAATCAAACTCAGGTCCTCTGTACGAGCATCCAGTGCTCTTTATCTTTGAGCCATCTTTCCAACCCTGTATTTTGGTCTTTTTGACACGTGATTTCCCAGTAGTCCCTGCTGGTCTGGTACTCTCTATGTAGACAAGGTTGGCCTTGATCTCACAGAGATCTGTCTACCTCTGCCTCCTGAGTGGTGAGATTCAAAGTGTATACCACGATGCCCAACTATTCCTTGAATTTTTATTAAGTTTTTACAATATGCATTTTGGCCCAATTTAGTGCATCAAACCCATATTTAATTTTTAGATCCCACTGGTACCATTATATGTGTAAATGTACTGTAGATAAAATATACATTTCCTATACTTTAATTCATTGTTATGGCATTGTTATTGTTATTTCATATTTGAAGTTCATCAGAGTATTAATGAAAATAATGGACAAGATGCTTATTTTTGTTATATTAGTCTGTGGAGATCAGAAAGTAAGGAAAATTATGTTGCTTCTAAATTTTCCATTTGGCCTTTCCACTCTAATAATGTATGTATTTTGGTACTTCTGTATTGCTATGACAAAACATCTAACAAAACCCACCATTCAAAACCTAAAGGGATGCAGCATGTTAGTCTTTATTACATTACTATTTAAATTGTCGTTTCAGCCCACACAGAAACTGGTTTGATCTTAAACAATAATTATAGGACACTATAGAATTTATCAGGCAGAATTTCTTTTTTTAATATGTATTTAGTACAAGATTGTCAAATCTAGACCCATGACCCCCCAGCCTATCCCCCAACACCATCAGAGCTCATGTATTCTGCCAAACATGCTTTTCATCTCTTTCTAAGTCTTTCTCAATATTCTCCATGTGGAAGTTGACTGTTTTGAGCAGAAGTTCACCGTTTCAGTCAGTTCTTTGATGCAGTCCTTTCTATTGTTGTTGTTGTTGTTTCCAACATACATCACTCCCAACTGCTTGGACAAAAGCTCAAGGGACCATACACAAGAAATGCTTACAACTAGGTAATTGGCACTAGCATCCACAGATGAGGGATACCATTCGTCGTTTGTTTTTCTGGGACTGTGTTACTTCACTCAGCATGATGTCATCTAGCTCCAGCCATTTTCCTGCAAAGCTCATGATGTCATCTTTTTTACTGCTTCATAGAACTCCATCATGTAGATGTACCACATTTTTCTCTATCCACTTGTCAGTTGAGGGGCATTTGGGTTGGTTCTATCTCCTTTCTATTGTGAAGAGAGCTGTAATAAACATGGCCATGCATGTCTCTCTGCCGTGGGGTAAGTCTTGAGCATACATGACTAGGAGTGGTATGGCTGGGTCAGGTGGCAAGTTCATTCCAAGTCTCCCAAGGGTTCTCCACACTGTTTTCCATAGTGGCTGCACGAGTTTACATTCCCACCAGCAGTGGATGAGTGTTCCCCTTTCCCCACAACCTCTCCAGAACTTGGCATCATTTGTATTCTTGATCCTAGACGGTCTCATTGGAGTAAGATGGTATCTTAAAGTGGTTTTGATTTGCATTTCCTTAATGATTAGTGATGTTGAGCACTTCTTAAGGTGTTTCTCAGCCATCTCTCATTCCTCACTTGTGAAGTCTCTGTTCAGCTCCTTGCTGCATCTATTGAGTGGGTCATCTGTTTTCTTTCTTCTTTGTTTTTTGAGTATTTTATATATTCTGGAAATCAATGCTTTGTCAGATGTTTCTGCAGTGAAGGTTTCCTCCCACTCTGTGGGATTTCTCTTCACTTCCTTGATTGTTCCTTTTGATGTACAGAAGCTTTTGAGTCTAATGAGGTCCCATTTGTCAATTGTCGACCTTAATTCTTACGCAGCTGCTGTCTGATTTAGGAAATCTTTTCCTATGCCTATGTCTTGTAGTATGCTGCCAAATTTTTCTTCTATCACCTTCAGAGGTTTCATGTTGAGGTCTTTAATCCATCTGGAGTTGGATTTGTGCAGGGTGAGAGGTAGGGGTTTAATTTTATTCTTCTACAAGTGGAGATCCAGTTTTGTCAACACCACTTGCTGAAGATGCTGTCTTTTCTCCATTGTGTCTTCTTGGCCCCCTTGTCAAATATGAGATGGTTGAAATTGTATGTGCTCAGGTTTGG